>CM076581.1:982547846-983017101 GCA_034641835.2 Pinus albicaulis
TTGGTTTTTCAGTTTCGGCACAGTTTACTATTTTTAGCAGTTTTTCGGGTCCCAAACTTCCGGAGCCGTTTTGAGGCCATAAACGAAGTTTTTTGGGAAAACAGAGAGCAACATGGGTCCATGGACCGATGTTTCTCATTCCAAATTTGTAGTCCTCGGATAGATATTTCTAACGAGGTATGGTACACGTCAAACGGAGATCGTGTGCCAAAGTTACGCCCCTGGGAAGTTGAAACACCAATTTACCCAAACGGGGCCCATAGTTTTGGTGCTTCATCTCCTAGGGTTAGGGTTTTGGCTGTTTAGGATTTCCCATTGTTTCTAAATAATAAATATGCGTCGAGCACTCATTTTAACTACATTGAGAGGCACGTAGCCGCCACATCTCTTCTCAGAGATAGCTACCAGCGCCCTAGCTAGTTTTATTTCCATTCTGTCTATAAGAAAATTTCAGTTCTTTGATATTAATGAAATGAAGTGTTATTTCTGCTGCATCTCTGTATTTATGGTTATATGTTTATTATGTTGTGTTCCTGCATAAATCCGGATCAGTGGTATCATAGCGGTCTGTTTTTCCTCGATCCTTCTTTTCATGTCCCCAACGAGGTCGGGGTATAAGGAGCTAGGGCTCGATCTGGTGGAACCTTTGCAAGATCAGCCTCGCAAACCTCGACGGACGCCCTTGGGGGACAAAAAGAAAGATGAGGGAGCAGGAGATCATATCAAAATATTGCTCGAGGAGGCGCTCGAAAAACAACGGAACGCGATGATGGATAACTTTGCTCAAATCCTTCAACGGCTACCCACCGGCGGCGCATCTGCATCCAACAGCCACTCTGGAGGTGCGACTCCTTTTAAGGTACAGTAAATTTTGACATTCCCATATCTGAGGGTCAAATAGACGCAGATGCCGTAGATAGATGGTTGAATCTGTTAGAAGGATATTTCTCGGTTCATGGCTTTTCAGACCGGGAGAAGATTATTTTTGCACTCCTCAAAGCTACCCCCCATGTTAAGGACTGGTGGGAAACCTACTGTGAGAACAAGGACCAGACAGAACCCTCTCTGTTCTCAGCCGTACCAACTTGGAATTCTTTCCGAGACGCCGTCAAGGAATAGTACTATCCCGTGGGGAGCTATGAGGACAAGTACATACAATGGACCACGCTGCGACAACAAAGGGATCCAGATGTGCATGAGCTGACGAATCTGTTCCATACCCTGCGCACAAAGTTGGGTATCAAAGATTCAGAGAAACATCTGGTGCTAAAGTATCGCAGTTTTCTACACAGATACATTCAAGAGGAAATGGAGTTCCTCGACATCTCCTCGCTTGGTACAACATATCGGTATGCTGCCAAGATTGAGCAGAAATTCAAGCAGAAGAAGCGAGACTTTGGATCTGCGAATCAAAAGCAAGGGAAAGGTGCTTCCAAACCGCAGAACAAAGGACCGAGCCAAGGCATGGCGGCTAAAGACAACTCATCGAAGCCACAAAAAAAGAACAGCACCGCAAAGCCAAAGAAGGACACGGGAAAGTGGTGTGAGTTCCATAAGAGCTCCACTCACAACACAAGTGAGTTTCGGGCCAAGCAGTCACTAGTGGCCGAGATGAGGGCTTCTGAGTCAGATGCATGCTCTGACTCCGAATCAGAACCTGAAAAGGCGAATGAAAAAGGGAAATAGATTATTGATGCGGAGCCCAACGCCACTGTTGCCACTGCAAAGATCCAAAAGGAGGAATCGGAAGATCCAGAGGAGGAGGAACGTCTCTTCCACTCCCAGATGTGGGTAAAGGGCTCCCCGGTACAGTTCATTGTCGACAATGGGACCCAAAAGAACCTCATTTCAGCAGACGCCGTGAAGCGGTTGGGCTTGCCGACCACAGCTCACCCACATCCATACACCATCGGGTGGCTTCACCAAGGACGAGATCTCCGCGTCAGCCGGCAGTGTCGCCTTCCCTATAGCATCAAGCCCTTCACAAATGAGGTATTATGTGACGTTGCTCCTATTGATGTTTCTGATGTATTATTAGGACAACCATACTTGTGGAAGCGTCATGCTGTGTATGAGTCTCGGCCTCGTGCTGTTATTGTTACTTTGGAAAATAAGTTGTACAGGATACCAGAGGTACCACCTCCTGCCGCTATCTCTTTGGTTACTGCAAAACAATGCAGTAAGCTCATTTCCCAAACCAGGAAATTCGTTTTCCTGATGATCCGCCCCCGGGGCAAGAAGAAGACTGTGGCCACGACCTCCAGACAGGGCCCCTCTGCACGACAACAACAAATGGATAAGGTCGTGGAGGAGTACGGGGACATCTTCACCTCACCCACAGGGGTTCCTCTGCACTGCCAGGTCAAGCACCCGATTGATCTGACCCCAAGTGCGCCGCTACCCAATGGACCGATCTATCGACGCTCTGTTCTGGAAAATGATGAAATCAAGAGGCAGATTCAGGAGCTGTTGCAGAAAGGTCACATCAGACCAAGTTCATCGCCCTGTGGGAGCCCGATTGTGTTGGTACAGAAGAAGGATGGGACGTGGAGACTCTGTATTGACTATCGGGCGCTGAACAAGATCACTGTCCGGAATAGGTACCCAATCCCACGGATTGATGACCTTCTGGACCAACTCAAAGGTGCCAAATATTTCAGCAAGATCGACCTGAAGTCTGGGTATCACCAGGTACCAATTGAACCCTCCGATGTGTGGAAGACTGCCTTCAAAGCCAAGGAAGGCCTTTTCGAATGGCTGGTCATGCCTTTCGGGTTGACGAATGCTCCTGCCACCTTCATGAGGATGATGGATGACATCTTGCGACCATTCACCAACTCATTTGTAGTGGTGTACTTGGATGACATTCTGATCTTCAGCCAGACTTGGGAAGAGCACCTTCACCACATCGGACAAGTCCTCCAAACACTGCGGCAACACAAGTTGTGTGCCAATTTGGAGAAGTGCACTTTTGGCATGACCCAGGTTCAATATCTGGGATACATTATTGATGAAATGGGGGTGCATGTGGATCCAGCCAAGATCCAAGTCATTCGGGATTGGCCAGCCCCAACCACTATAACAGAGCTTCGCAACTTTCTGGGTCTTGCTAATTTCTACCGGAGGTTCGTGTTGGGATTCTCTCATATCACTTGGCCCTTGAGTCAAGTCACCAAGGGAGGAGCGAGAGCAAATTTTTTTTGGTCGGAACCTCAACAGAAGGCATTCACAGAATTGAAAAATCACCTCTGTTCTACCCCAGTGCTCACTTTACTAGACTTGCAACAGCCATTTGAGATTGAGACAGATGCCTCTGACTATGCTATTGGGGTAGTTCTTACTCAACAGGGACATCCAGTGGCATTTCACAGTGAGACATTGTCTGACACAGTTCGCAAGTATCCCACTTATGACAAAGAAATGTGCTCCATTGTGCAAGCTTGTCGACAATGGAAGCATTACATTTTGGGGAAGGAAACAATCATCCACACAGACCACCGGCCCCTGCAGTTCATACAGACACAAGGGAAGTTGCAGAATGATCGCCATCAGAAGTGGTCCACATATCTGCAACAGTTTCATTTAAACATCAAGTACAAGAAGGGTAGCACCAATAATGTTGTAGACTGCCTCAGCCGACCACCGATCGTGGCGCTCACCACCGTGCTCAACTCTTGTGGGAATGAGACTTTTGATTGGCCGCTTCTCTGTGAGAGTGACCCAGAATTCGGCCACACTTACAAGGCACTCTTGGGGGGTACGCAAGTTCCAAATTTTCACCTCCAAGATGCACTTTTATGTCACCTGGGACACCTTTGTGTTCCTTCGAGCGAGCGTGCCAAGATGATATGGGAAGCACACTACAGTCGAGTCGCTGGGCATTTCGGGGTCGAGAAAACAGTAGCAATACTACAGAAGTATTTCTATTGGCCGAACCTTCGAAAGGATGTCAAGAAGCACATCAGATCCTGCACTACTTGTGCCATTGCCAAACCGACCATCAAGAAGCAAGGCCTATATACTCCACTACCTACTCCTAATCGACCTTGGGAATCCATCTCCATGGATTACATGTGGGCTGCCTTCTACAAGCGGAAATGAGCATGTTTACTGACGAAGGTAGGTAGAAGCCAGTTCTTGAAGATGGCCATTATGAGCGTGCAAGAAGAATATCACAGCAGAAGCCACTGCTAAAATCTTCTTTGAATGAGTGTGGGTGCACTTTGGGATCCCACGATCTATCATATCAGATCGGGATAACAGGTTCCTTAGCACATTTTGATCCAGCCTCTGGTCAATGTTGGATACCAAGCTCACCGAGTCCACAACTTTCCATCCCCAAACGGACGCGGAACCGAGAGAGGTCGTCAACGAAATGATTGTACACATTGCGCGCCGCCCGCAATTCCAAAGCATCCATGCACATGGGACGAGAGCCTCCTTGTAACAACATAGTTATTACAGGGCTCTCCACAGTTCAATTGGCCATAGCCCCTTTCAGGTGGGCTTGGGATTCTGACCACTATGTCCCATTGACGTAGCCATGCCATTTGCAGCTGCTCAGGCCGATTCAGATCATCTCCAGTCTGAAGTTGACAAAGCAAGTAGCTTCATCGAGCGCATTCAACACATCCACCAACGGGTTCATGATATATTGGACGACCAATACCAGGTACAAGCAACACACGCCGTAGTCAACATGGATGCCACACTGTTCAGGTGGGCGACAAAGTATTGCTACATTTGTGCAAAAGGAGCGCCTCCATGGACCCCACCATAACTTTGCTGCGATACGGGCGTGCACCATCACCAGGTACCAAGGAACAATGCCTTCGGGCTGGGTATTCTGTTCATTGTAGTACGCACAGATCTTAATGGATAGCCTTAGTCCTTCCCTCTCTTTGGACACCTCGGACATTGCGGAGCAACTCACACCAACGGGGAGTTAAATCCAGGCCACATGGAACAAGCCACCTGATTGTATCATGGACATGCAAATCAAGAACCGCCGTGAAAGATCCAACTGGGTTGTCGAAAGTGGCCAACTCTTACCGGAAAGTGGTTCACCAGGGACCAAGTTCAGCAGAAATTTCCTCATCTCATGGAGGAACTTAATGCAATGGGGACCATTGCTTCCTAAGGGGGGAGGAATGATCTAGGTGGATATTGGTGGTCACCTGCCTATTCCACTTGGGGCCCCACCATTGTCTATTTCAATTTTTCAGTTTCGGCACAGTTTACTATTTTTAGCAGTTTTTCAGGTCCTAAACTTCTGGAGCCGTTTTGAGGCCCTAAACGACGTTTTTTGGGAAAACGGAGAGAAAAATTGGTCCATGGACCCATTTTTCTCATTCCAAATTTGTATTCCTCGGATAGATCTTTCTAACGAGGTATGGTATGCGTCAAACGGAGATCGTATGCCAAAGTTACGCCCCTGGGAAGTTGAAACACCAATTTACCCAAACGGGGCCCATAGTTTTGGCGCTTCATCTCCTAGGGTTAGGGTTTTGGCTGTTTAGGATTTCCCATTGTTTCTAAATAATAAATAGACCCTCGAGCCTCATTGTAACTCAGTTCAGAGGCCGGTAGCCGCCACATCTCTTCTCAGAGATAGCTACCGGCGCCCTAGCTAGTTTTATTTTCATTCTGTCTGTAAGAAAATTTCAGTTCTTTGATATTAATGAAATGAAGTGTTATTTCCGTTGCATCTCTGTATTTATGGTTATATGTTTATTCTGTTGCGTTCCTGCATAAATCTGGATCACCATTTCCACTGATCAACAAGTTGCACATATGTCGAGGCTCAACTTGAATGTTAAATCATATATGGCCCACACTTATTACAACGTACCTTTATACTGACGATCAAACACGTCAGTTCATTCCATTTCACGTTCAATGCTCATACATCTGACGAAACTGATGCTTCTTCCCACTCCAACCTAATAATCTAACAATTATCATATAACAAATATGTACACCCTTTGATGTTTCAAACTTACGCGAAATAGCATCACGTGTCAGCCCACAACCACTATCACGTTCACACAAGAAATTACCACTTACCACTCTAAAGTTGCACGAAAACCATTTACGGTTTTCAAAACCACCTTCACTGTTTGTTCTTGTCGTTGACTCACAGTTCCACTTCTCTTTGATTCCGAATTTTGCCTTTCGATCTCATTTGTTGATCCTTTAGATCCAACGGTTGTTGTGCTCTCATTTCATTCTGCTCCACTGTTCCATAAGTTATGTCGATAACCAAATACTTTATGCTTTTTCCACTATTTCATTGAATGCTACATCATTTAAATGATTCACCATTTGATCAGAATACCATTCGTCAAGCTAGATTCGTTGCGATTCTTTTAAAATCTCAATTTATCGCTTGAATACACATCTTATGCATTAAACCATGAAATGATTCCAGATCCTATTTCTGACTTACACAGTGTATTCAGAATATCGATTTAAAATATCATTGTGTCATTGATCCATTCAGTGATCGATGACTGAATATAACAAATGAAAACTCATCCAATCTTCTCAAGTGTATATGTAAACCGTTTATGCACCTCTGCTCAAGTTATAATATTTCCATTATACTTGTCTCGACATTTACATCAAACTTTTTAATGGTATGGAAAACCACCATTTCAAACCATATACATACATGTACTATGCCAACTCTGATTCATAACATGAAATTATGAATTCATTTCTCTACACAATTAATAACTCAGAAAACAATCTATTTATATATAAAAAAATATTTACACATGTTTCTTCTTCTCTCAGGCCTGATTTTCTGATAAATGGCCTTTCCTTTAATTTTCTTGTAGGCTTACAAACTCTATCTATCTAAAACCTGAATCACTCCTCTCCTCTTTTCCTTCTTTTAATGTCTTGAGGCTTATCATTTTTATACAAAAAGTTCTGAAACTATTTTTGGTTTCAGATCCTTGATCCTCTTAACAAAACCTTGAATATCCTCTAACTCCTCATTTGCCTCAACTAATCCCATAAAATCATGAAACTAATTCTAACTTAAGATTTACAATTAATTCGTAAATCTCTCAATCCTTATGAAATCTCAACTATCCTAATTCTCTCATGCTCTCCAATCATTCGGGAACATTTAAAAAATTCCTCTCAATATTGAATTAATTCTTATTCTAAATCACTCAAAACATTACATAAGAAACCCACTCTCTTGGAAAATACAAGATCCCTATATCTAATAAAATACAAAGAAATTTATGAGCCTAATGCTCCTGCATAAGACACCCAAGGTTAAAAGTAATCATGATCTCCTGATCATGTGCTTTTAATCTTTGTCTTCCTGGATCCCATACCTTATTCTATAATTTATCATCTATTTTTGTTGTTGTTTGTTGCTTTTATCCAGGTTTCCATACTTTATGTTGCTTTGTTCCACTAGTTGTACTTTCACAGTGTGTTACTGTCTTCCTTTTGCTGTTGCTGCTTCTTTTATTTCTTGCTGATATCTTCCTCACTTTCATCATTATCCTTCTTATTAGTTCAATTTCTATGTCCAATAAACCTTCTATCTACTGATTACCTTCACTTCTTGATTGCTGATCTTTTATTTTTACTGCTACCCTGTCATCCATACCCTCTTGATTTCTGCAATTACTTTCTTCTTCCACATTGTCACTTATGACAATTTGTTTGTCTCTTTTCTTTGGAAATTCATTGGACTGGTACATAGTATACGCTTTATTGCTATCTTCATCTCTTTGCTTTAGTTTGTTGCTGATGTCCTCTAATTCTTTAACCTTCACATTCTGCACTTCTTCAAGCTCTTTCTCTTTCTGTATTTAATCCTGATTCTTCAGCATAATTTCTAGTTATTTAATTTCTTTATTCCATGGATTAAATACTTCCACAAAATTTTCTTCCTTCTCCTTACTTGACTTCCCATCTGTGTCAAATTTTCTCCAGCATCTACAATAAAAACTGCATTCCCAAAACAATTATTAAAATCAAAACCATAAGGCCTCAGTTCCTTTCTTTCCTCTGGAAACATTTGATTATGCTGCTTTGAAATTTCCTCCTTTATCAACACATTAGTATGCTGATTCATCCTCCTTAAAGAATTCTCTGAAGAACTCTCTAGACTGTCAACAAGTCTTTCTTCCATATCATCTGCTTCCATGATGTCTTTCTGTTCTCGTCCACTATAGTGAACTCTGTCTATAGCAATCTCTCTGTCATACTCTGAGTTTTCCAACAAATATTCCAATAATGCAATTTCTTTTTGGAAATCCTTAAGTACTTCATCATCACTGACAATTACTGCATTTATATACAAATTTTCAGTTTGTAAATCACAAGGTTCAATAGTCTCAACTGTTTCTTCACATATCAGTGCTTCAGACTGAATCTCTTCTCCTTCTTCCACAAGAATTCTTCCTGTGCTGTAATATTTTCAAATATAAATGCATCACTGCTTCCCTCATTCAAGATACATTCTTCATCATTCTTTAATTCATAGTTTTTATCTTCTGAAATACACTCTCCCATACTTTTGACAGCTTCAAAAGATTGCTCATCCTCTCTAAAACTTGTAATCACATCAAAATCATTGGTTACAAAAACACAAGGCTTTACGTCATCTCGTTGATCTGAACTTGCCCAACAACTCAGGAAATCATCAATAATTTCCTTTTCAGCAAGGTAAACTTCTTACTGTCCTAAATCTTCACAATGCTTCATAAGATCTTCCACAGATCTCCATTTTTCATCTTTACCCGTAACTTCACTTTGTTCTGCTTCACAAATGGAAACTTCCATTTTCAACTCAGCTTTTCTGAGTTCTTCACATCTCAATTGTACACTCATCACCTGTTGAATTTTTTTTAGCCCTTCTGCTAATTGCATATTCACTTGTTGTTCTCTCTTATGTTGTAGCCTCTGCCACTTTACTTTCTTCTTCATGATCCAACCATATCTCTTGTTTTCTTCTATCATAATTTTCAATTTATTAAATTGTTCTCTTATCTCAGCTAACTCTTTTTCATATTCTTCATCAATCAACTGCTTCCTTATGCCATTTGCCTTGGCATATTCTTTCTCCTTCCTTCTGTTGTGGTCTCTCTCAGAACCTCTGCTATCTCTTCTATGACTATCAGTTGTCATCTTCTTCTCCATTTCTATCTTCATGAGTTTCTCACTCATTCATCATGAGATGTACTAAAGCCTCTGCAATAACAAGTCCTCCTTGTTACAACTTACCTCACCTATCCCTTTTCTTTGGACTTGGTCTTTTGGCAAGCACTGGTTCTCTATTCTATGGAACCTCGTTAGCATTCCTCTCTGCTCCTTCTAGGCTTAAACTCATATGCACCTTTTAAGAACACAATTTTCCTTTTTATCCAACCTCTTGTTGGAATTCTTCAAGGTTCTGTTCCACACTCTTCTTCCACTTAGAATCCTCTACTAGATTCCTTCATCGCTACTCTTAAAGGTGTGGTCTTCTTTTGCTGATATTTTCTTCAACTGCCTACAACCTGAATTCTAAAAACATAATATTCAAACCAAAATTAAAATAACACTTATCAAATCACCATCAAGATCTCTGTGTGATCTTGTTTCACCTCTCATCTGCACTGTATCTTTATGTGCTGCAATATATCAATTCAAAATTTGATCTCTTTTTATTTTCTCCATCACACATGCATTCATTCTAATACCAATTTAATCAAAACAAACTTGAACCTTCAAAAGAGCTATTTCCTTCTTCGATACCACAATTATGTTGCCACAGCAGCAAAACCCCACAATTTCATTCCTATTACAAATCTCTTGTAAACAAATCTTATCAACCTCAAAACTGAGGCTGCTCCATATGCGGAAGCTATTTCATTTGTTGATAATTATGACTACCAACCATATTAAAATACTCACCTTGAAATTTCATATTTCTGACTTTGACTTTGGTTAAAATCCCAAATAATAAAACTTTATAGGCGGAAGCATTATTCTTTCTTCAATCCAAATTTTAAAACTTTATTGAACCTTTTCTATCGGAGCCTCTCATAATCTTCAATTAAATTGCTAAATGGAGGGTCTTTTATTCTTTTAAAAACCTTATCGGATACCTTGATTAACCTTTATTACCCCCGCATATAAATGATATTCTTCAAAGCTTAAAATTTGGTTTAGTTCCCCTTTATTCAGCTTTAATTCTATTATAATAATATTATAATAGAATTATCATAACCCTTTATGAACTTACCATTTCCACCGATCAACAAGCTGCACATATGTCGAGGCTCAACTTGAATGTTAAATCATATATGGCCCACACTTATTACAACGTACCTTTATACTGATGATCAGACACGTCATTTCATTCCATTTCGTGTTCAATGCTTATACATCCGACGACTGATGCTTCTTCTGACTCCAACTTAACAATCCAACGATTATCGCATAACAAAGATGCACACTCTTTGATGTTTCAAACTTACACGAAATAGGTGGTATTGAGGCACCACGTGTCAGCCCAAAACCACTATCTGGTTCACAAAGGAAATTGCCACTTACCACTCTAAAGCTGCGTGAAAACCATTTACGGTTTTCAAAACCACCTTCACTGTTTGTTCTTACCGTTGACTCATAGTTCCACTTCTCTTTGATTCCGAATTTTTCCTTTCGATCTCGTTCATTGATCCTTCAGATTCAATAGTTGTTGTGCTTTCATTTCATTCTGCTCCACTGTTCCATAATTTATGTTGATGACCATATATTTTCTGCTTTTGCCACTATTTCATTGAATGTTACATCATTTAAATGATTCACCATTTGATCAGAAAACCGTTCATCAAACCAAATTTGTTGTGATTCTTTTAAAATCTCAATTTATCGTTTGAATACACATCTTATGCATTAAACCCTAAAATGAATGCAGATCCTATTTCTGACTTACATAGTGTATTCAGAATATTGATTTAAAATATCATTATGTCATTGATCCATTGAGTGATCGATGACTGAATTTAACAAATGCAAACTCATCCAATCTTCTCAAGTGTATATGTAAACCGTTTATGCACCTTTGCTCAAGTCATAACATTTCCATTATACCTGTCTCGACATTTACATCAAACATTTCAACAGTATGTAAAACCACCATTTCAAACCCTATGCATACATGTACTATGCCAACTCTAATTCATAACATGAAATTATGAATTCATTTCTCTACACAATTAATAACTCATAAAACAATCTCTTTATATATAAAAAAATATTTACACAGGTTTCTTCTTCTCTCAGGCCTAATTTTCTGATAAATGGCCTTTCCTTTAATTTTCCTGTAGGCTTACAAACTCTATCTGTCTAAAAGCTGAATCACTCCTCTCCTCTTTTCCTTCTTTTAATGTCTTGAGGCTTATCATTTTTATACAAAAAGTTCTGAAACTATTTTTGGTTTCAGATCCTTCATCCTCTCAAAAAAAACCTGAATATCCTCTAACTCCCCATTTGCCTCAACTAATCCCATAAAATCATGAAACGAATTATAACTTAAGATTTACAATTAATTCCTAAATTTCTCAATCCCTATGAAATCTCAACTATCCTAATTCTCTCATGTTCTCCAATCATTAGGGAACTTTGTGTCAATATTGAATTAATTCTTATTCTAAATCACTCAAAACATTACATAAGAAACCCACTCTCTTGGAAAATACAAGACCCCTATGTCTAATAAAATACAAAGAAATTTCTGAGCCTAATGCTCCCTGCATCATCTTTGAAGAAATCGATTTTAAAAAAAAATTGATGCTACAAGTTCATTTCCTCTAAGAATAAGTTCCCTTTCAAATTTAGCGTTAATCATACCTTCTAGCATAGTAAAGTCAGTATTTATGTTTTCTATAGTAGCTTAATTCTCTCTCACCAAATAGTTGCGGGTTTTCTTCTTGCCATAAATCCAATACAAAATAACTTGTGCCAATCCTTTTTATGGTTGGGCATTGACTTTCAATTTAGGCATTGTTTTACCCAAGAAATCTACAATATAGGGGTTGAAAGTACCAGGAAAATATACCAAATAGAAATGAATTTGAGAAAATTTTCCACGATGAGACTAATTGGGCTCGTTCTGAAGAAAACCCATGTTTTTGTTTTTCAAATTTCATTTTTGTTTGCTCAAAAAAAACTATGAAAATAGTGGATTCTTAAAAATCGAAATGCATTTATGGGACTGAATAAAATTTCATGATCATTCAATTCGAAATCAATTTCTAGAAAATTAACCAATGCGTTCATTTCATTGAAAATAGATTACTGGAGAAACTACTGTATGCATTCATTTTTTACTATTTGTTTGGAAGTCGAATTCTGGGAAAAAAACCATTTTGCAATTTTGAATGTTGCTTAAAAGTTAATAACACCACCACTCACTGCTTCTTAAAAAAATCGAATTCTGGAAATAAAAATTTCTCTTACAGGTCTTTGAAGAGATCGATTTTAAAAAAAAAACTGATTCTACAGGTTCACTGCTTGCTCTGAAAATAAGTTCCCTTTCAAATTCAATGTTAATCGTACCGTCTAGCACATGCAAGTCAGTATTTTCGTTTGCTATAGCAGCTTCATCCTCTCTCACCAAATAATTGCTGACATCAAGTGTAGATGGAAGGTATACCGCATCAGTTTCATATAAGATCATTTCTCTTCTAATGGAACATAGTATGGTGCAAAAGATGGAACAACATGTGCATGAGATTGATCTCTGTTTTAATGAAAAATGAATTCTTTGTTTTGATGAAAAGAAACACTCTTTTTTTATGAAAAACTCGTTTTATGCCTCAAAAACAAATTACTGTGTGGAAGAAATACTTGTTTTTCAATGGTCATAAGCTCATGCTCGATTTCCCTCTTCGAAACCCTTTCCAAGCATATTTACTGCGCATAAAAATTCTCAAGAATATGCTTCATGCCATATGGAAATACTATATTATAAATCATGTTCATGATTTCAAAAATCAAATTTTTATGGAGAGATTTTGAAGTTTTAAATGAGGTACCTGATTTTCAGAGACGACTTTGAGTTTCATGATAAAAATTAATTAGAGCTGTTGTTATTTTTTTTTCAAGAATCTTTTACAAGTTGAAATCCATTTTGAATGAAGGCACAATTAAATTTCTAGAAGTGGCAGTGTTATTTTAAAATGAAACAGAGGTCCATCTTATAACTAACACTTCGTTTGACACCTTTGAACACAATCCTGATTTATATCAACCACAAAATCTGCTGAGTCTTAAAAAAAATCCAAAATCGAAATGAATTTCCTTACCTAGCTCCTTTGCATGACCCCTAGAATTTTTTGTAGTGTTTTGGTCTACTCAGCGCATAGGGAACTTGAATTTTAACTTTGCGTTACAACCAATGTTCAAATTTCGTACTTATTTCCACATTTCTTCTTTAGCACTGTGCTTTGAGTTTCTCTCAATTCTGGTTTCTCTCACAAGGTTTTGAATATACAAAGTGTTGAAATCTCTTTCCTGGGCTTACTTTGAGCTGTGATGGTTAAAGAAATATGTAATGGAGGTCTAGACTATGCAAAAAAATGTAATACAGAGCACTATAATTTTTTTTTAGAGCATTTGAACTTTGTTTTACTAGTTCAATTATGCCAACTCAATGCTCATTGTACCTACCATGGCTGCATCCTCCCCGTGGCTATGTCCTTTGGATTACACGGTGTACAGACCTGTCTTGTCACTACAACATCATATTTTTATCATGGATACTTCATACATGGCTTTCATTATATTTCATGCCCACCTTGTATTATATTCCCATTAGTTCCTTTTTAATTTTTTCTTTTACATGTTTTTCATTGCAATTCTTCACATATATCTTTAAGCATATACCTTATTGACCATACTTTGATGCTCATAATTTTGTTGCATCATAAGTCCATACCTTCATTCCTTTGCATACCCATAATTCTGTTGCATCATTTTCAACTTTGGTCATGTCCTTTGTATTAATCATTGCATTTTCACTTAGGTTTGTGTCACAATTGTATTATCCGACATATGAATCATTTTATACTCTTGCATACTAGAGCAACATTCCATCAAATGATATATATATGTATATTTTCTCATTGCACCTTGGAACTTTGGTTTTACAATTTTGTTTTGTTTAATTTAATTTTAAAATGACCCTAGAATGGTTATGTTTAAAATTAATTTTTTTAATCATGACACTAACTCTTGTCGGTTTTGTAGGCAAATAAAAAATTCTTCATGGGAAAAATATTAAATCCCCAATATTTGATCAAAATGCTTATAGGGTAATGTAGGGATATATGGATTAATGTAGGTTAAATGAAAGGTATGGTAGGATAATGGTAAGGAAATTTATAAGATTATGATGATGTATGATGGTGTAATGGATAGGTTTATGATAAATGTAGAATTGTGATGGAATGTAGGCTTATGATGAGGGTAGGGTAGGAATGTAATGTTTGATGTGATGATGTAGGATATAGGTAGGGTAAATTTAGGGTGTTAGTAGAATTATAGGATGCATATTCAAGTTTAAATCAGTTTAACAATTAAGAAAAATTTCAAAATCAAAGGTTCTAAGAACATTTTTTTTACTTACTGTACTTTCCCTTTCGCAACATAGCTTGATGTTCATACTAATTTGATGATGAATTTTGCTGGTTCGTTGAAATTTGACTCATGATGATGGTTCTTCAAAGATGCATTCAGATGGAATATAGACCATTGTAACAGCTTACTTGAACCTCTTGATATTATGTTATTTCATGTTCTTCTTGACATCTTCTATTGATTCAGGTCCCTTCTGATGATTATTGTTCAGGTCCCTTCTGCAATGATATTAAATGTTATTTCAAATCCCTTCTGCAATTATTTTTAACTATTTTTCAGGTCCCTTCTGACATGTTATTCAGGTCCCTTCTGCAATACAACTTCTCAAACTATTTGCATAGTTTTATTACGAACTTCCCCCTTGCTTATGTTAAGACTTGTCCTCAAGTCTTACATTTTTTGGAGGATTATTTCTCCAAAATCATACTGAAGTAAAATAAAATAGAGAATTCATATTGGCCAAACAAGTTATTTTTCCGATATGAATTCGAGTTTGTATTGTACCATTTTCCTGGATTTTCAAAACCAAACTCTTTTATTATTTTCTATCTTTTTATATTTTTTTTTTCTCTTTTCTTTTCTAGATGGATGTGGGGTATAATGGAGTTGGAAAATATGGAATGCTTATGAAAGTAAGATAGGTTGAATTCATCATATAAGAGCATATAGAAAATAGGTATGGACTTCAACATGCATGATTGTGGAACTTATCATACAATATGGTAGATGAATGAAATCATGAACAATATGGCTTATGAAAGGGGTCTTTGACAATGGATGTGGCTTTTCATGGCAAAACTTGACTTCTTCTTCTTCTTGTTAGCTTCATGTATTTTGCCTCAATCTTGATCTTCTTGTAGGGTTGTTGGTCAAGCACTGAAATCGAGCATCATGAATTTTGAGTTTCATTAGATGAACTCAACATATTGTGAATTACACTTTGATTTGACTTGAATATTTTCTTTCATATTTTTAAATATTGACTTTGAAAATCCTTCATCCATGGAGTTGACTCCTCAAATATTCATATGACCTGCAAAAATATAGCATTTACCTGTAATAAAATCTTAGATGATGGAGGAAGAGAAGTGTACAGTCTCTCTTCTTCCAAGAAATATGTATAGTAATTTCAAGCAATGCTTAAAAAGAAGTCCAAAGATGATATACAAAGAAATTTCATTTGTTTACCCCTTTGAGGAATAATGGCCATCGTAGACCTCCTAGTGGTAGTTTGGTCTTCATTTTATGTCCAATTAGAGTGATTTCAAAGCCAAGTTAATGTGAATTCATATGGCTATCTCTAGTATAAAAAAAATTTCAAAATGGTTTAAAATGATATGCCAAAAATTATGAGAAGTACCATGTTTGATAAAGCTTCTTGTGAATTTGTGACTTAACCAACAATCACTTTTTGAAGTGAAACTTTTTCGTTACATATCAGTTCGATGTGATTCCACTTGGAGATTAAAGTAGATTAATTTTTGTATTTCTAGTAGAAACAGGTTTTTAAAATCAGTAATTTTGTTATCACAAAATTGGTGATGAACAAACCTAGGAGGTAGAGTTTGACTATGTTGATTTTAAGACACACAGTCACTAAATGTGGAATAACCTTTTCACCTGACCTCCAAATGGGATGATTCAAAATTTTTATTGAACTAGACTTCAATATGTATCTCCATGAGAGACATTGTTTGAAAATAAGATTATTTGATATGTGAAATATGCCAATGATATGTCAAGACTAGAATTTTCACCATGCAAATTTTTCGAAAAACAATTAGTATCTGAGAATAGATTTTTCATATGATGTCGGATTGAGCTGATTCAAATTTATTTGGAAACTAGATTTCAAGGGATATCTTCCCCATGAATATCAGGTAAAAATATTTCCATTAGAACCCTCAAATCATTGTTGTACTAACTCTGTCCTTAAAATATTGCTTGAAATCTAGTGTTTATTTTGACCACTTTTTATTTGTGATCCAAATTGAAATTTTCAAAATGGATTTAAAAACTAGACTTCAAGAGATACCTTGTTTAAAAGCATGCTTTTAAAAATGATCCTATATGGTTACCCAAAATAGGATTGTCCTTAGTGCATTTTGTCATGAAATCCTTTCAAATGAGTATTGAACAATGATGTGAAGAATTATTTATGAGAAAAAGCCTTATTGTGAAATCGTTCCACCCATTTATTTATTTTATTCTATTATATCCTACTCTATTGTATAAAAATAGGTCATTCCCTCAAGTATAATAGAATTTCCAATGCATCCATTTGCGTAACAATATCGTAAGTAAAATTACATCCAAGTTTGAAAAATATACTTTAATGAATGCTTGGACATGAAAAAATAGTTGATCATAAGGATTTGATGTTAAAGGATGTTGAATAATGGAGTGGTGTTGTGACCTAATGATTAGTTGAAACTAATAATTGAGTTGAAAAATAATTTATTCTGGGACTGTGTGTTGATCCTCGGTCACTCGACGCACCTCTTCTACATTCTGTTGCTCCTTCTGCATCATCACTACTTATTGCTGAGACTTTGTAGAAACTTTGGAGGCATGGAACTCTCGATACTGCAATTCATCCATGATCATTGTGTGTATGAAATGGAGATTTCTTGCATGCAACATTGCTAAGTTGATGCCAACTTCTATGCAAGATTGCAAAGTAGAGCACACGTCAAGCTGCTCTACTATAACTGTAGGTCCCGGAATATGAAACACCCGGTTGTCTATAGGGGATGGCAGAAAAATGTTGATGGGATGCACACTCACTTGCCTAATGCTGGATTTTTGCAGGCTCGCTTGCTTCACACTCTCTTGAATCACACACGCTTGTACCTTTAGCTCTTAAAGACCCAATTGTACATCTATGAGGATCGATTTGTACTGCGCTGCCACATCATTCCAGAGGTCCTCAGTTGCAGTCTTGACCATTTTTTCAATTTCATTGAGGTCATATTTCATGAGGGTCAGGGCCTCTGTCTTTGTCTTCTTAGATCCCTTTCTCTTTTTGCATGGGCCTAGGGAGGCCTAAGATCCTCTCTTAGTTCCTATTGTTTTCTGCTTCACAGGCACCCCAATACCATCACCGTGATTATCCTATGCCTCCTTCTAGATATCAATAGTTTCACCCATCGTGGTGGGTTCTAGCTTTGTCTCTGCATCCTTCTCCTACATATATTTCTATCTGTCCTTGCTCGTATCTTTATACTGATCCTTATCCATAATTGTACGCGGCTTCATCAGAGTTTTGATAGGTATCGAAGAGGATGTCCCACCAGTGTGTCGTGATTTTAACCATAAGGTGATCAAATTTGTCATCACGTGCACAAGATCATCCTTCGTGACCATGTAGGGTAGTTCATACCGAACACCCTCAACATCCCCTTTTGCATGGATGTGGATGTTGTGAAAAGTGGCTTTCAAATCGACTATATGTTTGTACTTATTGTACAATGTCAATTGTAAGTTTGGCTTGGACTACATCGCTTGAAAGACCTCAGAATCAAATAAGACCCAGAAGATTTTATTCTCTGTGATGCGGGAAGGAACCTTGGAGTTCCAGACTATTGCATAACACACAACTTCGCACAGATCCCAGCTCAATATTTGGGAACTGGGCTTCAATGGGCATCTTCCAACCAATGAGAACAATAAAAATCAAAACCCATGCGTAATAGAAATATTTCCCCTCCTCCTACGCCTTGAAAATATTCTCTAGAAACTCGGTGCATAGGTACTGAGCCTAGTTATACTATACTCCCTTCTCGCATTGCCCTGCTAACGCAATTACATGAGTTGGGACTTCCTTTGGCCAACACTTCCTCAACAACTTGCATGCGAGGATGATTGTATTAAATTTCATCGAGGGGTCATTGATTTCACTAACAAGGAATCCTCGAGTGTTGTGCGATACCATGTAATCCTTCTTGACTTTGTTCACCACTTTTTTCTCCTAGCCTTTTCCTCGATAGGCCGCCATAGGGTCTGCCCCCTGACTGTGCAGGTTGGTGATCTGTTGTATCAAATCAAAATCAATAGGAATGCACTCTCTGAGCCACAAATAGGCATCATGCACTAGGGTGAGACACTGGCACACAAAAATATAATTAACCGCACTATTTCCAAAGTGTAGGATGTTCAAAAAATTCAGAAGCCCTGACTTTTGCAGACCCAACGCTGAGGGCTTTGGCTCAACCTTGATCACACCTTCATCATAGGGAACTGGCTCCAAGAATATTGAGGGCACGAGCTGAGGGAACTTCTCCTGATCATCCAGGTCCCAGTCTTCCATCTTCAGTAGGGGGACCTTCACAAACATCTACCTCTCGAATGACACAACTTCAGAGAGTAGCGGGGAGTTGACATATGACCGGAACTTGTCCAGGTCCTTCAGAATTTTTACAAACGCTTTGCATGGTGTCATATAATTAGGCAAACATGATATTGGATGTACCTCCATGACCTCATATTCTTCCATAATTTTTTCAGGCAGGTCGGCCATAGGTCTCTTTTGGCACTTGGAAGTGGTCTACCGAGGCTTTGGGGCCTTCTGGTGCGGAGAATTTCAGGACCCCGAGGACTGCACCTTCTTATATTTTTGCGGCTGGGGTGTAGGCGCATGGTTTCAGTGACCGACGCAGGGGTTTAAACAACCAGCGTAGGGGTTGTAACAAGCGGTGCATGGGTTTCAACAACCTCTGCAGGGGTCTCTTTGATTGACGTCGCAGAAGGGGTGGGCTTAGTAGTAGTCATACTTTGTGTAATTAAGTATCCCAACCCTTGGTTGTGCAGCTATTCATAGAATAATGGGTTGATTCTAGACATAAGATTTCGACAACTCACAGATAGGAGGAAGCACAAATCACATGGAAAGAAAATGGAATTAATGCGACCCTTCCTATAATATTTATAGCATTGGCATGGCCTAAAGGATCTGATGTTCATTAATGTAGCACCATAAATTCTAAAACGATTCCAAATATGGCATAATATCCTCTTTAAATGAAATTTAGTTGCTCCTCCAAACGGAAATAAAGTTGTCTTATCTAGATTTATTACTCCAATGGCTAGTTTTTGGCACCTCTGCGACTTGGTCACCCTTCTAGTGTAGCGTCTGCGTGGCTTTCACACCTGTTTATGCTTCTGGCATCCTTGTCACACAAAGCAGCTTCCCCAATGCTTGATAGAATATTTTATGATCTCGCACCCCCTCATAACTATATGGGGCGCTAAGATACTCCTCTGGCCATATAGTCATTTGGCATGTGTAGGGATAGGGATATCCTTGTAAGGTTTCAACCGATTTCTATTTACATACCTGGGAAGGTCGTTACCTCCTAAAGTGCCCAACTAGACCACACCTCCCTCTATGATATCCTTAACCACATAGGGTCTGTGCCAATGCATTTTGAACTTCCTTGGGTAGCATGAAAACTTGTTGTCATGTAACAAAACCAAATCATCGTCCTTAAAAATATTATATCTAATGTGCCCATCATGCCAAGCCTTTTCGCGCACCTTTTGTACCTACTGATGTAAACCTGAAATGAATCATTCCTCTTCCAGCATGACCAACTGTGATAATCATTCTTCCATAATATCCTGCTCAAACATGTTAATGGTAGCTGCAATGCACAAGCTTGGGACAATATACTCCATTGGCATAAAAAATTCCTGCTCATACACCATTCTAAAAGGTCTCTTCCTTGTCAACTTCTTGCATGTGGTCCTTGTGTGCCCACATAACCACAGGTATGTGCACATCCCAATCATTTCGGTTAGCATTGAAAATATTAGTGAGCGCGTTCTCCAATATCTTATTAAAATATTCTACTACACCATTTGAATAAGGGTGATACGGTGTACTCTTTCGATGGTGTATCTAGAATTATTCAGTAAAATATTACTTTTTTTCATTTAGAAAGTGGGTTCCTTGGTCGCTCATCAAGATATTAGGACACCTAAACTATGTCAAGTTATTTTTCGAAAATGAAGTGAATAGTTGTTTCTGCGTTATAGTCTTTTAAAGGTGCATCCTCGACCCATAGGGTCAAATAGTCTGTCACAGTGATTATATAGCGCACACATATCTTATTTCCTGGAGGGTTGATGGGTCCTACGAAGCTAATGGCCCATTTTTCAATATCTTGTAATGTCATTTTTGGTTGTAGGGGCATTTCATCCCTGCACGATGGTTCCCCTTTCACTGACATATGTCACAAGCGCAAAAATATGCATCAAGGTCATTATACACAACAGGCCACCACAAACCAGCCTGTAAGATCTTCTGCGTGGTTTCTTTCCCTGCATAATGACCTCCTGCAATTCCTCCATGAGCTTCTTCTAATATGTCCCATCTTTTGAATTCCAACACATATCTCCTCAATATTTCATCCACCCCCATTTTGTATAGCTGGCTAGCAATCAAGGTGAGATCAGCTACGCGTGCGACCAAATCTTTCTTTTGTTTCACCATATACTCTGTGGGCACACTTCCAGTGGTCAGGAAATTAATGATATCAAGGAAGTGATCATCTACTACCTTAATCGAAAATAGTTGTGTGTTGGGTAGTCCTTCTTCCAAGTTAGTAGGCTCTTCCTCATTTTCAATGCGTGACAGATGGTTTAGCCCAACATTCAGTCTCCCTGTTTTCACAAGTACTTCAAAGTCATACTCTTGAAATAATAGTAGCCATCTGTAGATCTTCCCCCCCAACATAGGCTTATTGAACAAGTACTTCAAAGCAGAATGATCGGTAAACATATTAAAATGACCTCCCAATAGATAGTGGCATAATTTCTGTAGTGCGTAGACCATAACTACTCCTTCCCTCTCCATGGTTGAGTAGTTGTGCTTTGCACTTGACAATTTCCTACTCACAAATTCAATAGGGTTATCAATATCCCCTGCTCTAGGCTGCACTAAGACAACTCCTAACGCGATGCAGGATGCATCGACGTGTGCATGGAATTTATTTTTCCAATTTGGAAAAACCAACATGAGGGTAGTGACCATCTTCTCCTTAGGAAATTCAAACCTCTTCTAGAAGTCCATGTCCTAGCAAAATGAGGAAACTTTCTTCAGCAAATTCTCCATTGGTGTAGTGATCAACACATAACCTTGAATAAACTTCATGTAATGCCCTTTGTACCCCAAAATTGAGCACAATTATTTTACATTTGTCGAAACCTCCAGGTTAACAATAACAACAATCTTTGTTGGATCCACCATCAATCCTTGTTGACAAATGATATGATCGAGAAGGATCCTAAAAGGGATGCATAATATACACTTCTCCAAGCTGAGTGAGATCTGGTACTTCTGACAAGTATCCAGCATCAGGTGCAGGCTCAACACATGCTTATTTAATAAGACAAATATAGTCTAGTCATCAAAGTATACTTCTAAGAATTTGTGGATGTATTCCTTGAACGTTGCTACTAATAAGCATGAGAATATAGCTAGCGTATTCTTCAAATTGAATGGCATGACTATGTATTGAAAGGATCACCACTTTGTTATAAAGATTGTTTTTCTTCTATCCTCTAGCACGATTTTTATTTGATGGTATCAAAAGAATCCATCTGTGAATGAGTAGCCCTGCTGCCACTCACATTGTCTTGTATTTCATCAGAAAAAGGGAGTTGGGAATGGGTCATGCACACAAGCATCATTCAATTTGCGTAGATCTACAAAAATCCTTATTTCTCCCTTACTCTTATTATCTTGAACCACCATAGGGTTTACCCAATCAGACTCTTCTACTGGTTCAATGATCCCTACAAGCACCATTTTTTCCAACTCAGGCTTTGACCTTTCGCTTGTATTTGGGATTCAACCTATATGGGTGCTGCTTCATGGGTCATGCATCTAGTTTCAATGTGATCATCATTACCCCTAGGTTTCCTATAATACCCTTCAGTTCAGAAAAATTCGTAGGAAACAACTCCTCGTATTCAGTCAATATATCAGCGACCTTTCCCACTATATCATAATCCTAGTAGTCCCCTATTTTTGGTAATTTTGGTTTTTCCTCTAAGCTAATATTGGCTTGTCTAATATTCAGAGGTTTAGTTACGTTAGATAACTCAACTATAGGCCCAGCCACTATGCGTTTTCCTTAAGACTAAGGAATACTAATGTTTCTTGGGTCTTCTTCGTTATCTTCAATTGAAAGAGTTCGACAGTCCATGATGTACCTCATCTGTGCATCCCATGCTGGCAAGGCACATTCCACTGATGGCTTTGTGGTGTCAAAGATGACTTCTTTAATATCATGCAGTGCCTCATTAAGGCATTCGAACCCACTTTCAAAACTAAATGTTAGGATAAAGCTTTCTGTTAGCGTGGTTCATTCAGTAGTTCCTCATCGTAGCTCAGTTTCTAGGTACCAGTCCGTAGAAACCTTCCCCAAAGTGTGGATGAATATATGCAACCATTATGGATTCGACTCTTTGCCCCATGCTTTAGTCCATCTAGAGAGATGCTTGCACAGATCGCCATGTCCAGATTATATTTCTCCTATTCTGGTATTCGAATGCTCAAATCATAGACGCATCATGTGGGCACATTCTCCCTAGTTAGCCAGTTACCTTTTTTCATCTCCCACCAGCATGTTGGGGTCGAGCACAAAGTTATATCAAGTGCATGGAACCGTTATGCTTATGGAATTTTTTTTTCAATTCTAAAAATATATTAACATTAATCAAACCATCATACTAAGGAAAATCTCGTACCTCTGAGGATATGTGCCAAAGAAATTTTGTCACCCGATTGCAGCACAGTGCAGATACTTCGTGCAAATGACTTTTCAAGTTTTCCATCTCCTCATATGAATCTGAAAAGAATGAAATATCCTTCTCCCAATTAAGCTGACCATTTACTGTTGGGTTGATCTAGTATTCATCCCACACTGTTAAGTTATAAATATGGTCAACATCATCATCTACGTGCATCGGCTCAGTGTATCTTTCTCCTTCTGCAGGGTCCAGAGGGACCACAACCCGGGTTCCATTACTTTCAAACACCATACTTCTACACTTGAGGTTAATGATGTCATACATATCGATAGCCCAATATAGACCCAACAACACAGGATATGGGTCAGTATCATTAACAATCTGGATAACTTCAAAGTCTTCGAGCACTTGGACTCCTTCAATATCAACGACTACCTGTGAGAGTCTTCCTAATGGGATAATATTTTTCTGATTCTCCATATGCAACAGAATAATGTACCGCTCCAACTTTGGTTCACCCATTCGCTACCAAGTTTTCTTTGGTAATACATTCGCATAAGACGCTAAATCCAAGATAACTTGATCCATTTCATATGCACTGATTTGAGTAGTTAACTGCATTTCTTGTCCAGCTCTTATTTTATTATTGTAAATCTTATTGACAACTTCTACTCTATCAGGGGTTATTCCTTATTTGCGCAGTTGTTTATTAATTTTTGGAAGTTCTTGACTGCCTTCTTATTACACAAAAATTTAATACAAGCCTTCAGGAAGAGCTTTAGCTCTACATCTCCTTCGACCATGACCAAAGGCTTTCTTGATGCTTTAGATGTCGATGCACCCATTTTTTCGAAATCATTCTTCGCTTCTACAATAGTCTCCTTTTCCCTCTATAATTTGAATCCATCCTTCTTTTTAGGTGCCTTTCGGATCCAGAGATTAGTATCAGGGTTTTTTCCTTTGTCTTCACCTGTTGCTGGACCGTTCCTAGTAAAAATATTCACACTTGGTTCTTATTCACATAGCTCAGCTCTTACCATATGAACATTTTGAGTGGGATCCCATGGTTTCTTTTCTTGCATTATCACAAACAATACAGGGTAATCTTCAATAACATGATAAAATTTTCTACAATACCTACAAGATTGTTGTGTTGGGTTTGGACAATCATGTGCGTAATGACCAACATCCCCGCGGTTATAGCTAAAGAGCTATCCCCTTCCTCAACCAGCTCCTCTTCCTCGGTCTTTGCCTTGGAATCCACCACATCTAGATGGAGATGTAGGTGACCCTGGTTCCTTTCCTTTTGACTGCAACCTATATAATCCAGCTCAGTCAATCATCAAATTGAAGCTGTGAAAGTTCTGCCCATCATGTCCCACCGATCAGTAAAATTTGGAGAAAGGTTGCTTAAGCTCAGGGATATATTTACCAATCCCAGGGCAGAAATCTGTCGTGTGCATACCAGTTCCTTGAATAATCGCACACCATAATGTGGGGGTGACACTTGGTCCTACAACGTATGCACCATACACCTGCGCATATGTCCTTCCCCTTCTCTTGGCATAGGATTTGAATCTCTAAGTTTAGTGCAACTAGTTGGTTTTGAATTTTCTGAGCCCTAGCCTGCGCAGCTGGGATAGTTGAGGATTCTAATTTCATTGCAATATCCACAGCTTCAGCCCACATCATGATCTTTTGTAGATTTAATGACTGGCACAGATGCGACATAAACATGGCAATGAACCATTTCAGTGAGCGTAGGAACTTACCCCTAGGGCCCTTGAAAAAAATCCTTTTAACTTCATAATATGATATAAATGTATTAATAACGAATTCACTCACAAATCCTCCCAAAATACTATCGATCCAGTGATCTAATACACAAGTAATCTTGTTGGTAGATTTCTCTAATTATTGTACCAACTTTGGGATCCACTTGGTGATCGCATCGTCCTTTGCGCGGGTCTAGAATTCATCAAGTAGAGACAACCACTCTTGCAACTCAGTTGGAAAGGAAGCAAAGAAATTTTCGTGGACCTGTTTGTAGATATACCTTTGTGCCAAATATTTGGCAGACAATTTAGGGCTTATGTTTTCTTGGATCCAAAATTAACACACCTTCTTGTCAAGCCAATCTTGTAGTTTTTTATTTGTCGGGTTCCACATCAACTATCCCTCAAAATGATCTCGGTCCCGACAACATAACCATTTGATGGTTTGAGGGGTCCTGACTCGGGTTTGGAGTAATCATGTAACCAGCAAAACACTGCAACTACTGGCCCTTTTGGCAGTGATCTACTTGTGCAGATTAAAGTATCACTCGAAGTATTATGGGGGGGTGCTAGAACTAGGTTTTCATACCTCGAGGGAGCTTTTGAAGTGGATCCAAAAAATATAATACCTATTTCCTTGTGTGCAACTTCACAGAGCCAGATCTAATTACAGACAAAGAGTAAAGTAGGCGCGCACCTATATAGTGATAAACAAACTCATCCCTTGCGTATTGTCAGGTTGTTACAGAATAAACCCTTACGTAGATTTATTATTATACTTTAGATCTAATATTTAAGTATAAAAATACTCATGCATAATTTCAATGTACCAATGTGACTATAAATTACGGAACAAAGATGCATTCAACATGACAGATCCAGATATATAATAAGAAACAAATTATGCGCATAAAAAATCTAAGATAGTAACTATAAGAATCACATAAAGTCAAAGTTCACCAAATTTTCCTTCTTTATTAAGATATCTTCAATCAATACAATCTTTCCCTTCTGTGCACACAGCAGCAGAGTCCGTGCACACAGCTTAGGACTAGGTCTCTGTGAACATAGCCAACAGGATCCTTTCTACCATACCGTCACAAAAATTAGATCAAAACATAAGCATAAGCATCTATCATCTATCATATCATTCATGTATATCTTTCTTCACTCGACTATTACATATTTATTTCTTTCTAAATGCACACATACCATGGTCTCAAGCCATGGTTTGAGATTCACAGTTTTCCATTTTTCCCATTACAATAATTAAGGGAATTTGAACCACCCCAAAGCCCCTTGATATCTGCACACAGCGCTTAGAAAAAAAACTTAACCAAAATTTATCCAAAAATGTTTTACCCAGGGGACCCTGCTCCAACAATCCAGATATTCGAATATCTAGATTTTAAAGAAATATCTAGATTCAAATATCTAGGTTCTGATTTTTCCTTGCTATAATGTTTTGACTTAATTATTGGGATATGTAAATCATTCTACTCAGTGCCAACTCTCCCACTTGTCCTCTCACATTTGGCATCACATGTGGCCTATGAAATTTCAATCATATCACCTGGGTTGTCATAAGTTTTTGCATGCTAGGTTATGTGGCACCACAAATGTGAAATTATGTTGTTTTAGATGTATCATCATTAGTCCTGTATGGTCTATAACACAAGTCATCCTATATGGCACCCAAAATTGGGCTATCTAGATTCATTTTTCCTCAACTCATATTATAGATTCAGGATATTAGGATCCTATCTGTAATCCTTCAAGATATCCAAAAGTTCTCTCACCTGACTAGCCTTTAATTACCTGGTATATGTCTTAACATTCAATATTTCATTCTTTATGGCATGTGATGTGCCATTCATATCTATGTATCTAGCTATTCACTTTAATATTTATGATATTCCTTTCTTCTGTATTACAAAATGTACAACCATCCAAGTTTCACTCTAGGAATGATTTTTACCATTTAAATCCCGCTTTCCTGGATTACAAAATGTCCAACCTTCCAAATTTGCCTCTAGGAATGATTTTTACCATTCAAATATCTAGACATGTGGGTATTTGGATTCCTTAGTAATTCAGTGGTTTCAGTTGTTGGTGTTCTATGTTTTTCTGATTCTACTGTTGGCCATTGGTTTTAGACATTGTTTTGTTTTGGAGATGTGGGTCGGTGGTTTTAGTTTTTTTGGAAGCTGTATTTTTTTGTCTCCTATATTTCTAGATCTATTACTCTTGGTCCATATACTCATACGAGAGGTTTTCCAGTAGACCATTGTAACCTATGTTTGATCTTGCATCAATGTTCTTATGTGTATCAACATAGGACCACATAAATTCTCTCAAAATCTAAATGGTCGTGAACACCCTCAACATCACCTGCAAAAAAACATGTCCTAAAAACCCCTTAATAGTGTGATAGCACATCAAAAAACAAAAAAAATAACAAATTTATTCCCAAATAGAAACAACAACCTCAAAATTTCCTGTGACAGCTAATGTCCTTGAAAATGAGCCCCATTGTATCTATCATAATGCTCATGGACATGGACAGACTGCTGCTATAAAGCAACATTCATTTTTTATTATAGCATTCTCTCACATCCTTGTAATTTAATATTTCCCTCCCACCTCTCTGTCAGTCCTATGAATTTTTTTCAGAATCCAATACTTCCCTCAGAGATTGTAGAAATATCTAAATTTATTCAATTGATCTTGTAATGTACTAAAACAAAACACTGAACCAATTGTACAAATTGAAGAAACCAATTTTTATCGCACAATCACATGAAAAAGAAAGAGAAACAATATCAATTGAAAACCACAAATATTTATCTAGGGAAAGCCTTATCTAAAAACCCTGCTATCTTATATTACATAAAGTCAAGAACATGAAACAATACAATACTATTTCCCTTCCCAAGAAACATCTGCACTATCTCTGACTATCTCACTCTGATCTAAGCAAGTTTGGTCCAATATTTAACCACTTCCTTGCACTTTCCTGACCAGCCCTACACACACATTCCTCGGCCAATTTAGCCACTATTAATTAGGAAATTCCCACCAATATATTTTTTCAATACATCCAAGGCATCTTGACGACCTCATGCATGACATGTACAATCTTCTAATTATACAATTGATAGTCTACTTCGCTTTAACTCCAATTTCAACTGTGCCTTCCTTAGAAATGACATGAAAAAAATATTTATAGTGAATCATCAGTTATATTATTGATCACTGCATGTGAATTAAATCAGATTTAATTCATTGGACCTGTCACTAGCTCATCTCTCAGTCAGAACTAGTTAAACCGATTTTAACTCAAATAATAGAGTTAACTAATTACAACTCAAAATAAACTGCAACTAGACCCCCTAAAACTTAGTGATAACTCTACATACCTCTAGTTTGACCCTCAAATCGAATAGACTGAGATAAATAAGTCTTCCTAAATCATTTAAATTGTACAAACTATAATAAGATGTGGAATTATATGATTTTCTTCTAATTTAATTAAGCGAAAAATAAATTAGAAGCCATTTCTTGTTGCCATTTCAACACTCCCTCTCAACAAGAAAGGGATTGTTTGCTACCCTGATCCTGTCTCTATGGAACTTGAATTTTACTCTTGACAGTGCCTTTGTTAATATCTCTACATCTTGCTCCTATGTGGGAATGTAATATTATGACATAATCTGCCTTTACACACAATCTCTGAGATGGTGATATCGAATATCAATATGCTTGGGTCTGTCATGAAAAATGGGATTAATAGAGTTTGATGCAACTCTGGTTATCACAATAAATCATCGTCAGATCCATCTATCTACCAAACAAACCAATAAGTATCTTCCTCATCCAGATGGCCTCACATGCTTCCTGACTGGTCGCCATGTAATCTGCCTCTGTTGAACTCAGTGCAATTACTACTGCTAATCCAATTCTAAAGATGACCTTTGATGTGCTCTTCCTGTCGGATGGACTCCCTGCCCAATCTGCATCTGTGAAGCATTGAAGCTTCACTCCCTCTGTCCGTTTGTACCATAGCCCATACTCCATAGTGTTAAAATTATGTGAATGTGGTCAAATTCCACTATGAATATCTCGAATGGTAGAGATTATAATTCTATTAGATTACTCTTTTCGAGAGGACCAAAATAGACCTATAGATCATCCCAATAGGTTAAGAGAAAGTTAAGTTATGAATTATTTTATTATTTTATTGGTCGTCCTAATCACATGTTAATTCAGTCAAAGCCCCAAGTGGTCCCTCACAACGTTATAAATAGAAGTGACCCCAAGATCATTTGCACACATTCTCTCATGAGATATTATTCATTCCCTCTTCGTATTGGTTTGTATTTTTCTGCCTTGGCTCACAGAGGTAAGTCTGGAGAAGCTCTCTCAAAGGATTAGGATCACATGCAGGGGCTCGCATTTGATATGAGTGTTCTGGGCCAAAGCTGCAGGCAAGCCACAGTGAGGTAGCGAACGAGTTGTGCTAGAACAATGAGAAGGCCCTGTCAAGGCTGCAACTGAGCTAGTATAATTATAGGCAGATATTTTTCAGGGCACAACTAGGGTTTCTGAGTCAGAATGGACTGATCTGGACCTCAGACACAGACATAGAGTGATGAGGTCATGATTAGGGTTGCTATAACCACGATATCACAATTTTAAGGTCGCGGTTGAAGCTTTTTCTGGGAATATATGATTTGGATCATAGTTAGTAGCTTCCACAGTTCTCTCATTCATCTGTTGCTCAGTCACAATCACTTCAGACCAGTCATTGATAACATCCTGGACCTAGATCTAGGACTTGATAGTTGATATCACTTGATGATCTCTTAGATCCGTGCTATTGATGTTGTAGATCTACATATCTGTATATTTTATCTATGTATTTCCATTACAAGAAGTATCTACAGTGTTCACTCCATATCAACAATATTCATTAGTGGGTTTCAGTTGAAAGATCTATTATCTTGATGTTGTAGATCAATAAATCTGTAGATTTTCTCTATGTATTTCCATTGCAAGAAGTATCTGCAGTATTCAATCCATATCAACATTATTCATCAGTGGGTTTCAACCAGTGTCAGTGAATCTCTATCCTGAGAATCAAGTTCCTTCAACAGAAGTATTTTTATGGTTGTATTGTGCATATGGTAGTTTTTTCTGCAATAAAAAGATATGAATCTATGCATCAATGTACTCTTGTTATTGAATCATTTGATGATGATATCATTTGATGACGATCTAGAAGAAGAATTTGCAAGGGTTTTCCCCATAATGGGTTTTGCCTTGGTCTCGGACCAATCCCGGTTTCGCTATGTGTTCATGCTTCTCTTCCTTTTGATCCTTTGACACCCCATTGCTTAGGTGATGATGATGATGATGATGTTATCTCTACCTAGTTTAATTTTTTGATGGTTAATAATGTAGATTTTTACAATGATATAATTATTTGGGGTGAAATTAACATGTTATTGAAGAAATTTTTGGGCTTCCAATTTGTCTTATTTTTATTCATTTCTCTCATGCTTTCGAGTGGCTTAATGATTATTTTTGAAGAATATTTGTTACTTCTTCATTTCAACAAGCTTAAAATATCATTAATGAAATTTTAATAAAGGCTCACTACAAGGAAATACGCTCTAGCGGAGGTTATAAAGGAGGTTTTTAGTGTTATAAAAGTGGCCAAAATTGTCAAGAAAACATTTGCTACAACATTCGTTTATGGATATTCAACATAACTAAAAAAACTGGGCACCCAGAAGTTATTACAGACTTTTTTTTTTTTATCAATGCGCTACTAAGGTTTCAATGCACCGGTGCATGTCATCTAGATGGTGGTCCCGGGGCGGTAGAAGGTGCATGCACCGGGTCGTCAAGGTATAAAACAACACCAGGTGCAGCATTGGTGATAGAACGCATGAGGCCATTCTAATTGGTCTTGGGATTTGTGTGGTGCCTATAGGTCATCTCAACGCACCGGTACGTAGAATTTTAGAAATGCACGGGTGTACCGTATTAGAAAAACGCACCAAAATTTATAATTGGTATTGGTATTTGTACAGTGCCCATATGTTGTAAAAATGTAACGGTGCGTAGTATCACATAATTTTAGAAAATTATATATTATAGAGAAATGAAACACATAAAATATGCGGAAAACACAAGCACACAAAACACATAAAACCAGAGAGACACAGATATACGTGGTTCACCCAGTTTGGGCTACGTCCACCTTGAACAGCCAATCCTTCCTTTCTATTATCCAGAAAAATGAAGAGGCACAACCTACAACAGATTCGTTGTAATATCCTTTGTTCTCTCCCACAGTCTCCCTATCTGTTTCTTGCTCTGAGAATACACATACGATACACAACCGCAATACAACACCCTCATACAAAGTGAGGGGTTTCCTTCTAGGGAAAAAAACCCTAAACTAAACATAACCTCTACTGTCATATCATCTGCCTAATGAACGGCCCAGATTGACTAGAAATTATTATACTTTTACAAGGAAATTTTCAATCTGTTTTTAGCTTCGGGGGCACTGCCCTCAAAACCCCCCGCCAGGTGGGGGCTCCATAAAGTAGCCACCCCCCTGGACCCCCCAGGAAGCATTTAATTATGGGTGGCATTGTCACCACATTAAGGTACAGGGGTCCAACACTGTGATACAAAATAAACAAGATAATTAGGCTCCACACACAACAATAAACACACTAGTGCACAGTATCGCACAAATGCACTGAGATTTTTAATTGGTTTTGGTATTTGTGTGGTGCCCATAGGTCGTTGAAATGCACCAGTGCGCTACAGTATACAAACGCACCGGTGTACAATAACTGACACACATCGGTGTTCATTTTGTATTTTTTAGAAACATTGACCTGTGACAGTGCAATTATTGTGATTTTTTAAAATTCATTATTCATCAAAAGTGGAAACATCTTATAAAAATATTCATATTAATTAAATTTTTATTAATGCGTGTGAATGTGATGTTTGGATTAATTTGTTATATCATATCATAATTATTGTGATTTTTTAAAATTCATTATTCATGAAAAGTTGACACATCCTAAGATGAGGCATCCCTTTCTCTTTTTGCGTGGGCCTGAGGAGGCCTAAGATCCTCTCCTAGTTCCTATTGTTTTCTTCTTCACAGGTGCGCCGGTACCATCACCGTCTTTATCCCATGCGTCCTTCTCTAGATCAATAGTTTCACTCATCGTGGTGGGTTTTGGCTCTGTCTCTGCATCCTTCTCCTATGGATATTTCTATGTGTCCTTGCCCATATATTTTTGCTGATCCTTATCCATCGTTGTGCACCACTTCGTCGGAGTTTTGATAGGCCTCGAAGAGGATGCCCTACTAGTGTGTCGCGCTTCTAACCATAAGGTGATCCAATTTGTCGTCATGCGCACAAGATCATCCTTTGTGACCATGTAGGGTAGTTCATACTAAACACCCTCAACATCCCCTTTTGCGCAGATGTGGATGTAGTGAAAAGTGGCTTTGAAATCGGCTATATGTTTGTAATTCTCATACAATGTCGATGGTAAGTGTGGCTTAGACTACACCACTTGAAATACCTCGAAATCAAATAAGACCCAGAATATTTTATTCTCTGTGATGCGGGAAGGAACCTTGGAGTTCCACACTGTTGCATAGCGTGCAAATTTGCACAGATTCGGCTCAATATATGGGAATTGGGCTTTAGTGGGCATCTTCCAACCGATGAGCATAATAAAAAGAACCAACCATGTGTAATAGAAAATTTTCCCCTCCTCCTATGCCTCGCACACATTCTATAGGAACTCGGTGCACAGGTACTGAGCCTAGTTATAATATAATCCCTTCTCGCATTGCCCAGCTAATGCAATTATGTGGGTTGGGACTTCTTTTTTCCAAAACTTCCTCAACAACTTGCAGGTGAGGATGATTTAATTAAATTGCATCGTGGGGTCATTGATTTCACTGAAAAGGAATCCCCGAGTGTTGTGCGATACCTTGTAATCCTTGTTGACTTTGTTCACCACTTTCTTCTCTTGGCATTTTCCTCGAAAGGTGCCATAGGGTCTGCCCCCTAACTGGGCAGGTTGGTGATCCGATGTATTGAATAAAAATCAATAGGAATGCGCTCTCTAAGCCATAAATAGGTGTCATGCACCAAGGCGAGCAGTTGGCACACATAAATATCATTAACCACACTCTGTCCAAAGTGCAGAACGTTCAACAAATTCAACAACCCTGAATTTTCCAGACCCAACGCCCAGGGCTTTGGCTTGACCTAGATCATGCCTTTGTCATAGGGAACTGGCTCCAAGTATATTGAGGGCACGATCTCTAGGAGCTTCTCCTGATCAACCAGGTCCCAGTCTTCCATCTTTAGTAGGGGGACCTTCATAAACATCTCCATCTCGAATGGCACAAGTTTAGAGAGCAACGAGGAGTTGATATATGACCGGACATTGTCGAGGTCCTTCCGAATTTTTGCAGATACTTTGCGTGGTGCCATATAATTAGGCAATCATGAGATCATATTTACCTCCATGACCTCATGTTCTTCCATATTTTTTTTCAGGCAAGTCAATGCCATGGGTTTCTTTTGGCACTTGGTAGTGGTCTACCGAGGTTTTGGGGCCTTCTAGCATGGAGAATTTTGGGACCCCAAGGATTGCACCTTCTTAGATTTTTGTGGCTGGGGTGTAGGTGCAGGGGTTTCAGCGACTGGTGCAGGGTTTCAGCAATCGATGCATGGGTTTCAACAACCAGCGCAGGGGTTGCAACAAGTGGTGCAAGGGTTTCAAAAACCTATGCAGAGGTCTCTTTGACCGATGTCGCAGAGGGGGTAGGCTCAGTAGTATTCATACTTGGTGTAATTAATTATCCCAACCCTCGATTGTGAAACTATTCATAAAAAAATGGGTTGATTGTAGACATAAGCTTCAGACAACTCACAAATAGTAGGAAGCAAAAATCACATGGAAAGAAAAGGGAACTAATGCGACCCTTCCTATTATATTTATAGTGTCGGTGTGGCCTAAACGATCTGATGTTCATTAATGTAGCCCCATAAATGCTAAAATGGCTCAAAATCTGGCATAATCTCCTCTTTAAATGAAATTTAGTTGCTCCTCCAAATGGTAATAAAGTTGTCTTATCCAGATTTATTACTCCAACGGCTAGTTTTTGGCACCTTTGCGACTTGGTCACCCTCCTAGTGCAGTGTCTACATGGTTGTCACACCTGTCTACGCTTCTGCCATCCTTTTCACACAGATCAACTTTTCCAAAGCTTGATAGACTTTTTTATGGTCTCGCGCCCTCTCACAACTGTATGGGGTGCTAAGACACTCCTCTAGCCATATAGTCATTTTGCGCTCGTAGGGATAGGGATATCCCTATAAGATTTCTACCGACTTCCATTTACATATCCGAGAAGGTCGTTACCTCCTAAAGTGCCTAGCCAGACCGCATCTCCCTCTATGATATCCTTAACCACATAGGGTCCAAGCCAATGCATTTTGAACTTCCCTGGGCGACATGAAAACTTGTTGTCATATAAAAAAACCAAATCATCATCCTTAAAAATATTCTATCTAATGTGCCTATCATGCCAAGCCTTTTTGAGCACCTTTTGTACTTTTTGATTTAAACCTGCAATGAATCATTTCTCTTCCAGCACAACCAACTGTGACAATCATTATTCCATAATATCCTACAACCATGTTAGTGGTAGCTGCAATGCACAAGCTTGGGACAATATACTCCATTGGCATACAACTTCCTACTCATACACCATTCTGAAAGGTGTCTTCCTTGTCAACTTATTGCATGTGGTCCTGTATGCCCATAGAACCGTAGGTACACGCACATCCCAATCATTTCGATTAGCATTGAAAACATTAGTGAGCGCGTTCTCCAATATCTTATTAAAAGGTTTTACTGCACCATTTTCCTGAGGGTGATATGGTGTATCTAGAATTCTTAAGTAAAAGAATGAATTTTTTCATTTAGAAAGTGGGTTCCTTGGTCACTCGTCAAGATCATAGGAAACCCAAACTATGTCAAGATATTTTACAAAAATGAAGTTCACAGTTTTTTCTACACTGTATTCTTTTACAAGTGCAGCCTCGACCCATCAGGTCACATAGTCCGTCACAATGATTGTATAGCACATCTTATTTCCCCGAGGGTTGATGGGTCCTATGAATCCAATGGCCCATTTTTCAAAATATTTTATTCTCATTTGTAGTTACAGGGTAATTTCATCCTTGCACGATGGTTTCCCCATCCAATGACATACGTCATAAGCGCAAAAATATGCATCAGGGTCATTGTGCATAGTAGGCCACTACAAACCAGCTTGTAAGATCTTCTGCGTGGTTGCTTTCCCTGCATAATGACCTCCCGCAATCCCTCCATGAGGTTCTTCTAATATTTCCTGTCTTTCAAATTCCAACACATATCTCCTCAATATTTCATCCGCCCCCATTTTGTATAGTTGGCTAGTAATCAAGGTGAAATCAACTGCACGTGCGACCAACTCTTTCTTTTGTTTCACCATATACTCCATGGGTGCACTTCTAGTGGTTAGGAAATTAATGATATCATTGAAGTGATCATCTACTACCTTAATGGAAAATAGTTGTGGTGTCGGGTAGTCCTTCTTCCAACTTAGTAGGCTCTTCATCGTTTTCAATGCGCGACAGGTGGTCTAGCTCGACATTAAGTCTCCCTGGTTTCACAATTACTTCAAAGTCATACTCTTGAAATAATAACAACCATCTTCAAATCTTCCCCCCAAAACAGGCTTGTTGAAAAAGTACTTCAAAGTAGAGTGATTGGTAAACATCTTAAAATGACCTCCCAATAGATAGTGGCAGAATTTCTGCAACACGTAGACCATAACTACTCCTTCCCTCTCCATGGTTGAGTAGTTGCACTCTGCACTTGAAAATTTTCTACTCACAAATTCAATAGGGTGGTCAATATCCCCAACTCCAGGCTACACTAAGACAAATCCTAATGCGATGTAGGATGCATCGACCTGTACATGGAATTCCTATGTCCAATTTGGAAAAACCAATATGAGGGTAATGACCATCTTCTCCTTAAGAAATTCAAAGCTCTTCTGGCAGTGTGCATCCCAGCAAAATGAGGCAACTATCTTTAGCAAATTCTCTATTGACGCAGTGATTAATTCATAACCTTGAATAAACTTCATGTAATACCCTGTGTGCCCCAAAATTGAGCGCAATTGTTTTACATTTGTCAGAACCTCCAGGCTAACAATAACAAAAATATTTTTTGGATCCACCATCAATCCTTGTTGACAAATGATATGATCGAGAAAGATCCTAAAAGGGATGCGGAATATGCACTTCTCTTGGTTGAGCGAGATTTGGTACTTCCGAAAAGTGTCTAGCATCAGGGGCAGGCTCAACACATGCTTCTTTAATAATCCAAATATAGTCCAGTCATCAAATTATACTTCTAAGAATTTGTGGATATATTCCTTGAACGAAACTACTACTAAGCATGAGAATATAGCTGGTGCATTCTTCAAATCGAATGGCATGACTGTGTATTGAAATGATCCCCACTCTATCGCAAAGGTTGTTTTTCTTCTATCCTCCAGCACGATCCTTATCTGATGGTATCAAAAGATCCATCCATGAATTAGTAGGCCTAAATCCCACTCACATTTTCTTGTATTTCATCAGAAAAGGAAGTTGGGAATGGGTCATGCACGCAAGCATAATTCAATTTGCGCAGATCTACACAAATCCTTATTTCTCCCTTGGTCTTCTTATCTTGAAACACCATAGGGGTTACCCAATTAGATTCTTCTACTGGTTCAATGATCCCTGCAGGCACCATTTTTTCCAACTCCTCTTTGAGCTTCTGCTTGTATTTGGGATTCAACCTATATGGGCACTGCTTCACAGGTCATGCATCTGGTTTCAATGTGATCTTCATTACCCCCATTTCTCCTATAATACCCTTCAGTTCAGAAAACTTCATAGGAAACAACTCCTCATATTCAGTCAATAGATCGACGAACTTTCCCATAATATCATCATCCTAGTAGTCCCCTACTTTTTCTAATTTTGGTTGTTCCTCTTAGCCAATATTGGCTTTTCTAATATTCAGAGGCTTAGTTACGTTATATAACTCAACTATAGGCCCAACCACTATGCGATGTCCTTTAGACTAAGGAATAGTAATGTTTCTTGGGCTTTCTTTGTTATCTTCAATTGAAAGAGTTTGAAAGTCCACGATGTCCCTCATCTGTGCATCCCATGCTGGAAAGGCGCATTCCACTGATGGCTTTGTGGTGTCAAAGATGACTTCCCGAATATCCTCCAGTGCCTCATCAAGGCATTCGAACCCACTTTCAAAACTAAAGGCCAGGATAAAGCTTTCTATTAGCACAGTCCATTCAGTAGTTCCTCATCGTAACTCAATTTCTAGGTACCAGTCTGTAGACACCTTCCTCAAAGTGTGGATGCATATATGCACCCATTATGGCTTCGGCTCTTCACCCCATACTTTAGTCCATCTAGCCAGATGCTTCCACAGATCTCCATGTCCAGAATATATTTCTCCTATTCTGGTATTCGGATGCTCAAATCATAGACACATCATGTGGGCACATTCTCCCTAGTTAGCCAAGTTACCTTTGTGCGTCTCCCGCCAACATGCTGGGGTCGAGCGCATAGCTATATCAAGTGCATGGAACCGTTATGCTTCTGGAACAATTTTTTCAAGTTCTTCTAAAAATAGATTAACATTACTCAGACCATCATAATAAGGAAAATATCGTACCTCTGAGGATATGCACCGAAGAAATTTTGTCACCTGATTGCAGTGCAGTGCAGATACTTCATGCAAATAGTTTTGCCAGTTTTCCATCTCTTCATCCGAATCTGAAAAGAATGAATTATCTTTCTCCCAATTAAGCCAACCATTTACTGTTGGGTTGATCTAGTCTTTATCCCACACAATTAACTTATAAATATGGTCAACATCATCGTTTGCGCACACCAGCTTAGTGTATCTTTCCCCTTCTGCAGGGTCTAGAGGGACCACAACTCATGTTACATTACTTTCAAAAACCATACTTCTGCACTTGAGGTTGATGATGCCATCCATATCGATAGCCCAATCTAGACTGGACAACACATAATATGGGTCAGTATCATCAACAATCTGGATAACTTCAAAGACTGCGAGCACTTGGACTCCTTCAATATTAATGACTACATGTGAGAGTCTTCCTAATGGGATAATATTTTGATGATTCTCCATGTGCAACTGAATAATGGACAACTCCAACTTTGGTTCTCCCATTCGTTGCCAAGTTTTCTTTGGTAATACATTCACATCAGACCCTAAATCCAAGATAACTTGAACCATTTCGTATGCACCGATCTGAGTAGTTAAGTGCATTTCCCGTCCAGTTCTTATTTTATTATTGTAAATATTATTGACAACCTTATGCTCTATCAGGGGTTATTCCTTCTCTACGCAGTTGTCTATTAATTCTTGGAGGTTCTCGACTGCCTTCTTATTGCACAACAATTTAATACAAGCCTGCAGGAAGGGCTTTAGCTCTGCATCTCCTTCGACCATGACCATAGGCTTGCTTGATGCTTTATATTCGATGCACCCATTTCTGAAAAATAATTCTTAGATTCTACAAAAGTCTCCTTTTCCCTCTATAATTTGAATCCTTCCTTCTTTTTAGGTGCCTTTCGGATCCAGAGATCAGTATCAGGATTTTTTCCTTTGTCTTCACCTGTTACTGGACCGTTCCTAGTAACAATATTAACACTTGTTTCTTCTTCACGTAGCTTAGCTCTTACCATCTAAATATTTTGAGTGGGAGCCTATGGTTTATTTTCTTGCATTCTCGCAAATAATGTAGAGAACTCTTCAATAACATGATAAATTTTTCTACAATACTTGCATGATTGTTGTGCTAGGTGTTGTACCAGAAGAAACAATCCCTTGGCTGTGGTATGGAATCAGTGCTCGATACATTTATAAATGTATGTCACAATATTAAGATATCAGATGGTCTTCATTAAGCACCTTTGTAAATCAATTATTTATAACCCCAATGATCTGATATAATGAAAGATTTCACAATGCCATTATCTACTGATATAACTATAAATGGAAGAAAGAAAATGGAATGGAAACTAAAAATGATATGCTAGATAACATAATCTATCACTTTAAATATTTGAAAGAAATTTATCGAGAGAAAATAGTTGGAGTGAAGGAGCGCACATTAAGGACATTTAACTCTTACTTACAAACTATAAAAAGAGACCCGCAACTACATTACTTCACCTCATTCATAGAAGAATAAACACATAACAAAACTGGAAAGACACATCAACATAAATAGGTGCAAGAAACTTGATCTTCTTTCATTAACTTTCAGAAAATTCAATACAAAATTTACAGTCTTCCAGAGGTCCAAAACTCAGAACCTGCACCCAATCCAATTTCTCCGCTTTATCTTTTTTCCCCGAGCCATCTGCCTAATCAGTTATAAAATTGATTTATGAAATAGTTAATAAATTGTTTTTGACAGTCTTCCTTTCAAAATTCTCTTCGAAATAATGAAACTACATTTTTTATTTAACATTATATATATTATTTGTAATAATATATATAGTATATTTAAAGGCTGCTTATGTTTTACAAGCTTTATACATTCGAACGTTAGCATTTAATTAGACTCCTAATACATAGAATAAATTAATGAAGGAGGATCAAATTTTCAATGTATGGTCGTAGAGATAATGAATATGGATGGTGTGTGGGTCCCATTGTCCTCTCCACACATAACTTTCCCAAAACCATAAACTACTTGCGGAGGCACCTGTGGTTATTTCCAGAAACTAATAGAGTGATGCTGCATTGAATATCAACCGTTGATTTCTTTGATGGAAGTTTGGGAAAAACCGTTTATGGGATCACTTCTTCACTTATGTTTCATACATCTTGTGCTTCCAGGTTGCGACAATCATTGCAAGAGAGACCAACTCCTCTTCCTTTGCTAATTCCATTGAATTCTAGTTGCCTTGAAAATTCGGCACTGGGATGCTTCCACCATTGCAACTTTATGAGCCTCCATATCTACTCTTGCTGCAGTTTGCGCTGCTAGTGTTAGTATGAATCCTTTGTCGAAGTGTACGAAAAAAGACCACTTTAGCTACGCATAACTAATAGCCCTAACAACAAAAGTGGCTGCCAATATCTTTAGATCTGCGATTAGTTAGACAAGAAAATAGCTGCAAAACACCAGATCTATGTATGGAAAGACATTAAGCAGTAAAATAAAGGGTTTGCTCCATGCATCCAACAGATAAGACAAGAACACAATTTTTTGAAATAATTTTTATATTACAGGGCACCTGGGAGGAAAACAAGAAGGTGTATCCAGCTCTCCTCAATGGGATGGGTTCTTTGTAGTCCTCAGCACTTCAGATCTAAGCTTTCTCTCTCTTGTAGGTGTAGAAAACCCAATGCAAAAATGAAGCTTAATGGGAGCAAATGATGAAAAATGAGACCAAGTGTATAGATCCAGAGTGATCTAGTAGGCAACAAAAGGTGAAGAATGATGGGGAAAACCCTCCTATTTATAACAAAATATTGGGTCATTCTAGATCTTGGTGCATGATTAAAATAATTTTAACCAAATCTAGATCCACCTTTTATGGAATACTTTATTATATTTGTTGGAGGAAAGGGTTTTTGACTTGGGTCAAATCCCTTGATTAGTCAAAAATAAATAAATAAATGATTTATTTATCTTTTTAAGGAAGTGGTTGGAAGATAATCAAATAAATAACGATTTATTTAATTATTTGTGGGTGATTTGGTCATATTTAACAAGGAATATTATCTAAATAAGATTTAAATAATTATTCCTAGAAATTAATAAGATAAATAAAGGTTTATCTAATTAATTTCTTTGATTTTGGGTTAAAAATGACCGGGAATAATAATTAAATTATGGTTTAATTAATTATTCCATGAGAAAAATCAAACAAATATGGGTTTGTTTAATATTTCATTTTGGGGTTTCCTGTTTTAACATAGTGAAAGCGGTTTTACTTAGGGTAAAACTGGTCTTACATGGTGTACTTGGGTCCATCTAATGATAATAAGTTAGATGACCAAAAAATGGTGTAACAGATTGCCCCCCAGCGTGCGAGTGTCGGGAGCAAATCGTATGACCGAAGTACGTTGTAAGAACACAATCACTAGACAACAAAAGGTGCTGTGAGAGAGAGAATATGAGGTAAAGATAGTGCCTACGGACTATCCCGAGGAGATCAGAAAATAAGTCCCTTGATGAGAGGGTACCTGTGCTGAAGGCGGCGGGGGAGGCATACCTATTCCCGCCGAGACAAAGTACAAAAGAATAGTGTGTCCAGTAAACAAGGGACCGAACTATAAGATACAACTGGCATAATCAGGAGCCAGATAAAAATACAATAAGGAATCCCACATACATGCTGTGCCTGGGATAACAGCCAGGACTGGTACAATAATATCTGAGTACATGAGATACAAATACAACCCAAATGCCCCCTGTAAATAGGGAAGGGCTCACAAAATCTGACTGATACATGCAAGTCGAAGAGGCGCTACAAGTGGCTACGGCCAACATCATCAAATATCTGGAGCTGCATCGAAGGCTGCAAAGAAGAGGTCATCCGGGCATGTGGGGGGCTACCTGCAGGGCCACCCCCTCATGAGGGTTGAGACATCTCACACACACATCAAGAGCTGCTGCTGGATCACTGGACCATCAGGTATACGAATCTCGATCATGCTGAAAGGAGCTAGAGAAACAATCAAGTCAAAGGGAAATGAGAGATCCCTTGGCCTGATCCGAGGCACCGAACAAGAGTGGAAGTTGGAACCAAGGTACACCGCCCTCTAGACTTGGCTTCTGGAATGAAAGTGCTGATGTCGACAGAAGGAGGTACGCCATAGTTGAGGGAGTGAGATGTCCCCAACTAAGGCACGAGAGAAAACAGTAGAGCGACGGACAGACTGACACTAATGATGATGGTGAAATGGAAAGGACTGAGTAGCGAATGGACGACTTCCCTTGTTAGAGCATAAAGGGCATGAATGACATGGTAGCGACTGACACAATATCGGAAGGGATAGGGGACAGTGGGACTGAAGGTCATAATGTGCGACACAAGAGAGAGACCAAGCAATGAAGGATGGAGAGCTATAGTGGGGTACAAAGGGACTCAGGATAGACTCCATGAATGCTATGATGACTCAACTTGGATGCTCTAAACAAGGGCGACTTGATGGTGCTGCCACACAGGAAAGGCCCAAATGGGGGACCATGGAGACATGAGTACAAGGTGGGAACTCATGATGAAAATTGACACGAACATGGACGAGTATGGAGGCGAAGTGATGCCCCAAATACAAGTGTTGTAAGTAAGGAAATTCGATTGAAAGAGTAGGTGAAGTGGCCCTTCGTGGACAAAATGGGTCCGGGTGAAGTAGCAAATAAAAATGAAAAGACAGATGCTGGCTATCTAAAAGAAAATAAAACATGCATTCCAGAAGGGAAATGCTAAGGGTAATATTTCTTAATATAAAGTGCATTGCGAGGATTAGGAAGGGGGTGGCCTTCGAAATCCTCTAAGAGGTATGCCCCCTTACCGAGGTCCTTACTAATGATGTAAGGACCTAGCCATAATGAGTTGAACTTCCCATGACCAAGGACATCATGGGCCTGGTCATATACTAGAACAAGGTCGCCTTCGTGAAAAGTGCGAGGCTGGAATTTTCGGTCATACTGAGCTTTGGTGCGCTTTTTGGCCGCCTCCATGGTTTGTAAGGCAACACGACGGTCTTCGGAAGCACGCTCAAGCATGATAAGTCGTTGTTCGAGAGGTTGGGTGTTAGGGAGAAGTTCAACGGCTAGATGTAGAGAAGGAATTTCACACTCGATCGGTAAGACTGCCTCCTCTCCAAAAACGAGGTGGAAAGGAGTAAACCCGGTGGCGGTTTTAACAGAAGTTTGATAGGCCCACAAGGCAGGGAAGAGCATGAGATGCCAGTTGGTTTTGTGCTTATTCACCGTTCGTTGAAGCATAGTTTTGAGGATTTTCTTGACTGCTTCAACTTGGCCATTACCTTGGGGGTAATAGGGGGAGGAATATTGGTGCTCAAAACCCAACAGTGAGGATAGCTCACGCCATATCTCATCTTCAAAATGTTTGCCATGGTCTGAGACCAGTTGTTTGGGAACCCCGAATCGAGCTATAACATGGTTAAAGAAAAAGAGGGTTGCGGTAGCTGCCGTGTTGTTGAATGTTGGCATGGCCTCATCCCATTTGGTGAAATAGTCGACCGCCACGATGATATACTTATGGTTACCAGCGGATGGTGGACGACACTCCATAAAGTCGATGGCCCATTTACAGAAGGGGCCGGTTGAGACGACCGGATGGAGGGGAGCTGGCGGAGCTCGCGCCTTAGGGGCGAAATGTTGGCAATTGGGACAGTGTTTGACTGCCTCAATGCAATTAGTAAAGAGAGAAGGCCAAAAATACCCAGCGCGCATGAATTTCTGGGCAGTAGCGAGGCCGGAGAGGTGGCCACCGCAAGCACCGCTATGGCAGGCATTAAGGACTTGTTCAGCTTCAGCGTGTGTGAGGAAACGACGAAGGACGGTGTCAACCCCACGACGATAGAGATCGTCGCCGATAAGGAGGTATCGGGGGGCTTGGTGTCGGATGCATCGGCGAGCCTCACGATCAAGGTGAAGAGCGAACTTTTGGGTTCGCAAGTAAGTAAGAATGTCTCCATACCATGGGTCGTCGGCAGTAATGGCAAATAAGTGTTCATCAGGAAAGTCATCATTAACTGGGGTATCTGGCGCTCCGGTAGGTAATTCAGAAATGAGCTCAGCGAGGGCTAAGCCTTTCTTACTCTTTGGTGTGATGAATTTGAGGTCGAATTCTTGGAGAATAACGACCCAACGGGCGTATTTCCCAGTGAGGATACGATGACTCAATAGGAAAGCCAAGGGGTTGGAATTAGTCACAACCTTGGTGGAGCGCATGAGGATATAATGACGAGGTTTTTGGACTGAGAACACTACAGCTAGCGCTAATTTTTCTTCGAGTGAGTAGGAAACAGGGGGTCCTACAAGGTTCTTACTGATGTAATAGATCACATGCTCGATACCATTGTCATCTTCCTGGATGAGGACTCCAGCGACCGAATAGGTGGACGCGGAGATATACAGGATGAAGTCCCGATCAAAGTCGGGAGGTCGGATCAAGGGAGCGGATGTGAGAGCCTGCTTGAGGGCATCGAAAGACTCGTGAGCATAGGAATCCAAAACGAAAGGGATAGAAGATCGGAGGAGTCTAAGGAACCCATGTGCAGTGGTGGCGTAGTCAGGGACGAACCGTCGAAGAAAATTAGCTTTGCCTTGGAGACTTTGGAGTTGGCGGAGTGTATGTGGGACGGGAAGTTCAAGAATGGCTTGAACTTTCAAAGGGTCAAGAGTGATACCATCCTTAGACACGATGAAGCCTAAGAGACGACCGGCAGGAATGCAAAAGACGCATTTCAACGGGTTAAGGCAGATATTATACTTGCGACATCGGAGGAAAATGGTACGCAGATCGTGGAGGTGCTGCGCCCGATGCTTAGAACGCGCGGTGAGGTCGTCCAAATAAGCAAGGATAATGTGAGCTAATTCATGGAAATAATAAGACATGGCCCGTTGAAAAGTGGCGCCGGCGTTTTTGAGGCCGAAAGGCATGACTCGGTAAGCAAAAGTTCCCCACGGACTAATGAACGCGGTTTTGAGTTGATCGGCAGGACGGATAGCAATTTGGTTGTATCCGGAGAAACCATCCATAAAGGATAGAACCTCATGCCCCGCACACTCGTCAATGATTTGGTCAATGAACGGTGTGGGAAAGTTGTCTTTAGGACAAGCTTGGTTCAAGTTGCGAAAGTCCGTGCAGACACGGATGGTGCCTTGTTTATTCAGAACGGGAACTGGGTTGGACACCCAAGTGGTGTATTCAATGGGGTAAATGAAACCAGCCTGTTTAAGCTTGTCGATTTCGGCTTTGATAGCATCACATCTGGAAGGATGAATGGGTCTCAACTTGTGACGGACTGGTTTGGCGTCCGGCCATGTATCGATGTGGTGTTCGAAAATGGCAGGATCGAGTCCGGGCATTTCAGAATAGGACCAGGCGAAAATATCGCGGAATTCTTTGAAAAGCTTGGTGTAAGCTTTGATTTCTTCCGGGGTGCATTGAGCACCTAAGGTGATATATTCTTGAATGCCTGGGGTGACTGAAATGTCAATTTTGATGGTAGGAGAGATGTTGGCCATGTTTCCTTCTTCGAAAGCATCAGGGGCAGGGATGGGATTTTTGAACCAATCGACAGCATTGGGGATGAAGTCTTTGGTTTCCACAGCAAATTGGTCATGGGACTACTGTGGGAGGAAGTATGTGCGATGGTGCATATCATCCCAGGGAAAGTCCGGGTTGGTCATGGCTTCCATAATGTCCTCATCTGATTGGAAGATGGGAAGACTGGAGGAAGAGAGGTCACCCGAGGAAGTAGTGATGTGTGACGGGTCATCAGGAGGAGAAGGGCTCAGATGTGCGATGTCAACAGATCCAAGGTCGGCTGAGGAGCTGAGAGGATTGGCAGGTTGAAGGGCAGGTGAACTATCTCGCAAGGATGATGACAGGTACAAAATGGTGGTTGACGGCTCTGTTGGCTCGATAGCGGGAGGAGGAATGTGAATGGGAGTAGGAAGGTCCTCTGGTCCTATCGAAGTGGCCTTGAATTGGCAGTACATGTCCAAGGAGGAACGATACTCGTCAAGGCGAGGACAGAGGTGGGTGTAATGGCCGTGAAAATCGCACAAGGCACAAGGGTGGTTTGTGCGCAAGTTTTTGAGTTTCGGGATAGAGTCGGGGATAGTGACGTAGACTTCTGGGATGTCAGAGTCGGGGAACGTCTCGTTGACCAGAAGCTTGAGGTGCGGCAATTCAGGACACGTGTGAGTGGCGTGACCGACGATATCACACAAAGCGCATTGGATGGTGGGATTTGGTGGTCGCGGAGGGGTAAGAGTTGTCGGGGCGGCCTGGTCCTGATGGGTTGCCCCCTTACGAGCTTTTCCTTTCTTTCTGGGGGCTGGCACCACAGGGGTAGGGTTCGGTGGCAGTGCTGGGGGCCCGGAGGAGGTGAGGGGGACCGGTTGAACCGGTGTCAAAGCAAGGTAAGGTTTGGGGTGACCGAGAGGGGCAGCGGCTGGAGGGTCAATGTACCAGATGGGTAGGCCGATGGATAGGTTAGGGAGAGAGAGGGTGGCCATGACGGGGACAGAAACAACTCCGGGAGGGGGAGCCAGGAAAGGTATCTTCCCAACAGGGTAATGACCAGGAGGGATGGCTCCGAGGTGGTTAAGGCCAGGGGGAACCGTTCCAGGAGGATAAAGGGGTTCGGGGATACTAGCTGTAGCGGGAGGGCCAGAAGGAGGAGGTCCGGCTGGCTGAGAGGAATGGCTAGGAGCGGGGTGCGGAGGGCAAGGGGGAGGTTGCTGACTAGCCGAGGCAGGCCGCTTAAGAGCAGCCTTAGATGATTACATCATGCAAATATTCGATAAGCTGGGATCAGTGATAGAAGCAGGAGGAGGGTTAGGGAAAGTTCCAAGTAGGGAGGAATCTTTGTAAACGCCGAGGCGGACGCTGGTCAAGAAATCAACGGTTTGCTTGTTGGTTACAGAAGAGATAATCGTCTCAGGAGAGGTCTGAGATTTTGGCTCATGATATGTCAACTGGTCAATGGTGACTATCTTTCCGTTATGGGGGAAAGACATCTTGCGAAAGACCGCGGATGGGACAGCAGACATAGCATAGGTGTAGCTTTGCCCCAATAGAATGTTGTAATCTAGCGGGGCGTCGATGACTTCGACGTCAACGCAAACAGTCTTACTGGCGAGGGTGATAGGACAATTACGAAACAGGCCAATGGGCTGGGAGGCATGACCGTCCCACGCTCGAAGGGTGATCGTGGAAGGGGCCAGTTCAGGAGATCCGAGTTGCTTCCAAACCGAAGCGGACATCACGCATGTGGATGCCCCCTCATCAATGATACATCGGGACACGTTGGCATTCCGGATTTTGACTGGGATTTGGACGGCGACGGAAGGAGGGAGAGGAGGATGGTCCGATTGAGTGGCGTCGAAAACAATCATTTGGTCATCAGCAAGATCTACAGCGCCCACGGCAGATAGTAGAGCCTTCTTTTGGGAAGGGCACGACTGGAGGAGCTCCAGTGTGGAAATGGCGGCAGGAGATTGCGCCAAATCATCTACTATGCTATACGAATGGGCAGCCCGACTGGGAGCAGCGTTTCGACGTAGGGGGCCCTTAGGTATCTTGGTATGAACCTCAACTTTTGGTTGAGGGATATGTAAGGGGCCACTGGGTGACGAAAGAGGCTCTGGAGAACTTGAAGAAGGAGGCTCGGGAGCAGACTGAGCAGGAGGCTTGGGGTACTGGCGAGACCGAGTTTGAAGGTGAAGATCGACGGACGGGTTAGGATCGGAGTGCATCATAAGGATCTGGTAAGCAGAGGAACCAGAAAGGGAAGGGGGGGTGGCTACCTGGCTGTCGAGTGGTTGGGTAGCCATGAATCCTTGCTGAGGGAAAGGATTAGTCAACACAGCTGGCTGGGTAGTGGCCACATTAGAAGGAGCATGAGGGGATGTGTGCTGTCCGCGCAATGTGGCTTGAGACTCCCACATCTGCCGCATCTGGGGTAATAGGGGACAATCGTGGGTGTAATGACCATAAGCACCGCAACACGAACAAGGCTTGCTTGTGCGAAGCGGCCTGTCCGGCTTGGGCTAAGTGCCCTGTTGCTAGTTGGCAGTGCTAGGGTCCACACCAGGATTGGGTCCATGGGTACCAGGGGCAGATTGGTTTGGATTGCCTCTCCACCTTCTTTGAGAAGAAGGGGGATTGGTCGCGCCCTGCTGTGCAAATACTTGCCCTGGCGGGGGCTGTAGGTGCTGGTGCTGGGGTTGAGGAGGCAAGGGAGGAGGAAGCGCATATGCTGGAGGAGTTGTCGCACCAGGCTGCGGATAAGGGTAATGGGTAGGTTGGGAAACATTGAGGTAAGCAGGAGGTTGGGCAAAAGGAGGAGGCATGCCGTATCCTGGATACATGCTACCGGGAGGGGGGAGAGTGCTGGAGGAGCTAGCCCCTCCCTGAGGGGGACCATAGCCCATAGGAGGTTGAGCATATGGATGGGAAAGGGCTCCAACGATACCGTCGGCAGGATGAGATGCCCCCAGGGCATTAGCGCCGCCGGGCCTGGGAAGGTCAGGAAGAACGGTATAAACATAACCAGATTGAGCGTAGATCAGGTCATATTTCAATGCTATTTGGAGGGCGGCTTCTTCAGTTTGAGGAAAGTGAGAGGCGACATATTTGCTGATGGGAGCGGGAAGGGTGTGAAGGAACCAGTCCATGTAAACCCGATCTTCAAAGGGAGGGGCTCGACATAAGCTTCGTCTTCTTCGCCATTCCTGAACATGGGCAAAAAGGCGCGTGGAAGAGGATTGCTTGAAGGAAGTCAAGAGCTCCGTGCCAGTATTGTATCGGAGAGGGAGCTGGAAGTACGACAAAAAGGCTTGGGCAAGAGTCTCAAAGGTGGTATGGGTAGAGGTGGCTTGTTCGACATACCATTTAGAAGCTTCATCGGTAAGCGTGCGTTGGAACAAACGAAGAAGGATGGAGTCATCGGTAATGGAATTGGAGGAACACCACATGTGGAAAGATCGGACATGATTGGATGGATCTTCTCCAGCTTGGCCTTCGAATTTAGGAATGTCGGAAGGGAGCTTGGTTGGCATGGCAGGCCAACCAACATTGTGGCGGATAGGGTCGTTGATCAACTGATTGAAATCGGGGAGGCTGAGGCCTGCAATGTACGGCAGCAAAGGGGTGGCCGGGGTTGTTCCTGTGGTGGTTCCGCTAGTAGTAGGGCCGGGAGAACCGCTAGCGTTAGGCCCTGGACCAGACATAGTGAAGGTTACAGGGGGAGAACCGGGAGGAGAAGGAGGACCCGATGAATCAGGAGAGGAGTCAGAGTGCGGACTCGAAGGTGGATTGGCTCAACGACGGCGGGGCGGAGCAGGTCGATTGACCGGAAACTGAGGATGAATGCCAAGAAGTCTCCGGGAAAGGCGCCTTGGGGGCGCAATGATTACAGGAAGAAGGAAACCGACAGGGGCAAAAAGGGACAGAATCAATTATGGTCAAGGGCAGAAAAGGTGCAGTGACAATTGATTGTAGAGTCTTTGCCAGGCGGTGTTAACCAGGCGCTTCTTCGCTTAGGGTCAGTGTGTGGCGTGTGTTAATTTTAATTTTTAAACCCTTTCCGTTTTGAGAGCAAGAAAAAAGTGTGCTGCGTAGCTGAAAATAAACCTACAGAGAACAGAATATAATGCTGAAATAACAGAAAAATAACAGCTACGTGTGCATCTATCTAACCCAAGAAGGTGGTTCTCTCAAAACTATGCTGAGAAGAAAGGGAAAAACTATGTAAAACACACGGAAAAGGGGGCCAATAGATCTAAGGTCAAAGGGGACAGGGATCTAGAGGACAAAGCTGCTGAAAAGAGGTGCAGATCACAGCCAAGAGACAGAGGCAAGGTGGCTGGAAAAAGGAAGGAAATCAGCAAAAAACCGGAGGGGGCAAGGCGGAGGCCTTCAAAGGAGGTCCAAAAAAAATGACAGGAGGTGATTTGAAAGGAAGAAAGGCTGATTTAAAAGGATCTGAAAGGGAGGTAACAGATCTGGAAAAAGGAGGCTGAAGCTCTGAAAAAAAGACGGCTGAAACAGCTTAAAACTCTTCCACAAAAAGTGGAGGGTACTAAAGCCCTAAGGGGCTAGGTTCCCACTTAGATGAGTAAAAATAGATCATAACGTGGTCAAAATAGGCTGAGACAGAGGCTGGAGGACCCTGACAGAAGCTGCAGAAAAATTGCTGAAAAAATGGCAGGTCGCAGTTTCTGACCTGATTTCAGTGCAGGTCGTAGGAAACAGGCTAAAAAGTGCGACCTGGAGGTCCAGGTCGCAGGTTTAGGGCCAAAAAGTGCGACCCCCAGTTCTGGTTGTCTCGGCGGCAGATTTTCAGAAAAGTTGCCGTCTCAGTTGCGGCTGGTGTCGCTTACCTGCGCAATAGGGCCAGAAACACACGGAAGTTAGAAATTTTAATATTTTAGGGTTTTATGTGAGAAAAACAACATAAAAATAGGAAAAATAAACAGCTGAAAAGAAACCCTAGGGTCTGAAGTAGCTGGATATGCAGGAATATGAAAAACGACAGCGGTCGTAATTTAAAACCCGTGTGGAGTCGCCATTTGTTAGTATGAATCCTTTGTCGAAGTGTACGAAAAAAGACCACTTTAGCTACGGATAACTAATAGCCCTAAAAACAAAAGTGGCTGCCAATATCTTCAGATCTGCGATTAGTTAGACAAGAAAATAGCTGCAAAACACCAGATCTATGTATGGAAAGACATTAAGCAGTAAAATAAAGGGTTTACTCCATGCATCCAACAGATAAGACAAGAACACAATTTTTTGAAAGAATTTTTATATTACAGGGCACCTGGGAGGAAAACAAGAAGGTGTATCCAGCTCTCCTCAATGGGATGGGTTCTTTGTAGTCCTCAGCACTTTAGATCTAAGCTTTCTCTTTCTTGTAGGTGTAGAAAACCCAATGCAAAAATGAAGCTCAATGGGAGAAAATGATGAAAAATGAGACCAAGTGTATAGATCCAGAGTGATCTAGTAGGCAACAAAAGGTGAAGAATGATGGGGAAAACCCTCCTATTTATAACAAAATATTGGGTCATTATAGATCTTGGTGCATGATTAAAATAATGTTAACCAAATCTAGATCCACCTTTTATGGAATATTTTATTATATTTGTTGGAGGGAAAAAGTATTTGACTTGGGTCAAATCCCTTTATTTGTCAATAATAAATAAATAAATGATTTACTTATCTTTTTAAGGAAGTGGTTGAAGGATAATCAAATAAATAATGATTTATTTAATTATTTGTGGGTGATTTGGTCATATTTAACAAGGAATATTATCTAAATAAGATTTAAATAATTATTCCTAGAAATTAATAAGATAAATAAAGGTTTATCTAATTAATTTATTTGATTTTGGTTTAAACATGACTGGGAATAATAATTAAATTGTGGTTTAATTAATTATTCCATGAGGAAAATCAAACAAATATGGGTTTGTTTAATATTTCCTTTTGGGGTTTCCTGTTTTAACATAGTGAAAGCGGTTTTACTTAGGGTAAAACTGGTCTTACATGGTGTACTTGGGTCCATCTAATGATAATAAGTTAGATGACCAAAAAATGGTGTAACAACTAGCTTCTCTCTTTCTATCCTGGGTAAATGTGGATTTGAATCACCCAATGTATTGTCAAGTGTGGCATTTTTATCTTTCTTTTCCTGAAGCATTCTTATCTTCTGCTCTAGATACAATTCTGTCCTCCCACTGTAGTGAACTATTATAATGGAAGCCCAATAGGGAAGTGGCAGCATTGACAAAGAGGCCACGCATATACATTGAGAGAAACAAACATTGGTCCGAAGTTGACACAAGTTTATGTTTTCTTCTGCTAGGAATTCACAACTTGCAAGACGTTTTTTAATAAATCTGACATTTAAGGAACTGGAGATATCTATAAAACCACTTTGAATTTTTGGACAATTCTCACGATCAAGTTAAATGGGGTCACTCTTCAAAAAAACCATGTCGCGGATTCTTGAAATTGTTCTCTGTTTGCCCGCAATTTTAAATCAAATATTCTATGTCGGGAATGTCTACATTTTTTGAGATGTGCAGTCATTTGTTTCTAATTCTTCATCTTGGCACAGTTATTCAAATGCCTTTAGAACATTTTTTTTATCTCAACTATGACTTTATATGTAGAATTGGATAAGCCACTTTTCATTCTTTTAAGGAACCTTTCCAATATCATTTATTTCAAGCAATTCCTTGGTCTTTCTAGGCGTCATTTTATTGATATGTTGTTTTAGGCAACTAAAATGTCTTCAACATAGTATTAGATTTCCCATGATTTTCCACCTCTATGAAGACTCAAAATTTCAAGCTTGTATCTTTTAATTTGCTCGCTCATTGAGCCATGAAACACACCCATGACATGAAACGAGGAGAATTATTGAGCAACATATGTTGAGCTTGCGGTTATCCTCTTGAACATGTTGCAACTCTTCTTAAATTTTTAATAATTGTTTCTCAACAAAATTGAATTTCTCAGAACTTCTCTTGACTTTTAGCTGAGTTAAATTGTGCTACAACATTGGGTTTTGACAATCGTGCACGTAATGACCAACTTCTCTGCAGTTATAGCAAATGATTTGTCCCCTTCCTGAACCAAATCCTCTTCCTCGATCGTTTCCTTGGAGTCCACTGCATCCAAATGGAGATGTAGGTGACCCTGGTTCCTATCCTTCTGACCGCATCCTATATAATCCAGCTCAGTCAATCATCAAATCGAAGCTGCGAAATTTCTGCTCATCATGTCCCACCGATCGGTAAAATTTGTGTAAAGGTTGCTTAAGCTCGGGGATATATTTACAAACCCTATGGAAGAATTTTGTCGTGTGCATACTAGTTTTTTGAATAATCTCGCACCATAATGTGGGGGTGCCACTTGGTCTTACCGCGCTCTTAATCGGGCTTGGTACTCCGGTTGTTAGATAGTAATTGTATATAGGACACTGATCTTTATGATTCCCTTCAATCTTACAACGTATACACCATACACCTGTGCATATGTCCTTACCCTTCTCTTGGCATAGGATTTGAATCTCTAAGTTTAGTGCAACTAGTTGGTTTTTAATTTTCTGAGCCTTAGGCTGTGCAGCTGGGATAGGCGAGGATTCTAATTTCATTTCAATCTCCACAGCTTCAGCCTACATCATGATCTTCTGTAGATTTAATTATTGGCACAGATGCGGCAGTAACATGGCAATGATCCATTATTTGTGTTGTGTATCATCAATATTAAATCCTCCATCTTTGATGGTGCACTTCAGCCATTGATCCGCCTCCAATACGGATTCATTCGCTTCTTGGTGGATTTCCTTTAACTCAGTCACGTGTTGAGCGTATGATTTCAGATTTTTGAATTGTTCCTTCAATGCGGCCTTCATATTATCAATTGTTGCACTAGGGTTCGTCACTTCATACCTTTTGTACCACTCCATCACATGTTCTTCAAATGCAGTAGTCAGCTGCGCTTTCTGAACATTATCATCATTGATATGTTGTGTTGTCCATACAACATCTGTAATAAACTAGAATTAGTCCACGTCTTCATTCTCGATACCACAAAAATTAGGTAACTTCATGGAAGAAGCCATATCAGTGTTTGGAGGTGGAGGTGGATGTGGAGTACATGGCTTGTTAAAGTGATATGATTTTGGAAGTGGAGTGGATGGGACCTAAACTATGACCAACAACCCAAGAATAGCCTGATATTGCAATTCCTCTTCTTCTAAGTGCACAAATTCACCAAAGCTACTAGTTTTAGACTCCTTGTCATTTTCATATTTACCTTTGAGAGGGATATAAAGAAAACCTTCTATGAGATATACTCTGTAATTTCTTCGACTGCGCGTAGTGGGGCCTTTACGGGACATTCACTCAATATGGCTGCACATAGTACCCTTTTCACACAATATAATTTTAATCCACAGTTTCATTGAGCACAGGAACTTACCCCTAGGGCCCTTGAAAAAACTCATTTCGACTTCATAATATGATATAAATGTATCAATAAAAATTTCAGTCACAAATCCTCCCAAAATACTATCGATCTAGTGATCTACTACGCGAGTAATCTTGTTGCTATATTTCTCCAATTACTGTACCAACTTTGGGGTCCACTTGGTGATTGCATCATCCTTTGCATGGGTCTGGAATTCAGCAAGCCGAGACAACCACTCTTGCAACTTGGTTGCAAAGGAAGAAAAGGAAATTTCATGGACCTCTGTGTAGATATACCTTGTTACCCAATCTTCAGCAAACAATTTAGGGCTTATGTTTTCTTGGATCCAAAATTAATGCACCTTCTTGTCAAGCGAATCTTGTAGTTCATTATTTGTTGGGTTCCACATCAACTCTCCCTCAAAATGATCCCGGTCCCGGAAACAAAGCCATTTGATTTCTTGATGGGTCCTTACCCGGGTTCGAAGTAATCGCGCAACCAACAAAACCCTCCAACTACTAGCCCTTTCGGCAGTCATCTACTTGTGCAGAATAAAGTCTCACTTGAAGCAATCTGGGGGGGTGCTGGAACTAGGTTTCCACACCTCGAGGGAGCTTTTGATGTCGATCCAAAAAATATAATACCTATTGCCTTGTGCGCAACTTCACAAAGCTAGATCTAATTACAGAAAAAGATTAAAGCAATTGCGCGCACCTAGATAGTGATAAAAAACTTATCCCTTGCATATTCTCAGGTTCTTACAGAATAAACCCTTACAGAGATTTATTATTATACTTTATATCTAATATTTAAGTAGAAAAATACTCACGCATAATTGCAATGTACCAATGTGAGTATTAATTACGGTACAAAGATGCATTCAAAAGGATGGACCAGGATATATAATAAGAAAAAAATTATGCGCATAAAATATCTAATACATTAACTATAAGAATCACATAAATTCATAGTTCACCAATTTTTCCTTCTTTATTAAGATATCTTCAATCAATACTATCTTTCCCTTCTGCGCACATAGCAATAGATTCCATGCACACAACTTAGGACTAGGTCTCTATGAATATAGCCAACAAGAGCCTTTCTACCAGACCGTCGCAAAAATTAGATCAAAACATAAGCATAAGCATCTATCATATCATTAATGTACATCTTTCTTCACTCGACTATTACATATTTATATCTTTCTAAATGCACACATACCATGGTCTCAAACCATGGTTTGAGACTCATGGTTTTCCCTTTTTCCCATTACAATAATTAAGGGACTTTGACCCACCCTGAAGCCCCTTGATATCTGCATGCAGTGTCTAGAACAAAAAATTAACCAAATTATATCCATTTTATTTTATTTTTTTTACCCAGGGGACCCTCCTCCAACAATTCAGATATTCAAATATCTAGATTTTAAAGAAAGACCCAGATTCAAATATCTAGGTTCTGAGTTTTCCTTGCTATAATGTTTAGACATAATTATTGGGATATCTAAATCATTCTACTCAGTTCCAACTCACCCACTTGTCCTCTCGCATTTGGAATCACATGTGGCCTATGAAATTTCAATCATATCACCTAGGTTATCATAAGTTTTTGCATGCTACGTTATGTGGCATCACAAATGTGAAATTATGTTGTGTTAGATGTATCATCATTAGTCCTGTATGGTCTCTAACACGAGTCATCCTATATGGCACCCAAAATTGAGCTATCTAGATTCAATGTTCCTCAACTCTTATTATAGATTCAGGATATTAGGATCCTATCTCTAATCCATCAATATATCCAAAATTTATCTCACCTAAATACTCTTTACTTACATGGTATATGTATTAACATTCAACATGTCATTATTTATGGCATGTGATGTGTCATTCATATCTATGTATCTAGCTATTCACTTTAATATTTATGATATTCCTTTATTCTGTATTGCAAAATGTCCAACCATCCAAGTTTCACTCTAGGAATGATTTGTACCATTTAAATCCTGCTTTCCTGGATTACAAAATGTCCAACCTTCCAAATTTTCCTCTAGGAATGATTTTTGCCATTCAAATATCTAGACATGTGGGTATTTGGATTCCTTAGTAATTCAGTGGTTTCAGTTGTTGGTGTTATATGTTTTTCTGATTCTGTTTTTGGCCATTGGTTTCAACCATTGTTTTGTTTTGGAGATTTGGGTCAGTGGTTTGAGTTTTTTTTGAAGTTGTATTATATCTCTCCTATATCACTAGATCTATTTCTCTTGGTCCAAATACTCATACGAGAGGTTTTCCAGTAGAAAATTCTAGCCTACGTTCATCAGTGGGTTTCAACTAGTGTCAGTAAATCTGTATATTACATAAATTCAAGAACATGAAACAATACAATCCTATTTCCCTTCTCCAGAAACCTCTGCACTATCTTTGACTGTCTCACTTTGATATAAGCAAGTTTGGTCCAATATTTAACCACTTCCTTGCCTTTTCCTGACCAACCCTACTCACGCATTCCTATGCTGATTTAGCCCCTATTGATTAGGAAATTCCCATCAATATATTGTGCAATACATCCAAGGCGTCTTGACGACCTCATGCGTGACATGTACAATCTTCCAATTATATAATTGATAGTCTACTTCCCTTTAACTCCAATGTCAACTGTGCCTTCCTTAGAACTGACATGCAAAAACTATTTATAGTGAATCATCAGTTATATGAATGATCACTGCATGTGAATTAAATCATATATAATTCACTGGACCTATCACTAGCTCATCTCTCAGTTAGAACTAGTTAAACTGTTTTGAACTCAAATAATAGAGTTAACTAATTACAACTCAAAATAAACTGCAACTGGACCCCCTAAAACTTAAAAATAACTCTACATGCCTCTAGTTTGACCCTCAACTCAAATTGATTGAGATAACTAAGTCTTCCTGACTCATTTAAGTTTTACAAACTATCATAAGATGTGGAATTATGATTTCCTTCTAATTTAACTAAGGGAAAAATAAATTAGAAGCCATTTCTTATTTCCATTTCAACACTCCCTCTCAACAAGAAAGGGATTGTCTGCTACCCCAATCCGGTCTCTATGGAACTTGAATTTTCCTCTTGACAGTGCCTTCGTCAAGATCTCTACATCTTTCTCCTTGATGGGAATGTAATATTATGACATAATCTACCTCTTCACACAATCTTTAAGATGGTGATATCAAATATCAATATGCTTGGGCCTGTCATGAAAAAATGGATTAATAGAGTTTGATGTAACTCTGGTTATCACAATAAATCATCATCGGATCCATCTGTTTACCAAACAAACGAAAAAGTATCTTCCTCATCCAGATGGCCTCACATGCTTCCTGACTGGTCGCCATGTACTCTGCCTCTGTTTAACTTCGTGCAATTGTTCTTCATTTCCTATTGTACGAGGAAACTACTATTGATCCAATGCTGAAGATGACCTCTGATGTGCTCTTCCTATCGGATGGAATCCCTACCCAATCTGCATCTATGAAGCATTGAAGCTTCACTTCCTTTGTCCATATGTACCATAGCCCATACTCTATAGTGTTAAAATTATGCGAATGTTGTCAAATTCCACTACAGATAGCTCAGACGGTCAAGATTATAATTCCATTAGATTCCTATTTTCGAGAGGTCCAAAATAGACCTATAGACCACCCCAATAGGTTAAGCAAAATTTAAGTTATGAATTATTTTATTATTTAATTGGTCAGCCTAATCACATGTGACTTCGGTCAAATCCCCAAGCGGTCCCTCATGATGTTATAAATAGAAGCATCCCCAAGATAATTTGCACACATTCACTCATGAGATATTCTTCATTCTCTCTTGGTATTGGTTTGTATTTTTTTGTCTTGGCTCACAGAGGTAAGTTAGGAGAAGCTCTCTCAAAGGATTGTGATCACATGTAGGGGCTCACATTTGATATCAGTGTTCTGGGCCAGAGCCGCGGGCAAGCCACGGTGAGGTAGCGAATGAGTTGTGCTAGAACCATGGGCAGGCCCTGTCAAGGCTACGGTTGAGCTAGTATAATTGCTGGCATATCTTATTTAGGACGCGACTAGGGTTTCTGAGTCAAATTGGACTGATCTATACCTTAGATGCGGACATAAAGTGCTCAGGTCATGATCAGGGCTGCTATAACCACAATCTCACAATTTTAAGGTCGCGGTTGAAGATTTTTGTGAGAAGATCTGATTTGGATCACATTTAGTAGCTTTCGTAGTTCCCTCATTCATCTATTTCTCAGTCATAGTGACTTCAGACCAATCATTGATAACGTCCTGGACTCAAATCTAGGACTTTATAGTTGAGATCACTTGATGATCTTTCAGATTTGTGCTCTTGATGTTGTAGATCTACATATCCATATATTTTCTCTATGTATTTCCATTACAATAAGTATCTACAGTGTTCACTCCATATCAACAATATTCATCAGTGGGTTTCAGTTGAAAGATCTGTGCTCTTGATGTTGTAGATCTAAAAATTTTTATATTTTCTCTATGTATTTCCATTGCAAGAAGTATCTACAGTATTCAATCCATATCAACAGTATTAATCAGTGGGTTTCAACCAGTGTCAGTGAATCTCTATCCTCAAAATCAAATTCCTTCAACAGAAGTATTTTTATTATTGTATTGTGCATATGGTAGTTTTTTTCTGCAATATGAAGATATGAATCATCGATCAATGTACTCTTGTTATTGAATCATTTGATGATGATCTCATTTGATGACGATATAGAAGAATAATTTTCAAGGTTTTTCCTCGTAATGGGTTTTCCCCCTGTCTCGGACCAATCGCGGTCTCTCTATGTGTTCATGCTTCTCTTCCTTTTGTTCCTTTGACATCCCACTACTTAGATGATGATGATGATGATGATGCTGATGTTATTTCTACCTAGTTTCATTTTTTGATGGTTAATAATGTATATTTGTACAAAGATATAATTATTTGGGGTGAAATTAAAAAGTTATTGAAGAAATTGTTGGGCTTCCAATTTGTCTTATTTTTATTCATTTCTCTCATGCTGTCAAGTGGCTTAATGATTATTTTTGAAGAATATTTGTTACTTATTTGTTTTAACAAGATTAAAATATCATTGATTAAATTTTAATGAAGGCTCACTACAAGGAAAAGACCCTCTAGCGGAGGTTATAAAGGAGGTTTTTAGTGTTATAAAATTGGCCAAAATTGTCATAAAAACATTTACTACAATATTCTTTTATGGTTACGTAGGTTTTGGCGAAGCTTTTAACGAAAATTCAACACAACTAAAAAAATTGGACGGCCAGAGGTTATTATGGATGTTTTTTTCATTGGTTCTATACTAAGGTTTCAATGCACTGGTGTGTGTCATCTAGATGGTGGCCCACTGGCAGTCGAAGGTGCATGCACCGGGCCGTCAAGGTATAAAACAACACCAGGCACAGTGTTGGTGATACAACGCATGGTTCTAATTGGCCTTGGAATTTGTGTGGTGCCTATAGGTTGTCTCAACGCACCAGTATGTATACTTTTAGAAATGCACCGGTGCACCGTATTACACAAACACATCGAAATTTATAATTGGTATTGGTATTTGTGTAGTGCCCATACGTCGTACAAATGCACTGGTGCATAGTCTCACATAAACGCACTTGTGCACAGTATCACACAAAATCACTGAGATTTTTAATTGGTTTTGGTCTATGTGTGGTGCCCATAGGTCGTTGAAACACACCAGTGCACTGCAACATACAAACGCACTTGTGTACAATAACTGACACACACCGATGTTCATTTTGTATTTTTTAGAAACATCGACCTGTGACAATGCAATTATTGTGATTTTTAAAAATTCATTACTCATCAAAAGTCGACACATATTATAACAATTTTCATATTAGTTAATTTGTTATATCATATCATAATTATTTTGATTTTTTTTAAATTCATTATTCATCAAAATTCGACACATATATCTTATAACAATATTCATATGAATTAAATTTTTATTAGTGCATTTGAATGTGATGTTTGGATTACTTTGTTATATCATATCATAAAATTTCATATATCTTCATTATAATATTTAATCATCCATAAATTTAATCAGTGGTGTTACATTTCGCAACGATAATGGAGAACGCAATAGAATAAGTTAAAACATATTTTATTATATAAATATATGAATAATACAATCTTTTTCATACAAAATGGGATAGTTATTGGTATCCATTTGTCTTTCAATTGGGACACTATGTCCATTACATTAAACAAAATGTCTGATTTCACAGAAAAATATTTTGAAAAATACAACAATGCCTTGCTTTGATATACAAACATAGTGATCATCATTCTTCACTTGAACTGTTGTCACTACTAGAGCTACTTCCATGACTTGGGTTATTTTCAGAAATGTTTTTTTCAAGGTGTTGATTGTTTCCTTCTTCTTCACCTTCCATCTACACACATAAATAATGAGTGTATATACATTGGTGAGAATAATGAAAATTGCAATATTAAATAATATACATCAATATAAATCGAAAAGAAATGACGCACCATAGCAAAAATTGACTCATAAACTATACACATTCTTTCAAAACCATGTACCATGCCATCTTTCAAGATTTCATATATTGGCACAGTTTTATACTTTTCTTCCTGCAAGTTTTATACCCCATAACAAATCATATATTTAATATAAAAGTTTTTTTTGTTCTATTAATTATAGACGGAGCTAAGTAAAACAAGATCGATAGATGCTTACAAATTCCACAATTAATTTCTAATATGCCAACATATACTCACAACCCATATTTAACCCAATTTCAATCAATTCGTCTGATGGTTCTTCTTTGTATGTTAGCACCTGTTTGAAGACATTCAATGATGATTTTTGTAAAACAACTTAAAAAATACAAAAATGAAATCTAGTTAAGTTGCTATAAGGAAGTAACAATTACTCACAAACTTAGATATCAATCATTTTCTTCCTTGTCGTCCTGTTTTATGTGCTGAATGGGTTCCATTTTCTTTTCTTTTCTGCAAGAAAATACTTGAAAATTAATATTTAATGCTAAATTGTTTATTTATCTTACCTAATGATAAAAAAATTCAATGATTACATATTACATTTGAAGCACGTTGTTGTTGAGATGGCTCCTCCCGCGATGCAATTTTGTCCATTTCTTTGACCATCTCCTTGTACACCTTTTTGGACATTCCTACTGGCATATTTCTGATATCAACTCGTTCATCTTTTGAGATTTTCATAATCTTCCTGAAAATGTAACATGACAATAAACTATTTAATTTTTAGATTGATATATGAAAAGTAAGTATAACAAAAGTGATATTTATAAATCATTTTAGACAAACATTTAAAGGAATATTACTTTTTCATTCCTTCTTTTTTGTTGTTGTACGTTTTTGCTATTAAAATTTTGGCATGTCTCATTGACCAATTCTCTGGAAACTCTTCCTGTAGTTTAGATAAAATTTGGTTCTTGGAATCATTGGATTTATTTTTGTATTGTAAGTGGAAATAACGTCTATACATTCATTCCACTAGATCCCTCAAACTTTTGTAAAAGTTTTTTCCCCTTTCGTTAACCTCCATCACCACTCCAGATGAGCGAAGGAGTAATTCATTTACATTTTCTTGTTCTATTTTTTTTCTTTTCTTAGACAACATTCCTTTTCTAATTTGTTGGTCCCTGTAGAAAATTAAACATATGTGAATTAATAGATTGTTTGACACATGTTATCTAATAATTTTAAGTATATTATTAATGAAAATTTAAAAAATAAACTCATATTGGATCAATAGTATTTTTTCATTCACCTAATTCATCCTTTTGCAATTTTTCCATGAAGATTTTACGCTCTTCTAGGCTAGATCAGAAATAATCTTATTGAGCTTCATCATTTTGTAGCTCTACATGATACACAATAAACAATACATACTCGTTAAACTTACATATAGTTCAAAAATAATATTTTTTGTAAAGAATTTATAAAGAACTTGCCTTTTTTGCTTTTCTTGATGTGTTATCAGTATTTTTGTTACTTGATCTCTTGTCAGTAATTTATTTATCAATCTGAAACCTATACCATATCATTCATTAATATATTTATAAAAAAATTGTCAACTTTTCAAGTAATTTCTTTTTTTTGAAGAAACCAGTGCTCCATTCATGGTGTACGCACTGACATCAGTGCGTGGGGGTCTTATAAATGCACCACCAAAATAGTATAATAGATCGTACAATACTCTATGTCAACAAGGAGAACCGATGCATTACATGTTAACCACCACACCAATTAAATGAGAGAAAATAATAAAAATCGTCCAGTGTTAGTTTTTGTAGAAACATTGTGCATCGATTAACACAATAAAACATTTTTTTTGCGAAACAACACATTCACAGTGTGCCATAATGAAATAGCGCATTGGTGCCCTATTTTACATATGGCGCATTGATTAAAAAATTGTTTTTTAATTTCTTATTACATAGTACTTTCGCGGTGCGGTAGGAATATACAGCGCAACGACGTGCTAGGTTACGCAGGGCGCATCAATAATTTTTTTTTTTTTTTTCAAAAATTCATGCAAAGGATGACATGGAATGGGATTTGACAATGTAAGTCATCCCGTGTGTTGGATGTCAATATTATCTTGATGATGAACCCAGTAGTTGGTTTGAAATGTCAATGGAAGAAAAAAATCCACTCACTGTGATGGATCCGGAAGCAATTTCATTACAAAATACAAACCCTATAAACCTAAAATCAAAAGCCCTAATTCTGAAATCATAGAAATAGGGAGAAGAAAGGGAAGAAAGAAAAAGAATAAAGGGTTTAGGGTAAAAACAGATTTTGTTTTTCTTTTGTTTCTGAAAATGAAAAACACATTGAAATTTTTTTCTTACTTCGTAAAAAAACTACAGAAAAAATTAAAAAAAAAATCAAATTTAATCATAAGATCATTTGAAATTCTATGCTATAGGGTTTGAATCACTAGAGGTTTGGATTTCTGATTGTTTGAATACTTCTTTTTGAACGTATTTCGCTGCTCCATAGTGATCTCGTGCTCTCTTGCTCCAGGTATGTCTCTTGCAAATCCCTAGCTGATTTTTTTTGCAAAAATAGTGAAATAATGAAAAGTGTTTAGTATTTAAATAATTTTTTTATGAAATTACATTTTCAAAAATATTTTGTTGGCCAATTTTCAATTTACCACTTTTTTTTTTTCACTTAAACAAAATAGAGTTGTGTTTTTTTAATTTGCGATTATTTGTCACCGGTGCGTCACTTAATATCACCGCATTGGTGTGTCCATTGGTAACACAGCACCGGTGCATAGTAACTAAAATGCAATAATTACCACACGGTAACTAAAAGGCACCAGTGCAGTTAAATGTACATTAGCACCGATTTGCAGTTAAGGCACCAAAATTACTTTTAGGAGTGTACACCAAAATTTAGTGAACTCCAACCATAGAAATTGAGAATTATAATTTTGTTTATTCTTGATGGAAATATGAAATTAGAATTAGAATTTTTTTTATTCTTGAGAATTATAATTGGATAAATTATTGATGGAAATAACTATTCTTCCAATGCATTTTTGTTTATTGCAGGAGGTCCCCACTGATTATGTGGAGAGAATGTAATCTGGGGCTTGTGAAAATACAATAATATAGGGCCCAAGTGGGAAATTGTGGCATGTGAACCTGTGCTATGCTAAGATATGGGAAATTTTCACAAATGGTTAGGAAATTTTTGTTTCTAAGCAGTTTATTGAAGTTGGAGATATTTTAGTTTTTAGACATGTTGGAAATGTACATTTTTCTGTGAAAATCTTTTAGCCATTTCTTTAAAAAACTACAGCTCTTCTTCTTTCAAAAAAAGAAACTTGAACCTTTCCACAACCCGTAACAAGAAAAGGTGCCAATAAGAGCCTCTGACATGCATATCTATTTCTAACATGCATATTTATTTCTTTTGTTGAGGTCTCGAAGGAATTGATTATGGCCAGTCTACTTCACTGAGGAATCTGGCTGAATTTTATTTTTTTCTAACGAAGGGTGCAATTACTAACATATACAGGATTGTAAGCTCCCTCCAACCCTCATTAAATTGCAGAATATGGATAAAACTCCATAGAAATGCTATTATTTGCGTAAAATGCCTCGAAACACAAAATGGAGTGTTTTCTTGTTTGAAAGTTGTGTGTTAATATGGTGAAAGAAATTATTATTTCTTTTTTTTGCTAATATGGTGAAGAAATGGAATAGTGCTCAAGTATATGACAACAACCTTCAATCATATTCTCAAAATATATGGGTTCTTTGTTAAATTCATAGCTACAATATTCGGTCATATTGCTGCTAGGAAAAATTCATCTGAAATACCAATATGGCAGGGTCAGTACTGTCTATTGTCCCTTGAACCCATAAACCCCACAAAAAATCTCAAATTTATTTTAATAAAATGCAAAATAGTCCAAAATTTATTTATTTATTTATTTATTTTTGTCTATTGCATTCTTGACACTCGAATTCTTCTAAAATCTGTTCATGGAAGTAGCATCCATAAGAGGCAATGCAATGGTAATATACTCGAATTCTTCTAAAATTTATTCAATGAAATTAGTACATGTGAAATGGTACATGTGTTATTAATTCATCAATATTTATACTTTTTAAAATGGGATTTTATAAAGAAGAGGAATTAATTCCCTTATACCTTATAAGACTCTTTTTTTCATAACATTATAATATGCATTTTGAATTAATGTTAAAATCAATATTTTACTTCATAATTCACAATTATGTTGATCTAAATAAAAATGGCGTACTGTATAAAGTTCTTTTTTTTTGTATGTAAGATCATAATAAAATAATGATAATTCTAAAGTACATGAATTTATTTGCATTATTTTCTAAACTTTATTATGTTACAAAAATTCATATTATCCTAGATTTATTATTTTACAATTATTTACAAATTTACTAATAAAATCATTTCACATTAATACAATCACAATTTTACAAATATTTTACATACAATTAAAATTAAAATTACAATTACAATTTTACAATTTCACATATAATTTCAATTACAATTACAATTACAATTTTAGAATTTTACATACAATTACAATTAAAATCATTTTAGAGTGATCCAATTAAAATTTTACGAATATTTTACATACAATTAAAATTACAATTACAATTTTACAAATATTTTACATGCAATTACAATTACAAAATTAGAATTTCACATAGAATTAGAATTACAATTACAATTTTACAATTTGTCATATATACAATTACAATTAAAATTATAATTACAATCATTTCACAATAAAATAAATATTATAATTACAATTAAAATTTTACAAGTATTTTACATACAATTACAGTTAAAATTACAATTACAAATACAAATACAATTTTACAATTTTACATACAATTAAAATTAAAATTTCAATTACAATCACGATATAATATTTAATAAATATCATGGTCATTTAATATTAAATTAATTAATAAACATCATGATCATGATAACCATCGTACAAACATCATATTCGACTAAAAAACACATTCAAATTCGCTAACATCATCGTGATCATGATCATCTAACAAAACACAATTAGCATTGTATAACATCATCACAACACAAACATCAAACATACATCTCATGTCAAATAACTCATGCTATCACATACACATCTATCTGCAAGATGCACATTAAATGAACATATCTAACATGACCTAAAAATATACACATCATGATGATCACTAACAAGTAAATTAAGTACAACTACAACATGAACATAAAATACATGGACCATACACACACACACACACACACATATATATATATAACTGAATAATGTCAAAATTATACAACTGTAATATAGATGTCATGGATTAGCTAGTGGTACATCATCAATAGAAGTACTAGTGAAGGCCTGCTCAGTCAATGGTGTAGCCTCGACGATCGATGGTCCAGATATATATATATATATATATATATATAACTGAATAATGTCAAAAATATACAATTGCAATATAGATGTCATGGATCAGCTGGTGGTACATCATCAATAACAGTACTAGTGGAGGCCTATTCAGTCAATGGTGTAGCCTCGATGGTCGATGGTCTAGCCTGCTTATGATCATGAGTATCATTGGATGATGCAGGCTGCTGACTAGATGTGGTTGATGGTATAGCTTGCTCTCCATGGTGACCATTGCTAGATGCTATTGGAGGCTGCTCATCTAGCGTGACGTGAGGTGAATGATCATCAGATGATGAGTCGCTGCTTGCAGACTATCGATCAGTGCAGCGTCTTGACCATGCCTATAACGTGAAATGGTCTTCCTCAGCCGCGTCACTAAGGTCGTAGCTCCTACGACATGCCACATCAAGTTGTACATGTCATGCGACATGCGTCTCCACATATGTAACAACCTACCATCGGCATGTATGTCTCTCATATTAGCAGGCCTGATGCAGTGAGTTAGTCGCCCAACTCCATCCTGTATCTGCTATCAAGCCGACTGCACCTAGCAAAAGGCGGTACCAGCGCACCAGCAGGAGCAGGTCTCTCGGCACCAACCTCCTGATGATCCTTGACATCTGGCATACCCTGATCGTCATTAGGATCCACACCTGGATCATGTGGTGGTGGCGGCATGTCCCCACCATCAAAAGACCCAATGTCTGCAAAATACATACAGTCACACAACAATAATTAGACAATTTCATTACAAAATTTAATAAAAACAAGTTAAAGAACATGTTAGAATAAATTTAAATAAAATAGTAATATTACCTCTATCATCCAACAACTCATCATCTGTGAAGAGGATGTTGGCACACCCTCGCCAATCCAAACCGGCATAAGGACAAGGGACCATAATGAAGGGATGCTCATCAACATTGGCTAGAAAATCCATTGCATCATGAGATATCCTCGTTGGAAACACAGTCTCGCCCCTCTTGGGCATCATCTGCCCCCACATGTGCATTTGTTCCTCGAACATCGACCTACGAGGCTGCCGAACAAAAGTAGGCCTCATATCTGGAAACCTCTCAAAAAATAAACAAAAAATCTCTGAAGCAAAAGGGAAGTTGGCCCTCCCTTATGCATGAGCACGACATCTATCTAAGGCTGACTAAAATCTACGTCCCGAGGCATATAGTTCGGTTAGTGCACCGACCTCCTGACATCATTACATAGTTGACGATGCGGTATTTTACCACATTGCATCGTCAACCCTGTCGAAATGTGGAATGCAGTGCATTGACAAAAATATCTGCCTTGGGGTGGATATTTAAGTCAGCATACTGTATTGCCGCTATTCCACATGGTCAACGGTGTGACCAGTTAATCAACCGTACCGCATTTTTAATTTTTTTTTAAAATGACATAGTGCGCCTCCAGTATCGCCCAGGAACCTGTGTGGATACTGTTAGCACCGGTTGCGGTGTTGCCTATAAATTTACAAGTAGCACCGCGAACTGGTGTGAGTCAAATGGCTCAAGTGCATCGCGCGACAATTTTTTTCTTTTTATTTTAAATGGTTAATTTTAAGGTAATTTGAAATTCTAATCTGCTAAAAGGCTTAATTATGAAAAAACAAGAAAAAAACCTGTAAGTTATGCCGTCGAGGAGGCATATTGGCTTTAGAATTTTCAAAAGAAAAATTTCCCACCATTTGCAAAATTCAAGTTGGAGATTGGTGGGCAGTGAATGCAATGGATGCAATGGGAGCACCGATGTCAGGCTGGCTCAAACAAGGATAAATTGCACCTATGCTTGAGAACTATGGATCACTGAGAAAAGTGAAAAATGCAGTTTTTTTGCCGTAATTTTTTTTTATTTAACCTTCTTCTAGTGAGCAGGGTTTTATAGGCACATTGGGGCAGTTTCTTAAGACCGCAGTGTGCAGTTTCTGTTTTGGTGTGGGGTTTTATGATGCACCCGTGCCGAATCGTTATAAAGGACTGGTGCGCTATAATAATAAGATGCATTGGGCCGGTTTGTACGGAGCGCATGGTGTCTAGTGTGCCAATTTTTTGTGCACTCTGGTGCTTTCTCTTGTTGAATGCATCGGTGCAGTTTAGGTTGATAAGCGCACCAGACGAAAAACATCCAGAAAAACCTCCACTCGCCAACCTCCTCTAGTAACCTCTGCTAGAAACGAATGTCTGGGGTATTTTTATAAGGGGTTCCTCAAAAACATCCTCTAGAGGGTATTTTCCTTATAGTGGCTTGTCTATTGAAGGGATAAAACTTGTTTGACTGTGCTTTGGACCTGCCTGCACTAGAGCATAAATGGATTCCTGCACCAGAGCATAAATGGATTTCTGCACCATTTACCTGCTTGCACTAAAACAAGACGAAATGATGCACAACAGAAGTCAATGCCGCAAGGATTGATAGGAAACATCTCATCAAAGAAGATCCTGTGTGGATAGTGAATGCTTCCTCCTCAAACTCCAGGATAGATAAAGCATGTTTAGAACTTTCCAAAGTCGAAGTGTAGTTTTAGAAGTTGACAGTGGATGTAAATGTTTATAGTAGAAATAGAGCTCTGCCAACTCTATTCAACTTTACAGTCAATAATTTTGAGAGTATCCTCAACTTCATCTGAACTTACCAACACATACCAAGATCATATGCTTGACTTCATTTTCTTTTACAAGCTTTGTTGAAGACCTCTCAAGACAAACGAATTGTATGTCAAGCTGTTGAGAAAGAGGTAAACACGTGTATCTCTCCTAATCTATTGATGCTCAATGTCAAAAAAAATGGTGGAATCCACGCATTCGAGCTGAGGGACACCTTCATATCTAGTTGTCTATCTGCTGGGTGCTGAAGGAATCAAAGAATATGGATTAGATTCAAATGGTTTCCACACAACTGAGTGACCATTTTCCTGAAGCACGTGAGGCTACTCGAAAACCTTCCTTGGAACTTCAAGTTGTGTATGGGGAAATGACAGATTATTTCTATCTTCTCATTGTAATATCGACCAGCGTAGTGCTTTTCATTGTTCTGACTGTTTCTTGGCATCAGCAAGCTTTTCTGTGGAGTATGAACTTGCTACTCAAAGCCATCATGTGAGGTTGTTGATTAAATACAAAGGAAATTATACATTTACTGATAGAAAGGAAGTTGGTTATCGCAATATGTTTTGAACACCATGGTCGTCCTTTATGGTTGACGATAGTCCATACTCTATTAAGAACACTCAACACCCCAGAGAAGATCTTACCATCAAGCCACAGTGACACATCATGATCATGTTTTCCTTTAAAGTCACTACTATATTGTAGCATGGCAAAGCATCACAATTGCTGAAACAATTGAGATGGGGAATTATTTTATACTGATAAACTCATAATCCACTAGATTGTAAACTTTACTATTGTGTGATGACGTTGGAGGAAAGAGCCTGAAATTGTTGAACACACACTGTGGTGATAACATATTTTTGTTATGTTTGCCACTGCTAACCATGTCAAATCGCACCTCAATAACTCCTCCAAGAAAAGAGGAACGATTCACCAGAATCGTTCCCTCTTTCGACATTTGGTTGCAAACTAATTGTATTTCCAGAAAATTTATAATCTGCCCTCCTGAATTTCAGTTGGCTAATGTTAATCTCCATTTTGTAATTCGATGCTATATAAGAGATTGCTGGGAGAAAGAAAATTTGGGGGGGGGGGAATTGGTCAGCCAGACAATCAAGCAATTGATCAATGCACAGGCACGAAAGAATGCACAGGAGGGAAGAGGAGTCGGACCTGATGTAGTGGCACGCATTCGAAATCTGTGGATCGATCCTCTGATCTTGCTGGAGCTGAGTGTTTGTGTCATGATGTAAAGAATTTTTTTTCCAGGAATTAATTGAAGCAATTTTTATCCATGTTTTGTTTATTTCTTTTTTACATCTCATGATCTTGATTACTGTGTGAACCAGGTTACACATAAAGGGTGTGAGCTAGCTGGGTTGGCCACCAAACCAGGTCAACGTCACTCTTCATTTCTTAAGTTAATTAGCATTTAAATTATCATTTATTGTGTGAAGTTGCTTTCATCATTTATAGTCTCTTCCCTTCTCCAGATTGGTATTGTTTAATTTATTGCAACATTTTCCTTTCAATTGCAGAATTAATTGATTTGTTGTAGCGTTTTCCTTTCAACTTCAAGATTAATTAAATTTGTTGTATTAAGGAATTGTCCTTCACTTCGAAATACTTCTTCATATTAAAGTTCCAGATTTTTTGAAATTACAAGATTTGCATTGCCTTTATGAGCTCTAATGTTAACTTGAATTGATCCAGACCCACTTAATTAATATTCCAAAGTATCAGATCAAATTGAGTTTTTATGGTTTTGAAAGACGACATTCATAAAAAGGGAAATTATGCTATGATTGAAAACAATAATATTTATTTTCCTTCAAACTTCTAGACAATTCCACACGATCTATTTTCAGGGACAAGGAAGGCAAGGGATTTATATTAATTCAATTTCTTTCATAATTTATTTGCAGAATAGATTTTCTTGTTATGATGCTAATGCTTTCAGGTTAATTTCACATAGGATTAGTGCAAGTAGAATTAGTGCAAGCAGAGTTAGTATTTGAATTTCTTTTTAATTTATTCCAGCATTTACAGTCTTTCGATATGGTGTCAACACCACATGTTCGATATTATGTCAACACTGGGTTGGTTTCCATTTATGATTTCCTTTCTATTTTCTTGTAATTAGAATTTCCTTTCGCATTGTTAATTGCCTTTTGCTTCCCGCATGTTTTTAATTGTTTGGATTGGTGTTTTCTCAAATTCTCTTTTAATGCAGTATTTCATTTATTTAATGTACAAGATATACTAGAGACTTGTTTTGCAGGTTGTCAAGGGATTTCTCTGGCACTTCCAGTGTTGCGTCTCGAAGTTCACGAACTATCCAGATTGATAAATTAAATGTTAAATTTATAGACCCTATACTGCACCCAACATAAATGTAACTATCAAAGAAAAGAACAATGTAGCTCTATGCAAAATAACATGGTATTAGAGCTGGGTTGAAAAAAAGCCATGGAGATAACCCCCATGGAGGAAATTTTAAGGAAGCAAGTAGAGGATGGTAGAGAGCTAAAATCATTTTACGGTATGAAGAAAACCCTAGGTAGTTAGTGGATAAGGATGTGACTGTGAGGGCTTGAGAGAAAATATGGTTTATGGTAAGAGTCTTGAGATGTGATCTATGTCAAGTACTTGGGATTGATTTTACAAATGATCTGGTTATAGATAAAGTTTTTGATTGAACACAACATTGTTTTATGGTCTACGGAGAGCTCTTTAAGGTTGGTTCAAGAGGGAGAGGATCATCTCTCATTGAAGATAAGTATTCCTTGATTTATGACCTTACTCTTGTTTATTCTTATGGATCTGATTATTGTTTCTAGTCATTACTTCTTACATGTATATTTGAGCACCTGGATATTTCTAACCTCTGTGATGAGATGTGATGAGTGGATCCTTCTTGAGGATATTTTAAAGTGCAATAAATATGGATATATCTGGAAAAGGTAAAGAGGCACTTGAAGCTTCCTATGTGAAGGTGCATAAGTAATACCACAAGGCATGCGTGGTATATTGCTTTAATGTTATGTTTCAGCTATAAAATTGGATGGCTAGGTAAGCCCTATGGTATGTTGAGAATGTCTCCTTCTCAAGTGGCTCATCAAAGTGAAATTGATTAGGATCTATGTTTCCTATGATGAAATGATGCACCTAATAGTGAATGGTTTGATCATTTTCTTGATTCTACAAGGCTACTTATTGTTGATCGTAGATATAGTGGCATAGATTGATGTTTGGCTAACACCTATTGCTTAGAGATCACGATCCTAACTCTAGTAAATCTTACTCTTGACTCTTGATATGCATAAGTCATGTTGGATCTCTTATAGAAGTCCACCTCATTGATATGGTATTGATAATGCTTGTGATAAGAATGATGAAAGCTCATGAAAAGAGTGATCGCACTTTGTTTATCAATTAAACTAACTTGATCCTATTGGTCATTATACACATGGTATTGGAATCCATGATGATAGAGACATATGTATGAGATTGATGTTTCATATTTCTCACTTCCTGGGGTTATGGCATATGGTGAAATTAAATGCTTTAACTGGATGTATTGTTCATAAGGTTATGTTGTCACATAAGCCTGCTACCCTCGTCTTTAAAGTCCAACCCTTGATGAAACATTGATAACTTGATGTTAATGATCATGATAGCTATGTGTTTATGATCTAACATATTGACTGTTGCATGAATCCTGTAAAGAAAGCCTGATGACATGAATGAAAATGAAATCACATGCTCTTCTATTATTTATGAGTGTTTGACATTGTTGATATACAACATAGGTCTAAGCCTCTCTCACGCAAAGGAAGGCCCATAGATGTAACTATGTTTGATAGACACAGAATTGAACTTTTATACAACGAATTGGGTCTATACTCCAAACCAAGGGATCTATGACATGTCTTGCCATTGTTAACTGATTTCTAGAATTTCTAGAATTGAGCATGAAATCAGATGGTCACTTGGAAGTGTCAGTTATGTAGATATGTTGCAGATACCAATAAGATCTGTCAGTAGGGAAAGTTTGCATCTTTAAACCGAACTTGTGTTTGCAGGTGACCGAGACATTCATATGGACATGTCATTATGTTTTAGGATTGTTCTACATGTGTTGCCTTTGGTTTTACATATGATAGTCTACCCTTGAAAAGTAATGAACCTTTGAAAATATAAGTAAGAGGGAGATGGCTTCTGAATCTCGTAATAATGTAGCATGACATGATGAATCAATTTATGGAATTTGTGAAAGAAATCCCATGTTGAAATACTGTTGAAATGTCTTTGTAAATCCTTGGAAAATCTAGTTCAAAGTTAAAATTTTGATTGAACATGACATGACATCCGTTAGTTGATTGAAGCATTGATGTTCCATTTTGAACATCCATCTGTATATGATGTGTATAGAACATGATTAAATTCATGATTGACATGATTCCTTCAGAATTTAGACCAAACATCTTTTGAAATATTTGCATGAAACATTCTAATTTTAAAGGTTGATATATTTCTCCCATGATATGTAGCTGCATGGATGAACTGATGATGTTTGGGATTATTATTGATGAGCACAGTTGGATGTTGCCTTAGTATGAGATCTTCCATGATATCTTAGACGAGAGGCCCATAGAACGGTCGAGGTCAGGTATAATGATGCTAGCACGCGGGTGAGTTTGTGAGGCGAATGAAAGCTCCTTAGAGGATTGTTGAGCATGATTTGGATAACACATGTGTACACTACTGTGTGACAGAGAATCGCATATACATATAGTTGTATAGTTTGGACTATGATTTCTCCATTGATTAAGATAGTGCAGAGATTTGTTCACCCTGTTACAGGCTTTTGATTGACACCTATGTGAGTGGAGGATGATTATGGTATCCATGTGTGATGAAACACCTTTGTGAGAGGGATGATTATTATGGTATCCATGTGTGATTGACATCTGTGAGAGGGAGGATGATTGTGGTATCATGATATGATTGCTATCTTGTTGTGATTTACATGATTATGTATGTTCTAACATAACACTTGATTTGATGTGATGTATGAATAGGAATCAACGAGATACCGAGATGAGCACGGTGGTGATCGAGGACACTAAGTCAACTCTTCCTCCCTATGCGAGCTCCCATGATGAGGAATTGAGATAGAAAGGTCCTAGAATTGAGGAGAATTGTGGACAATAGGGCGTACTCCCTATATGTTACCCATAGGGTTGAGATGTTCTCCCTATCACATAGGTTCCTCAAAGCACTTCTCACGATTAGTATTTTCAAAGTATACCCCAGTTTACATCATATCCATAAGCAGGGCTTATCGGGATTACTGCTCCTTGTTTGGCCAACAAGTTGAGAATGTACATGGGGTGTACAATCCAAGTCGATTATGATGCAGGTGTTCTACCACATGACTATTTAGGGTCATTGATGGGAAGATTAGCAGGCAATAAGATGGGTTGAGATAAACCTATGCGGTTTCGGGTTGAGAGTGAGCTGCCTTATGTGATACCAGGGTCGAGATGGGATCCCCTGCGCGGATGGATATCCTATTGCTAGATATGGGGTTGTAGAGGTATAACTCCCCATGAGATGCGATTACAGGTCAAGATGTGCTTCATGATGATATGCTCTCTAATGATGGTTAATGATGATATTCTGGGTAGTAGCCCAGTACCAGTGAATCTAGGATGATAGCTTGATGGATGAAGGGTGGTAGCCTAAGTTCTCCTCCGATGATAAATTCTTCTTCTAGACCCAAGAATGTTCAACATATGAGAAAGTACAATTAAGAGATAAGCATAAATAAGCATGAGAAGTATATTGATGATTTATAATAGGAAAGAATCACAACATGACGACTACATGACAAAGATGATCAATGACGATGAGTGATAACACATGAAGATAACATAATGGCATATTGATCGATGAACAAATATTAGTAGGTGGAATTCTCCCTGGTTGAGAGGGAGTGTTAAAATTATGCAACTGTGGTCAAATTCCATTATGGAAAACTCCGATGGTCAAGATTATAATTGCATTAGATTCATCTTTTCAAAAAGTCCAAAATCAACCTATAAATCTAATTTTTACTATACAATTTTTATTTTAAAATTAATTTGTATTTTTCAATTTTTTAATATAAATATTTTTTCACTATTATTATTTTAATATAAAATTATCTAAAACAACCATTTTCAAAGTTATTTTAGAAAACACCCTATTATTTTTAATACAATAATTTTCAATATAAATGGAAAACAAAATTTATTAATAATAATAAACTAAAATCATTTTTTCCACAGAAAAAATCGGTAACCTTTTATTAATAAAAATGAAAAGTTACACATAGCATATGCATTGAAGCATTTTCAGAAATTGCCCATTGGGCTCATGTGCTCTCGCACACAATGCGTTGTAGCAAGGCTACCTTGCATTCAGAGAAAAGAAAAGAAAAAAGAATGAGAAAAGAGAAAAGAAGGAGGGGCAGAAAAACTGGAAGCTGCTAGATCGTGGGAAAAGTGTCCCACAAATCAGGTTTTTCTCCCTTTCTTCTTCTCAACCTTGCGCCATTCGCCCTGAGATGGCTCGCAAGTGACAAGGACAATCTGATTTTCTGCACTTTTGGTTCCTGTATCCTTGTCCGAATCTGAAGTTTCTGATGTATGGTGTCTTTTGATCCCTCCGCTGCTCGTGTCCACTGCATTCCTGTCTGATTGTTTTGTCTGAAGATGTGGATCCACTAGTGCGGTTGTGTCCTTTGTTTGTGCCTCTAGTTCCTGTGTAGTCTGCTTATTTCCTGGTGGGGCTAGTTCCTCTTCTTCTTCTGCCTCATCCTCCTCTGAATCAGGAGGGGGAAATTGCCAGCCTTTCCTCTGCTTCTTGTTCGGTTTCTTTTTGTTGTTAGCTTTCTTAATTTCTGGGCATGTATTTTGTAAGTGTCCTGTCATCCTGCAATTCCTGCATCTAAACGCAGTATTCTCATAATCTAATGATTGCAACCAATTTTGTTGCTTATAAATCAGCATAATGTTCTCCGGTAGTCCTTTTCTTAAATCTACCTCCACACAGATCCGGGAAAAGGTGAAGATTCGTTGTTCTAGTCTTTCCATGTCTGTTTTAATATAACGCCCAAGACTGTTCCCAATCCTCTCGAGAACCTGATCATTCCAGAAATGAAGGGGCAGGTTGTATAGTCTCACCCATACTGGCAGTCTGGAGACTGCCATAGTGTTGGGGTCAAAATCTGGAAACCATGGAGTGATAAACAACCCCGTGGACCCCCAGAACCAAGGCCCCGCTCTGATTATGATATCCCTTTCCTCCGAGGTTTGAAATTTAACAATAAAAAATCCCTTCGAACAAAGATGTATTTCGCATTCCAGGGACCAGTGGGTGAAGATCCAGTGAAAAAGGTCCATGGGTTTGGGCCAGAAACCATTGAAGCGGCATATTAATGCCTGAGCTTCATATGTCTTGATATGCTCCTCTGTTGTTGAACTGTTGATTTTTAGAGCAGGGGTTTGTTCCTGCTGTTCAACTATGTAAGGCCTCAGAGTATTTCCAGCTTGTTCTGGAGCTGAGCCGACTCCTTTTTTCCCCTGTAGGATATTTTTGAAGGAGAGGCCACCATTTGTTTCCCTGGGCGTGCTCTGGTTCACCGCGCCCCCTCGCAGGCGCAGATTTAAGGTGATGGTACTCTCTGCTCTTATGGCATAATCCTTTAAGAGCCTGCAGTCCTGGAGAGAACTGTGCCCGTTTACCAGATGTTGTATCAGTACTGGGTAGCCCGTCATAACCCAGATTTGCTGCTTGAGTTGCAGGATTGAGGTGTCATCATTTACCCAGGCTAAACGTGACTTACCCACCGGCAGTTTGATAAAGTTTTGGAAAGAAGGAGAGTTCAGAGGGAACGAGCTCTTACCTAAGGAGTCGGATTCAAAAAACGAATTTGCTGAGGGCTTCTCCTGCTTATACCGATCCCTTTTCTTCTCTGCCTCTCCTATCTTCTGAATCAGTAGAGGGTTCTGCAAATCGGGCTTAGGCACCTTTTCGCCCAGATTAGAGGAAGAGAAATCGTTGAACTCTGTAGCTGCATGGCTGCCAGATTCCTTGAAAACTGTCAATCTCGCCTTTGCAACCTCTTCATCCTGTAGAGAACCCCCCCTGGCCTGATCCAAGACTGATTGGAGACAGATCAAGTTCTAGGAGATCCGGTCTGCCTTGTCGCTGCAGGATTTGCCTAGGGCAAGGTCCACATGCATTTTATCAGATTTGAGAAGCCCCGATCCGTCAGCGTGAGAGCCGCACCACCGATCCGACCTTAGAATCTTTGCTCTCCCTTGATGCAGACCCCATAGAGTAGTGGGCGCAACGGCGGCTCCAACAGAGGCATTATTCACAGAGTCTTTTGCACTGAGCTCCTTGGCAGAGCTTTGAACTTTGAGCAAGCAGGAGCCTATGTGGGACGCGGCCAGATCCAGACCAAAAACCACGAGTACAGGGGAAGTGTTGTTGGGTGCAGGATCCGCACAGACCTTGACGGCGGCGGCAGAGCTCAATGTAACCCTAGCGCTATCCATCCTCTTCCAAGCGATTCCCTCCTCCCAAACTCTAAACGATCTAATGAAAAAGTCGGGTCATAATGGATATAGGTCATTAAAAATGATAAAATGATATATTATAATTGAGAGAAAACTTGTATAATAAATAGAAAGCCCTATCACTTTTAAGTTAAAAGTGTTTCTTGGATTTGCCCCCAAAGGTATAGGAAAAGTCCAACAACGAACTAGTAACAATATAAAAAGAAAAAACCTTCACATAATAAACAACTTCCAAAATATATTAATTAATGAAGATACCTCTGTATGTAGCCAACCAAAGAAGTCGACTTTGATGGTAAAAATTGTGGGTCGGTCGTCTATTATTTAAATCAATTCTAAAATAATATAATCGGGTTATTTTATAATTTATTATCAACTTGCCAGAATATAAATAGGGAACGAAAGGACATCTTAGGGCAAGGCTACTCCATCCTGAGACAGAGCGGACAAAGCAGAAGTGTTGCGGAAGTTCTTAGAAAGAGTTGTTGCGTGGTCAAGAGTAAGAAAATTACTACTTATATTTTGTGTGAGAAATAAATATGGTAGCGATGGAAGCAGAAATCTGGCAATGGCTCCCCGAAGATTTGTTATGTGTAATTTTAGCGAGGCTGCCGATGAGGGTTCTTGCCAAAATGAGGACTGTCTGTAAAGAGTGGAATTATCTTCTGTCTTCCCGTGATGCGCTCCAAGTAAATGTTCCAAATTGGTCGTTGCATTCCACCGGGGGGTTTCTGTTTCAGGTCCAGTGGAATCCGAAAGATGACGCGGAATATTGGGTTATGGAAGGACGTGGTTCCCACATTTACAAACTTCCTTTGCTCAATCACACCTTTGTGGATACTTGCAAGGGCATCATCTGTATTTATAGAAAAGGGGATAGTTCGGCTCTTTCTTTGGGCATTCCTGGTACCAGTAACTGGAGACATCTGCCTCCTCCTCCTACATCAATTTACACGTTTAGTGGATTAACTTACGATTCTTCCACAAGGCGTTGCACTCTTCTGCTAGGTCATAGGAGACAACATGATAATGGAAGAATTGTGATTTCTATTTATGATTCAGAGTCCAGTACGTGGACTCAAGTTTCCACGATGGTCCCCGCCCATATTTACCCCCTTGGAAACGGTATTTACTGCAAAGGAAAGTTTTACTGGGTGGGTATCACTACTCGACGTAATTTCAGGAATCGGTTGGTATCCTTCAATATTGCCGACGGAGTTTGGAGAGAAATCCCGCTGCCGCAGGGATGTACAATGATTACTCGTGAAAGTTTAGGTGAATACTATGGGCAAGTGGTGGTAGTGGAGCACAACGTACTTGGCTCTGTTCGCATATGGAAGTTGAATGAATTAGCACAAGTATGGTGTCATCTGCACAACTGCCGTTTGGCAAAACGCAGCAGGAGTACGCCATTTCATTCAGTAATAATTAATAGCAGCGGGTTGATAATGGCAGTGGATCGGGATCAAATGAATATATCGATATATGATTGGAAGGGGAAATTGATAAGCAGCGGGATGAGATTGCCAGGGCTTCGCACGTCTCAACGACCATTTCTAGTATATAAATCATCCTTCGAATCTAACAACATATGGTGGCCTTAATCATAATTTGTATAATAATGATCCGTTACTTAGACAGCTAAATTTTATCTTTCATAATTATAGTGTAGATTTCTTACCAGCACTACATTCATTAATATATTCATTAATACCTTTGAATTTTACCATGATCTCAATTTCACTAACCTAATCTTCTTTGTTTCCTTGAATAAGTGGCATGCCATATTTATTTTCATCTTTTTTTTCTACGGTTTCTGTAGTAAGTGATTTCATACAAAATTAAACTTGCCAAATGATTAAAATCTACAATGATGATAACTTATATCGATTTTTTATTCCGTTAACTTCTTTTTAACACTTTCTATGCCTATAACGCAATTCAGAAGTAAAAGACATTATTGTGTAATGCAAAATAATTTTATATTTTTCCTTACTATCTTTTGAAATCGAGTATTGTCATGCATTGTCAATAAGCATGCTTTTAAATTATACTTCTTCAATCTGTGCTTCACCGTACACGTGTCAATGAAGTTACACATGTTTTTTGAAAGTATAGACGTTTGGATGAGAGTTATGAAGTCAGTTGAGTCATAAATACCAAATTAGACTGAATTAGGGTTGGTATTTAGGACGAGATTTTGAATTTTTTTTACTAAATACCTTTTCTGTTGCCTACCCTGGTTCCGGAATAGCACTCATAAGATAGAGCTTATGCCAATATTTTGTATGACACAGAGACATTTTTCTGTGGGTATTACTAGGATCCATTAAAATTGGGTCCATATCTTTCTCGGCCAATTCTTCTTTCTCTTTCGCTCTGACATCATGTTCTCACCCAAAAATCAAGGATTTGACATGACTGGGTGTTCCATCTCAGTAAGCCTGAAACAAGTTCTCCATTATTTCTTTCCAATCTTCTGTCCTCCTCTTGTTGCGCCCGCTTTAGCCTTCCCCTTGGCTTTTTCATCCTTCTTGTATGCATTCATTTTTTATTGTTTGTTTGGAAGTCAAATTCTAGCAAAAAAAAACCATTCCAAAATTTTGAATGTTGTTTTTAAATTTGATAACACCACCACTCAGTGCTTCTTAAAAAAATCTAATTCTGGAATAAAAATTTCTCTTACAGGTCTTTTGATGCTGCCACAACATAAAAAACCCACAATTGCATTCCTAATACAAATCTCTTATAAAAAAATCTTATCAACCTCAAAACTGAGGCCTCTCCATATGCGGATGCTATTTCATTTGTTGATAAATATGGCTACCAACCATATTAAAATATTAACCTTGACATTTCATATTTCTGACTTTGACTTTGGTTCAAACCCCAAACAATAAAACTTTATAGGCGAAAGCATTATTCTTTCTTCAATCCAAAGTTTAAAACTTTATTGAAGCTTTTCCATCCAAACCTCTCATAATCTTCAATTAAATAACTAAACGGAGGGTCTTTTATTATTTTACAAACCCTATTGGATACCTTGATTAACCTTTATTACCCCCACATATAAATGATATTCTTCAAAGATTAAACATTGGTTTAGTTCCCTTTATTCATCCTTAATTCTATTATAATACTATTATAATAGAATTATCATAACTCTTTATGAACTTCCCATTTCCGCCGATCAACAAGCCACACATATGTCAAGGCTCAACTTGCATGTTAAATCATATATGGCCCACACTTATTACGACGTACCTTTATACTGATGAGCAGATACGTCAGATCATTCCATTTCACGTTCAATCCTCATACATCTGATGACTGACATTTCTTCCCACTCCAACTTAACAATCCAATGATTATCGCATAACAAAGATGCAAACCCTTTGATGTTTCAAACTTACGCGAAATAAGTGGTATTGAAGCACCACGTGTCAGCCCAAAAACACTATCGCGTTCACATAGGAAATTACCACTTACCACTCTAAAGTTGTGTGAAAACCATTTATGGCTTTCAAAACCACCTTCACTGTTCTGTCTTACCGTTGACTCACAGTTCCACTTCTCTTTGATTTCGAATTTTGCCTTTCGATCTCATTCATTGATCCTTCAGATCCAATGGTTGTTGTGCTCTCATTTCATTATGCTCCACAATTCCATAAGTTATGTCGATAACCAGAGATTTTCTGCTTCTTCCACTATTTCATTGAATGTTACATCGTTTAAATGATTAACCGTTCGATTAGAACACCATTCGTCAAACAAGATTCGTTGTGATTATTTTAAAAACTCAATTTCTCGCTTGAATACACATCTTATGGATTAAACCCCGAAATGATTACAGATTCTATTTCTGACTTACACAGTGTATTCAGAATATAGATTTAAAATATCATTGTGTCATCGATCCATTCAGTGATCAATGAATTAATTTAACAAATGCAAACTCATCCAATCTTCTCAAGTGTATATGTAAACCCTTTATGCACCTCAGCTCAAGTCATAATATTGCCATTATACCTGCCTTGAAATTTACATCAAACTTTTCGATGGCATGCAAAACCACCATTTCAAACCCTATACATACATGTAATGTGCCAACTCTGATTCATCACATGAAATTATGAATTAATTTCTCTACACACAATTAATAACTCAGAAAAAAATCTATTTATATATAAACAAATATTTACAGAAGTTTCTTCTTCTCTCAAGGTTGATTTTCTGATAAATGGCCTTTCCTTTAATTTTCTCGTAGGCGCACAAACTCTATCTGTCTAAAACCTGAATCACTCCTCTTCTCTTTTCCTTCTTTTAATGTCTTGAGGCTTATCATTTTTATACAAAAGGTTCTGAAACTATTTTTGGTTTCAGATCCTTCATCCTCTCAACAAAACCTTGAATATCCTCTAACTCCTCATTTGCCTCAACTAATCCCATAAAATCATGAAACTGATTCTAACTTAAGATTTACAATTAATTCGTAAATCTCTCAATCCTTATGAAATCTCAACTATCCTATTTCTCTCATGTTCTCCAATCATTCGGGAACATTTACAAAATTCCTCTCAACATTGAATTAATTTTTATTCTAAATCACTCAAAACATTACATAAGAAACCCACTCTCTTGGAAAATACAAGATCCTAATAAAATAAAAAGAAATTTATGAGCCTAATGCTCCTGCATCAGACTCCCAAGGTTAAAAATAATCATGATCTCCTGATCATGTGCTTTTAATATTTGTCTTCCTCGATCCCATACCTTATTCTATAATTTATCATCTATTTTTGCTGTTGTTTGTTGCTTTTCTCCAGGTTTCCACACTTTATGCTGCTTTGTTCCACTGGTTGTACTTTCACAGTTTGTTACTGTCTTCCTTTTGCTGTTGCTACTTCTTTTCTTTCTTGCTGATATCTTTCTCACTTTCATCATTATCCTTCTTATCAGTTCAATTTCTCTGTCCAATAAATCTTTTGTCTGTTGATTACCTTCACTTCTTGATTGTTGATCTTCTATTTTTACTGCTACCCTGTCATCCTTACCCTCTTGTTTTCTACAATTACTTTCTTCTTCCAGATTGTCACTTATGACAATTTGTTTGTCTCTTTTCTTCAGAAATTCATTGGACTAGTACATAGTATACCCTTTACTGCTATCTTCATCTCTTTTCTTTAGTTTGTTGCCGATGTCCTCTAATTCTTTCACCTTCACATTCTGCACTTCTTCAAGCTCTTTCTCTTTCTGTATTGAATCCTGATTCTTCAGCATAATTTCCAGTAATTTAATTTCTTTATTCCATGGATTAAAGACTTCCACAAAATTTTCTTCCTTCTCCTTACTTGACTACCCATTTGTGTCAAATTTTCTCTAGCATCTGCAATAAAACCTGCATTCCCAAAATAATTATTAAAATCAAAACCATAAGGCCTTAGTGCCTTTCTTTCCTCTGGCAACATTTCATTATGCTACTCTGAAATTTCCTCCTTTATCAGCACATTAGTATGCTGATTCATTATCCTTAAAGAATTCTTTGAAGAACTCTCTAGATTGTCAACAAGTATTTCTTCCACATCATTTGTTTGCGTGATGTCTTTCTGTTCTTGTCCACTGCAGTGAACTATGTCTATAACAATCTCTCTGTCATACTCCGAGTTTTCCAACAAATATTCCAGTAATGCAATTTATTTTTGGCAATCCTTAAGTACTTCATCATCACTAACAATTCCTGCATTTATATACAAATTTTCAGTTTGTAAATCACAAGGTTCAACAGTCTCAAACGTTGCTTCACATATCAGTGCTTCAGATTGAATCTCTTCTCCTTCTTCCACAAGAAATTCTTCCTGTGTTGTAAGAGTTTCAAATATAAATGCATCACTTCTTCCCTCATTCAAGAGACATTCTTCATCATTCTTTAATTCATAGTTCTTATATTCTGAAAGACACTCTCACATACTTTTTACAGCTTCAAAAGATTGCTCATCCTCTCTAAAACCTGTAATCACATAAAAATCATTGGTTACAAAAACACAAGGCTTTAAGTCATCTCGTTGATCTGAACTTTCCCAACAACTCTGGAAATCATCAATAATTCCCTCTTTAGAAAGGTAAATTTCTTGTTGTCTTAAATCTTCACAATGATTCATATGATCTTCCATAGATCTCCATTTTTCATCTTTTCCCATAACTTCACTTTGTTCTGCTTCACAAATGGAAACTTCCATTTTCAACTCAGCTTTTCTGAGTTCTTCACATCTCAATTGTACACTCATAACCTGTTCAAGTTTTCTTAGCCCTTCTGCTAACTGCATATTCACTTGTTGTTCTCTCTTCTATTGTAGCCTCTGCCACTTTACTTTCTTCTTCATGATCCAACCATATCTCTTGTTTTCTTCTATCATCATTTTCAATTTAGTAAATTGTTCTCTTATCTCAACTAACTCTTTGTCATATTCTTCATCAATCAACTGCTTCCTTATGCCATTTTCCTTGGCATCTTTTTTCTCCTTCCTTCTGTTGTGGTCTCTCTCAGAACCTCTCCTATCTCTTCTATGACTATTAGTAGTCATCTTCTTCTCCATTTATAGCTTCATGAGTTCCTCACACATTCAACATGAGCTGTACTAAAGCCTCTGCAATAACAAGTCCTCCTTGTTACAACTTACCTCACCAATCCCTTTTCTTTGGACTTGGTCTTTTGGCAAGCACTAGTTCTCTATTCTCTGGAACCTCGTTAGCATTCCTCTCCGCTCCTTCTAGGCTTCAACTCAGATGCACCTTTTAAGAACACAATTGTCCTTTTTATCCAACCTCTTGTTGGAATTCTTCAAGGTTCTGTTCGACACTCTTCTTGCACTTAGAATCCTCTACTATATTCCTTCATCACTCCTCTTAAAGCTGTGATCTTCTTTTGTTGAGATTTTCTTCATTTTCCTACAACCTGAATTCTACAAACATAATCTTCAAACCAAAATTAAAATAAAACTTATCAACTCACCATCAAGATCTTTATGTGATCTTGTTTCACCTCTCATCTACATTGTATCTCTATATGCTACAATATATCAATTCAAAATCTGATCTCTTTTTATTTTCTCCATCACACATGCATTCATTATAATTCCAATTTAATTAAAACAAACTTGAACCTTCAAAAGAGATGTTTCCTGCTTCGATACCACAATTATGCTGCCACAACAGCAAAACCCCACAATTTCATTCCTATTACAAATCTCTTGTAAACAAATATTATCAACCTTAAAATTGAGGCTGCTCCATATGCGGAAGCTATTTCATTTGTTGATAATTATGACTACCAACCATATTAAAATACTCACCTTGACATTTCATGTTTCTGACTTTGACTTTGGTTCAAACCCCAAACAATAAAACTTTATAGGTGGAAGCATTATTCTTTCTTCAATCCAAAGTTTAAAACTTTATTGAACCTTTTCCATCGGAACCTCTCATAATATTCAATTAAATTACTAAATGGAGGGTCTTTTATTCTTTTACAAACCTTATCGGATACCTTGATTAACCTTTATTACCCCCGCATATAAATGATATTCTTCAAAGATTAAACTTTTGTTTAGTTCCCTTTATTCAGCTTTAATTCTATTATAATACTATTATAATAGAATTATCATAACCCTTTATGAACTTACCATTTCCACTGATCAACAAGCTGCACATATGTCGAGGCTCAACTTGAATGTTAATTCATATATGGCCCACACTTATTACAACATACCTTTATACTAATGATTAGACACGTCAGTTCATTCCATTTCACGTTCAATGCTCATACATCCGACGACTGATGCTTCTTCCCACTCCAACTTAACAATATAACGATTATCGTATAACAAATATGTACACCCTTTGATGTTTCAAACTTACGCAAAATAGCATCACATGTCAGCCCACAACCACTATCAAGTTCACACAAGAAATTACCACTTACCACTCTAAAGTTGCACGAAAAACATTTACGGTTTTCAAAACCACCTTCACTGTTTTTCCTTGTCGTTGACTCACAGTTCCACTTCTCTTTGATTCCGAATTTGGCCTTTCGATCTCGTTTTTTTATCCTTTAGATCCAATGGTTGTTGCACTCTCATTTCATTCTGCTCCACTGTTCCATAAGTTATGTCGATAACCAAATACTTTCTGCTTTTTCCACTATTTCATTGAATGTTACATCATTTAAATGATTCACCATTCGATCAGAATACCATTCTTCAAACTAGATTCATTGTGATTCTTTTAAAATCTCAATTTATCGCTTGAATACACATCTTATGCATTAAACCCTGAAATTATTCCAGATCCTATTTCTGACTTACACAATGTATTCAGAATATCGATTTAAAATATCATTGTGTCATTGATCCATTCAGTGATCGATGACTGAATTTAACAAATGCAAACTCATCCAATCTTCTCAAGTGTATATGTAAACCATTTATACACCTCTACTCAAGTCATAATATTGCCATTATACTTGTCTCGACATTTACATCAAACTTTTCAATGGTATGGAAAACCACTGTTTCAAACCCTATACATACATGTACTATGCCAACTCTGATTCATAACATGAAATTATGAATTCATTTCTCTACACAATTAATAACTCAGAAAACAATCTTTTTATATATAAAGAAATATTTACATAGGTTTCTTCTTCTCTCAGGCCTGATTTTCTGATAAATGGCCTTTCCTTTAATTTTCTTGTAGGCTTACAAACTCTATCTATCTAAAACCTGAATCACTCCTCTCCTCTTTTCCTTCTTTTAATATCTTGAGGCTTATCATTTTTATACAAAAAGTTCTTAAACTATTTTTGGTTTTAGATCCTTCATCCTCTCAGAAAAACCCTGAATATCCTCTAACTCCTCATTTGCCTCAACTAATCCCATAAAATCATGAAACTAATTCTAACTTAAGAATTAAAATTAATTCCTAAATTTCTCAATCCCTATGAAATCCCAACTATCCTAATTCTCTCATGTTCTCCAATCATTAGGGAACTTCCTGTCAATATTGAATTAATTCTTATTCTAAATCACTCAAAAATTTACATAAGAAACCCACTCTCTTGGAAAATACAAGACCCCTATGTCTAATAAAATACAAAGAAATTTATGAGCCTAATGGTCTTACATCATCTTTGAAGAAATAAATTTAAAAAAAAAATTGATGCTACAAGTTCATTGCCTCTGAGAATAAGTTCCCTTTCAAATTCAGTGTTAATCATACCTTCTAGCATAGTAAATTCAGTATTTATGTTTGCTATAGTAGCTTCATCCTCTCTCACCAAATAGTTTCGGGTTTTCTTCTTGCCATAAGTCCACTACAAAATAACTTGTGCCAATCCTTTTTATGGCTAGGTGTTGAATTTCAATTTAGCCATCGTTTTACCCAAGAAATCTGCAAAATAGGGGTTGAAAGTACCAAGAAAATATACCAAATAGAAATGGATTTGAGAAAAATTTCCATGACTAGACTAATTGGGCTCATTCTAAAGAAAACCCATGTTTTTGTTTTTCAAATTTCATTTTCGTTTGCTAAGATAAAACAACGAAAATAGTGGCTTCTTAAAAATCGAAATGCATTTATGGGACTGAATAAAATTTCACGATCATTCAATTCGAAATCAATTTTTGGAAAATTAACCAATGCGTGCATTTCATTGAAAATCGATTTCTGGAGAAACTATTGTATGTATTCATTTTTTACTATTTGTTTGGAAGTCGAATTCTTGAAAAAAAAAAACCATTCTGCAATTTTGAACGTTTCTTTTAAATTTAATAACACCACCACTCACTGCTTCTTAAAAAAATCGAATTCTGGAAATAAAAATTTCTCTTACAGGTCTTTGATGAAATCACTTTAAAAAAAAAATTGATGCTACAGGTTCATTGCTTGCTCTGAGACTAAGTTCCCTTTCAAATTCAATGTTAATCATACCTTCTGGCACAGGCAAGTCAGTATTTCCATTTTCTATAGCTGCTTCATCCTCTCTCACCAAATAGTTGTGGACATCAGATGTAGATGGAAGATATACCACATCAGTTTCATATAAGATCCTTTCTCTTATAATGGCACATAGTATGGTGCAAAAGCTGGAACAACATGTGCATGAGATTGATCTATGTTTTAATGAAAAATGAATTCTTTGTTTTGATGAAAAGAAACACTCTCTGTTTTGATGAAAAACTCATTTTCTGCCTCAAAAACAAATTACTGTGTGGAAGAAATACTCGTTTTGAAATGGTCATAAGCTCATGCTCGATTTCCCTCTTCAAAACCCTTTCCAAGCATATTTACTGTGCATAAAATTCTCGAGAATATGCTTCATGCCATCGAAATACTATTTTATAAATCATGTTCATGATTTCACAAATCAAATTTTTATGGAGAGATTTTGAAGTTTTAAATGAGGTACCTGATTTTCAGAGATGACTTTGAGTTTCATGATAAAAATTAATTAGAGCTCTTGTTGATTTTTTTTTCGAGAATCTTTTACAAGTGGCAATCCATTTTGAATGAAGGCACAGTTAAATTTCTAGAAGTGGCAGTGTTATTTTAAATAGAAACAGAGGTCCATCTTATAACTAACACTTCGTTTGACACCTTTAAACACAATCACGATTTCTATCAACCACAAAATCTGCTCAGTCTTCAAAAAAATCCAGAATCTAAATGAATTTCCTTACCTAGCTCCTTTGCATGATCCTTGGAATTTTTTGTAGTGTTTTGGTCTACTCGGCACACAGGGAACTCGACTTTTAACTCTGCGTTACAACCAATGTTCAAATTTCGTACTTATTTCTACATTTCTTCTTCAGCACTGTGCTCTGAGTTTCTCTCAATTCCGATTTCTCTCACAAGGTTTTGACTATATAGAGTGTTGAAATCTCTTTCCTGGGCTTACTTTGAGCTGTGATGGTTAAAGAAATATGTAATGGAGGTCTGGACTATGCAAAAAAACGTAATACAGAGCACTGTAATTGTTTTTCAGAGCATTTGAACTTTGTTTTATTGTTTCAATTATGCCAACTCAATGCTCATTGTACCTACCATGGTTGCATCCTCCCTATGGCTACGTCCTTTGGATTACACGGTGTATAGGCCTGTCTTGTCACTGCAGCATCATATTTTTATCATGGATACTTCATACATGGCTTTCATTATATTTCATGCCCACTTTGTATTATATTCCCATTAGTTCCTTTTTATTTTTTTCTTTTGCATGTTTTTCATTGCAATTCTTCGCATATAACTTATTGACCATACTTTGATGCTCATAATTTCGCTGCATCATAAGTCCATACCTTCATTCCTTTGCATACCCATAATTCCGTTGCATCATTTTCAACTTTGGTTATGTCCTTTGTATTAATCATTGCATTTTCACTTAGGTTTGTGTCACAATTGTATTATCTGACATATGAATCATTTTATACTCTTGCATACTAGTGCAACATTCCATCAAATGATATATATATGTATATTTTCTCATTGCACCTTGGAACTTTGGTTTCAAAATTTTGTTTTGTTTAATTTAATTTTAAAATTACCCTATAATGGTTATGTTTAAATTTTTTTTTTTTTTTATCATGACACTAACTCTTGTCGGTTTTGTAGGCAAATCAAAAATACTTGATGGGAAAAATATTAAATCCTCAATCTTTGATCAAAATGCTTATAGGGTAATGTAGGGATATATGGATTAATGTAGGTTAAATGAAAGGTATGGTAGGATAATGGTAAGGAAATTCATAAGATTATGATGATGTATGATGGTGTAATGGATAGGTTTATGATAAATGTAGAATTGTGATGGAATGTAGGCTTATGATGAGGCTAGGGTAGGAATGTAATGTTTGATGTGATCATTTAGGATATAGGTATGGTAAATTTAGGGTGTTGGTAGAATGATAGGATGCATATTCAAGTTTAAATCGGTTTAACAATTCTAAAAAAAATTCAAAATGAAAGGTTCTAAGAACATTTTTTTTTGCTTACTATACTTTCCCTTTCGCAACATAAATTGATGTTCATACTGATTTGATGATGAATTGTGCTGGTTCATTGTAATTTGACTCATGATGATGGTTCTTCAAAGATGCATTCAGATGGAATATAGACAATTGTAACTACTTACTTGAACCTCTTGATATTATGTTATTTCATGTTCTTCTTGACATCTTTTATTGATTCAGGTCCCTTCTGATGATTATTGTTCAGGTCCCTTCTGCAATGATATTCAATGTTGTTTCAAATCCCTTCTGCAATGATTTTTAACGATGTTTTAGGTCCCTTATTACATGTTATTCAGGTCCCTTCTGCAATACAACTTATCAAACTATTTGCATTGTTTTATTACGAACTTCCCCCTTGCTTATGTTAAGACTTGTCCTCAAGTCTTACATATCTTGGAGGATTATTTCTCCAAAATCATACTGAAGTAAAACAAAATAGAGAATTCATATTGGCCAAATAAGTTAGTTTTCCGATATGAATTCGAGTTTGTATTGTCCCATTTTCTTGGATTTTCACAGCTAAACTCTTTTATTATTTTTTATCTTTTTCTATTTTTTTTCTCTTTTCTTTTCTAGATGGAGGTGGGGTATAATGGAGTTGGAAAATATGGAATTCTTATGAAAGTAATATAGGTTGAAGTCATCATATAAGAGTAGATAGAAAATAGGTATGGACTTCAACATGCATGATTATGGAACTTATCATACAATATGGTAGATGAATGAAATCATGAAAAATATGGCTTATGAAAGGCTTCTTTGACAATGGATGTGGCTTTTCATGGCAAAAATTGACTTCTTCTTCTTATTATTAGCTTCATGTATTTTGCCTCAATCTTAATCTTCTTGTAGGGTTGTTGGTTAGCCATTGAAAGCGAGCATCATGAATTTTGAGTTTCATTAGATGAACTCAACATCTTGTGAATTACACTTTGATTTGACTTGAATATTTGGTTTCATATTTTTAAATATTGACTTTGAAAATCCTTCATCCATGGAGTTGACTCCTAAAATCTTCCTATGACCTGCAAAAATATAGCATATACCTGTAATAAAATCTTAGAAGATGGAGGAAGAGAAGTGTACAGTCTCTCTTCTTCCAAGAAATATGTATAGTAATTTCAAGCAATTCTTAAAAATAATTCCAAAGATGATATACAAAGAAATTGCATTTGTTTACCCCTTTGAGGAATAATGGCCATCCTAGACCTCCTAGTGGTAGTTAGGTCTTTGTTTTATGTCCAATTAGAGTGATTTCAAAGCCAAGTTAATGTGAATTCATATGGCTATCTCTAGTATAAAAAAGTTTTCAAAATGGTTTAAAATGATATGCCAAAAATGATGAGAAGTACCATGTTTGATAGAGCTTCTTGTGAATTTGCGACTTAACCAACAATCACTTTTTGAAGTGACACTTTTTCATTAAATATTGATTCGATGTGATTCCACTTGGAGATTAAAGTAGATTCATTTTTGTATTTCTAGTAGAAACAGGGTTTTAAAATCAGTAATTTTGATATCACAAAATTGGTGATGAACAAACCTAGGAGGTAGACTTTGACTATGTTGATTTTAAGACACGCAGTCACTAAATGTGGAATAACCTTTTCACCTGACCTCCAAATGGGATGATCCAAATTGTGTATTGAACTAGACTTCAATACGTATCTCCATCAGAGACATTGTTTGAAAACAAGATTATTTGATATGTGAAATATGCCAATGAACTGTCAAGACTAGAATTGTCACCATGCAGATTTTCGGAAAACAATTAGTATCTGAGAATATATTTTTCATATGATGTCGGATTGATATTATTCAAATTGACTTGGAAAATAGATTCCAAGGGCTATCTTCCCCATGAATATCAGTTTAAAATGTTTTGATTACAACCCTCAAATCATTGTTGTACTAACTCTGCCCTTAAAATATTGCTTGAAATCTAGTGTTTATTTTGACCACTTTTTATTTGTGATCCAAATTGAAATTTTCAAAATGGATTTAAAAACTAGATTTCACGAGATACCTTGTTTAAAAGCATGCTTTTAAAAATGATCCTATATGATTACCCAAAATAGGATTGTCCTTAGTGCATTTTGTCATCAAATCCTTTCGAATGAGTATTGAACAATGATGTGAAGAATTATTTATGAGAAAAAGCCTTATTGTGAAATTTTTCCACCCATTTATTTATTTTATTCTATTATATCCTACTCTATTGTATAAAAATAGGTCATTCCCTCAAGTATAAGAGAATTTCCAATGCATCCATTTGCGTGAAAATATCGTAAGTAAAATTACATCCAAGTTTGAAAAATATACTTTAATGAATGCTTGGACATGAAAAAATAGTTGATCATAAGGATTTGATGTTAAAGGATGTTGAATAAGGGAGTGGTGTTGTGACCTAATGATTAGTTGAAACTAATAATTGAGTTGAACAATAATTTATTCTAGGACTGTGCGTTGATCCTCGGTCGCTCGGCGCACCTCCTCTACATTTTGTTGCTCCTTCTGCATCATCGCTACTTACTACTGAGACTTTGTAGCCACTTTGGAGGCATGGACCTCTCGGTACTGCAACTTATCCATGATCACCGTGTGTATGGAATGGAGTTTTCTTGCATGCAACATTGCTAAGTTGATGCCAACTTCTGTGCAAGATTGCAAAGTAGCACACATGTCAAGCTGCTCTACTATAACTGTAGGTCCCAGATTATGAAACACCCGGTTGTCTATAGGGGATGGTAGAAAAATGTTGATGGGATGCACACTCACTTGCCTGATGCTGTATTTTTGCAGGCTCACTTGCTTTACACTCTCTTGAATCATGTGCGCTCGTACCTTTAGCTCCTAAAGACCCAATTGTACATGTATGAGGACCGATTTGTACTGCGCTTCCACATCATTCCAGAGGTCCTCAGTTGTAGTCTTAACCATTTTGGGCTGTTGGTCTGTTCATGAGGGTCAGGGCCTCTGTCCTTGTCTTCTTAGATCCCTTTCTCTTTTTGCATGGGCACAGGGAGGCCTAAAATCCTCTCTTAGTTCCTATTTTTTTCTGCTTCGCAAGTACCCTAATACCATGACCGTGATTATCCTATGCCTCCTTCTAGATATCAATAATTTCACCCATCGTGGTGGGTTCTGGCTTTGTCTTTGCATCCTTCTCCTATGGATATTTCTATGTGTCCTTGCTCGTATCTTTCTACTGATCCTTATCCATCGTTGTGCGTGGCTTCATCAGAGTTTTGATAGGCATTGAAGAGGATGTCCCACCAATGTGTCGTGCTTCTAACCATAAGGTGATCGAATTTGTCATCACGCGCACAAGATCGTCCTTTGTGACCATGTAGGGTAGTTCATACCGAACACCCTCAACATCCCCTTTTGCATGGATGTGGATGTTGTGAAAAGTGGCTTTCAAATTGGCTATATGTTTGTCCTTATTGTATAATGTAGATGGTAAGTGTGACTTGGACTACACCGCTTGAAAGACCTCGAAATCAAATAAGACCCAGAAGATTTTGTTCTCTCTGATGCAGGAAGGAACCTTGGAGTTCCACACTGTTGCATAGCGCGCAACTTCCCACAGATCCCAGCTCAATATCTAGGAACTGGGCTTCAATGGGCATCTTCCAACCAATGAGCGTAATAAAAAGAAACAACCATGCGTAATAGAAATGTTTCCCCTCCTCCTATGCCTTGCACACATTCTCTAGGAACTCGGTGCATAGGTACTGAGCCCAGTTATACTATACTCCCTTCTCGCATTTCCCTGCTAACGCAATTACGTGATTTGGGACTTCCTTTGGCCAACACTTCCTCAAAAAGTTGCAGGCGAGGATGATTGTATTAAATTGCATTGACGGGTCATTGATTTCACCGATAAGGAATCCCAGAGTGTTGTGCGATACCTTGTAATCCTTCTTGACTTTTTTCACCACTTTCTTCTCATAGCCTTTTCCTCGAAAGGCTGGCATAGGGTCTGCCCCCTGACTGTGCATGTTGGTGATTTGATGTATCAAATTGAAATCAATAGGAATGCACTCTCTAAGCCATAAATAGGCATCATGCACTAGGGTGAGCAGCTAGCACACACAAATATAATTAACGACACTGCATCCAAAGTGTAGGGCGTTCAATAAATTCAGAAGCCCTGACTTTTGCAGACCCAACGTTGAGGGCTTTGGCTCGACCTTGATCACACTTCCATCATATTGAACTGGCTCCAAGTATATTGAGGGAATGAGCTAAGGGAACTTCTCCTGATAAGATAGGTCCCAATCTTCCATCTTCAGTAGGGGGACCTTCACAAACATCTACCTCTCGAATGACACAACTTGAGAGAGCAGCGAGGAGTTGAGATATGACTGGAACTTGTCTAGGTCCTTTAGAATTTTTACAGACGCTTTGCGTGGTGCCACATAATTAGGCAATAGTGAGATTTGATGTACCTCCATGACCTCATATTCTTCCATAATTGTTTTAGGCAGGTCGGCCATAGGTCTCTTTTGGCACTTAGCAGTGGTCTACCGAGGCTTTGGGGCCTTTTGGTGTAGAGAGTTTTGGGACCACGAGGACTGCACCTTCTTATATTTTTGCGGCTGGGGTGTAGGTGTAGGGGTTTCGGTGACCGGCGCAGGGGTTTCAAAAACTGATTTAGGGTTTTCAGCAACTAGCGTAGGGGTTGTAACAAGCGGTGCAGGGGTTTCAAAAACCTCTGCAAGGGTCTCTTCGACTAATGTTTCAGAGGGGGTGGGCTTAGTAGTAGTGATACTTGGTGTAATTAAGTATCCCAACCCTTGGTTGTGCAGCTATTCATAGAATAATGGGTTGATTCTAGACATAATATTTAGACAACTCACAGATAGGAGGAAGCACAAATCACATGGAAAGAAAAGGGAACTAATGCGACCCTTCCTATAATATTTATAGCATCGGCGTGGCCTAAAAGATCTGATGTTCATTAATGTAGCCCCATAAATGCTAAAACGGCTCCAAATATGGCATAATATCCTCTTTAAATGAAATTTAGTTGCTCCTCCAAATGGTAATAAAGTTGTCTTATCTAGATTTATTACTCCAATGGCTAGTGTTTGGCACCTCTGCGACTTGGTCACCCTCCTAGTGTAGCGTCTGCGTGACTGTCACACCTATTTATGCTTCTACCATCCTTGTCACACAAACCAGCTTCCCCAATGCTTGATAAATTGTTTTATGGTCTCGTGCCCCCTCACAACTGTATGGGGCACTAAGATACTCCTCTGTCCATATATTCATTTGGCGTGCATAGGGATAGGGATATCCCTGTAATTTTTCGACTGACTTCTATTTACATACCCGTGAAGGTCGTTACCTCCTAAAGTGCCCAACCACACCACACCTCCCTCTGTGACATCCTTAACCACATATGGTCTGTGCAAATGCATTTTGAACTTCCTTGGGCAGCATGAAAACTTGTTGTCATATAAAAAAACCAAATCATCATCCTTAAAAATATTCTATCTAATGTGCCTCTCATGCCAAGCCTTTTTGCGCGCCTTTTGTACCTATTGATGTAAACCTACAATGAATCATTCCTCTTCCAGCACGACTAACTGTGACAATCGTTCTTCCATAATATCCTGCTCAAACATGTTAGTGGTAGTTGCAATGCACAGGCTTGGGAAAATATACTCCATTGGCATAACAACTTCCTGCCCATACACCATTCTAAAAGGTGTCTTCCTTGTCAGCTTCTTGCATGTGGTACCTGTGTGCCCACATAACCATAGGTACATGCACATCCCAATCATTTTGGTTATCATTGAAAATATTAGTGAGTGTGTTCTCCAATATCTTATTAAAATCTTCTATTGCACCATTTTCCTGAGGGTGATACGGTGTACTCTTCCGATGGTGTATCTAGAATTATTCAGTAAAATATTGAATTTTTTCATTTAGAAAGTGGGTTCCTTGGTCACTCATCAAGATCTTAGGACACCCAAACTATGTCAATTTATTTTTCGAAAATGAAGTGCATATCTGTTTCTACGCTATAGTATTTTAAAGGTGCAGCCTCGACCCATCGGGTCACATGGAATGTCACAGTGATTATATATCACACACCTATCTTATTTCTTGGAGGGTTGATGGGTCCTACGAAGCCAATGGCCCATTTTTAAAAATCTTGTAATATCATTTGTGGTTGCAGTGTCATTTCATCCCTGCACGATGGTTCCACTTTCACTGACATATGTCACAAGTGCAAAAATATGCATCAGGGTCATTATACACAATAGGCCAACATAAAAAAGCCTGTAAGATCTTCGGCACTGTTGCTTTCCCTGCATAATGACCTCCTGCAATTACTCCATGGGCTTCTGCTAATATGTCTCATATTTTGAATTCCAACACATATCTCCTCAATATTTCACTCGCCCCCATTTTGTATAGCTAGCTAGCAATCAAGGTGAAATCAGCTACGCGTGCGACCAACTCTTTCTTTTGTTTTACCATATACTCTGTGGGCGGACTTGCAGTGGTCAGGAAATTAATGATATCAACGAAGTGATCATCTACTACCTTAATCGAAAATAGTTGTGTGTTGGGTAGTCCTTCTTCCAAGTTAGTAGGCTCTTGTTCGTTTTCAATGCGTGACAGATGGTTTAGCCCGACATTCAGTCTCCCTGGTTTCACAAGTACTTCAAAGTCATACTCTTGAAATAATAGCAGCCATCTGTAGATCTTTCCCCCCAACACAGGCTTGTTGAACAAGTACTTCAAAGTAGAGTGATCGGTAAACATATTAAAATGACCTCCCAATAGATAGAGACATAATTTATGTAGTGCGTAGACCATAACTACTCCCTCCCTCTCCATGGTTGAGTAGTTGCGCTCTGCACTTGACAATTTCCTACTCGCAAATTCAATAGGGTGGTCAATATCCCCTACTCTTGGCTATGCTAAGACATCTCCTAATGCGATGTAGGATGCATCGACGTATACATGGAATTTATTTGTCCAATTTGGAAAAACCAACATGAGGGTAGTGACCATCTTCTCCTTAATAAATTCAAACCTCTTCTAGAAGTCCACGTCCCAGCAAAATGAGGCAAATTTCTTTAGAAAATTCTCCATTGGTGTAGTGATCAACGCATAACCTTGAATAAACTTCATGTAATGCCCCGTGTTCCCCAAAATTGAGCGCAATTATTTTACATTTGTCGGAACCTCTATGTTAACAATAAAAACAATGTTTGTTGGATCCACCATCAATTCTTGTTGACAAACGATATGACTGAGAAAGATCCTAAAAGGGATGCAGAATATACACTTCTCTAGGTTGAGTGAGATCTGGTACTTCTGACAAGTGTCCATCATCAGGTGCAAGCTCAACACATGCTTATTTAATGATACAAATATAGTCTAGTCATCAAAGTATACTTCTAAGAATTTGTGGATGTATTCCTTGAACGCAACTACTAATAAGAATGAGAATATAGATGGCGCATTCTTCAAATTGAATGGCATGACTGTGTATTGAAAGGATCCCCACTCTGTTGCAAAGGTTGTTTTTCTTCTATCCTCTAGCATGATTTTTATTTGATGGTATCAAAAGAATCCATCCGTGAATGAGTAGACCTGCTGCCCACTCACATTGTCTTGTATTTCATCAGAAAAAGGGAGTCATTAATGGGTCATGCACACAAGCATCATTCAATTTGTGTGAATCTACAAAAATCCTTATTTCTCCCTTACTCTTATTATCCTGAACCACCATAGGGCTTACCCAATCAGACTCTTCTTCTGGTTCAATGATCCCTGCAGGCACCATTTTTTCCAACTCAGGCTTTGAATTTTTGCTTGTATTTTGGATTCAACCTATACGGGCACTGCTTCACGGGTCATGCATCTAGTTTCAATGTGATAATCATTACCCCCAGGTCTCCTATAATACCCTTCAGTTCAGAAAGATTTGTAGGAAACAACTCCTCGTATTCAGTAAATATATCGGCGACCTTTCCCACAATATCATAATCCTATTAGTCCCCTACTTTTGTTAATTTTGGTTGTTCCTCTAAGCCAATATTGGCTTGTCTAATATTCAAAGGCTTAGTTACGTTAGATAACTCAACTATATGCCGAGCCACTATACAATGTCCTTAAGACTAAGGAATATTAATGTTTCTTGGGTCTTCTTCGTTATCTTCAATTGAAAGAGTTCGATAGTCCACGATGTCACTCATATATGCATCCCATGCTGGCAAGGCACATTCCACCAATGGCTTTGTGGTGTCAAAGATGACTTCCTGAATATCATGCAGTGCCTCATCAAGGCATTCGAACCCACTTTCAAAAATAAATGTTAGGATAAAGCTTTCTGTTAGCACAATTCATTCAGTAGTTCCTCGTCATAGCTCAGTTTCTAGGTACCAGTCTGTAGAAACCTTCCCCAAGGTGTGGATGAATATATGCAACCATTATGGATTTAGCTCTTCGCCCCATGCTTCAGTCCATCTAGCCAGATGCTTGCACAGATCGCCATGTCTAGAATATATTTCTCCTATTATGGTATTCGAATGCTCAAATCATAGATGCATCATGTGGGCACAATCTCCCTAGTTATCCAGTTACCTTTTTGTGTCTCCCACCAGCATGTTGGGGTCGAGTGCAAAGTTATATCAAGTGCATGGAACCATTATTCTTATGGAAATTTTTTTTCAAGTTATTCTAAAAATAGATTAACATTACTCAAACCATCATACTAAGGAAAATCTCGTACCTCTAAGGATATGCACCGAAGAACTTTTGTCACCCGATTGCAGCACACTGCAGATACTTTGTACAAAAAGCTTTACAAGTTTTCCATCTCCTCATATGAATCTGAAAATAATGACCTATCCTTCTCCCAATTAAGCCGACCATTTACTATTGGGTTGATCTAGTCTTCATCCCACATAGTTAAGTTATAAATATGTTCAACATCATCGTCTGCGCGCATCGGCTCAGTGTATCTTTATCCTTATGCAGGGTCTAGAGGGACCACAACCCAGGTTCCATTACTTTCAAACACCATACTTCTACGCTTGCGGTTAATGATGTCATCCATATCGATAGCCCAATATAGAACCAACAACATAGGATATGGGTCAGTATCATTAACAGTCTGGATAACTTCAAAGTCTCCGAGCACTTGGACTCCTTCAATATCAACGACTACCTGTGAGAGTCTTCCTAATGGGATAATATTTTTCTGATTCTCCATGTGCAACTGAATAATGTACCACTCCAACTTTGGCTCTCCAATTTGTTGCCAAGTTTTCTTTGGTAATACATTCGCATCAGACCCTAAATCCAAGATAACTTGATCCATTTCGTATGCACTGATCTGAGCAGTTAAGTGCATTTCCCATCCAGCTCCTATTTTATTATTGTAAATATTACTGACAAATTTCTTCTCTATCAAGGGTTATTCCTTATTTGCGCAGTTGTTTATTAATGTTTGGAGGTTCTCGATTTCCTTCTTATTACACAATAATTTAATACAAGCCTGTAGGAAGGGCTTTAGCTCTGCATCTCCTTCGACCATGACCAAAGGCTTGCTTGATGATTTAGATGTTGATGCACCCTTTTTTTCGAAATCATTCTTCACTTCTACAATGGTCTCCTTTTCCCTCTATAATTTGAATCCTTCCTTCTTTTCAGGTGCCTTTCGGATCTAAAGATCAATATCAAGATTTTTTCCTTTGTCTTCACCTATTGCTGGACCATTCCTAGCAATAATATTCACACTTGGTTCTTCTTCACATAGCTCATCTCTTACCATATGAACATTTTGAGTGGGATCTCGTGGTTTCTTTTATTTCATTCTCGCAAAAAATACAGGGCAATCTTCAATAACATGATAAAATTTTCTACAATACCTACAAGATTGTTGTGCTGGGTTTGGAAAATCGCACGTGTAATGACCAACATCCCCACAGTTATAGAAAATGAGCTGGCCCCTTCCTCAACCAACTCCTCTTCCTTGGTATTTGCCTTGGAATCCACCACATCCAGATGGAGATGTAGGTGACCTTGGTTCCTTTCCTTTTGACTGCATCCTATATAAGCCAACTCGGTCAATCATCAAATTGAAGTTGTGAAAGTTCTGCTCATCATGTCCCACCAATCGGTAAAATTTTCAGAGAGGTTGCTTAAGCTCAGGGATATATTTACCAATCCCAGGGCAGAAGTCTGTCGTGTGCATACCAGTTCCTTGAATAATCGCGCACCATAATGTGGGGGTGACACTTGGTCCTACAATGCTCTTAATTGGGCTTGGTCCTTTTGTTGTTAGATATTTATTGTATACATGACACTGATATTTATGATGCCCTTCAACCTTACAATGTATGCACCATACACCTGCACATATGTCCTTCCCCTTCTCTTGGCATAGGATTTGAATCTCTAAGTTTAGTGCAACTAGTTGGTTTTGAATTTTCTGAGCCCTAGCATGCACAACTGGGATAGGTGAGGATTATAATTTCATTGCAATCTCCACAGCTTTAGCCTGCATCATGATCTTCTGTAGATTTAATGACTGGCACAGATGTGACAGAATCATGGCAATGAACCATTTCAGTGAGCGTAGGAACTTACCCCTAGGGCCGTTGAAAAAAATCCTTTCGACTTCATAATATGATATAAATGTATTAATAACGAATTCACTCACAAATCCTCACAAAATACTATCAATCCAGTGATCTACTATGAAAGTAATCTTGTTGCTAGATTTCTCCAATTATTGTACCAACTTTGGGATCCACTTGGTGATCACGTCATCCTTTGTGCGAGTCTAGAATTCAGCAAGTAGAGGCAACCACTCTTGCAAATCGGTTGGAAAGGAAAAAAAGAAATTTTTCATGGACCTATGTGTAGATATATCTTTGTGCCAAATCTTTGGTAGACAATTTAGGGCTTATGTTTTCTTGGATCCAAAATTAACACACCTTCTTGTCAAGCCAATCTTGTAGTTCGTTCTTTATCGGGTTCCACATCAACTCTCCCTCAAAATGATCTCGGTCCCGGAAACATAACCATTTGATGGCTTGAGGGGTCCTGACTCGGGTTTGGAGTAATCACATAACCAAAAAAAAACTTCAACTACTGGCCCTTTCGGTAGTGATCTACTTGTGTAGATTAAAGTATCACTCGAAGTATAATAGGGGGGGGGTGCTGGAACTAGGTTTTCATACCTCGAGGGAGATTTTGATGTGGATCCAAAAAATATAATACCTATTTCCTTGTGCGCAACTTCACAAGGCCAGATCTAATTACAGAAAAAGAGTAAGGTAGGTGCCCGCCTAGATAGTGATAAACAAACTCATCCCTTACATATTCTCAGGTTTTTACAGAATAAACCCTTACGTAGATTTATTATTATACTTTATATCTAATATTTAAGTAGAACAATACTCAGACATAATTGCAATTTACCAATGTGACTATAAATTACGGAACAAAGATGCATTCAAATGGACAAATCCATATCTATAATAAGAAACAAATTATGCACATAAAAAATCTAAGACAGTAACTATAAAAATCACATAAAGTCAAAGTTCACAAAATTTTCCTTCTTTATTAAGATATCTTCAATCAATACAATATTTCCGTTCTGCACACACAGCCGCAGAGTCCGTGCACGCAACTTAGGAATAGGTCTCTGTGAGCATAGCCAACAGGATGCTTTCTACCATACCATCGCAAAAATTAGATCAAAACATAAGCATAAGCATCTATCATCTATCATATCATTCATGTCTATCTTTCTTCACTCAACTATTACGTATTTATTTCTTTCTAAATGCACACATACCATGGTCTCAAGCCATGGTTTGAGACTCATGGTTTTCCATTTTTTGCATTACAATAATTAAGGGACTTTGACCCGCCCCAAAGCCCCTTGATATCTGCACGCAACGCTTAGAAAAAAAAACTTAACCAAAATTTATCCAAAAATGTTTTACCCAAGGGACCCTGCTCCAACAATATAGATATTCGAATATCTAGATTTTAAAGAAATATCTAAATTCAAATATCTAGGTTCTGAGTTTTCCTTGCTATAATGTTTTGACTTAATTATTGGTATATATAAATCATTCTACTCAGTGCCAACTCGCCCACTTGTCTTCTCGCATTTGGCATCACATGTGGTCTATGAAATTTCAATCATATCACCTGGGTTGTCATAAGTTTTTTCATGCTATGTTATGTGACATCACAAATGTGAAATTATGTTGTGTTAGATGTATCATCATTAGTCTTGTATGGTCTCTAACACAATTCATCCTATATGGCACCCGAAATTGGGCTATCTAGATTCATTGTTCCTCAACTCATATTATAGATTCAGGATATTAGGATCCTATCTCTAATCCATCAAGATATCCAAAAGTTATCTCACCTGACTAGCCTTTACTTACATGGTATATGTCCTAACATTAAATATGCCATTCTTTATGGCATGTGATGTGTCATTCATATCTATGTATCTAGCTATTCACTTTAATATTTATGATATTCCTTTCTTCTGTATTACAAAATTTCCAACCATCCAATTTTCACTCTATAATTTTTACCATTTAAATCCTGCTTTCCTGGATTACAAAATGTCCAACCTTCCAAATTTTCCTCTAGGAATGATTTTTACCATTCAAATATCTAGACATGTGGGTATTCGGATTCCTTAGTAATTCAGTGGTTTCAGTTGTTGGTGTTCTATGTTTTTTCAATTTTGCTATTGGCCATTAGTTTAAGCCATTGTTTTGTTTTGGAGATTTGGGTCGGTGGTTTTAGTTTTTTTGGAAGTTGTATTTTTTGTCTCCTATATTACTAGATCTATTACTTTTGGTCCATATACTCATATGAGAGGTTTTCCAGTAGACCATTGTAACCTATGTTTTGTCTTGTAGTAATGTTCTTATGTGTATCAACATAGAACCACATAAATTCTCTCAAAATCTAAATGGTCGTGAACACCCTCAACATCAGGTGCAAAAAAAACATGTCCTAAAAATCCCTCAATAGTGTGATAACACATCAATAAACAAAAAAAAAATAAATTATTCCCAAATAGAAACAAAAACCTCAAAATTTCTTGTGACAGCTAAAGTCCCTGAAAATGAGCCCCATTGTATCTCTCATAATGCTCATGGACATGGATAGACTGCTGCTATAAAGAAACATTAATTTTTTATTATAAAATTCTCTCACATCCTTGCAATTTAATATTTCCCTCCCACCTCTCTTTCAGTCCTATGAATTTGCTTCAGAATCCAATACTGCCCTCAGAGATTGTAGAAATATCTAAATTTATTCAATTGATCTTGTAATGTACTGAAACAAAACACTGAATCAATTGTACAAATTGAAGAAACCAATTTTTATCGCACAATCACATGAAAAAGAAAGAGAAACAATATCAATTGCAAACCAAAAATATTTATCTAGGGAAATACTTAGCTAAAAACCCTGCTATCTTATATTACATAAAGTCAAGAACATGAAACAATACAGTACTATTTCCCTTCCCAAGAAACCTCTGCACTATCTTTGACTATCTCACTCTGATATAAGCAAGTTTGGTCCAATATTTAACCACTTCCTTGTCTTTTCCTGACTAGCCCTGCTCACACATTCCTGGGCCGATTTAGCCCCTATTAATTAGGAAATTCCCACCAATAGATTTTTCAATACAACCAAGGCATCTTGACGACCTCATGCATGACATGTACAATCTTCTAATTATAAATTGATATTCTACTTCCCTTTAACTCCAATTTCAACTGTGCCTTCCTTAGAATTGACATGAAAAAACTATTTATAGTGAATCATCACTTATATGATTGATCAATACATGTGAATTAAATTAGATTTAATTCATTGGACCTATCACTAGCTCATCTCTCAGTCAAAACTAGTTAAATCGATTTTAACTCAAATAATAGAGTTAAATAATTACAACTCAAAATAAAATGCAACTAGACCCCCTAAAACTTAGGGATAACTATAAATGCCTCCAGTTTGACCCTCAACTTGAATAGACTGAGATAAATAAGTCTTCTTGAATCAGTTAACTTGTAAAAACTATCATAAGATGTGGAATTATGATTTCCTTGTAATTTAGTTAAGGGAAAAATAAATTAGAAGCCATTTCTTGTTGCCATTTCAACACTCCCTCTCAACAAGAAAGGGATTGTCTGCTACCCTGATCCTGTCTCTATGGAACTTGAATTTTCCTCTTGACAGTGCCTTTGTCAAGATCTCTACATCTTGCTCCTATGTGGGAATGTAATATTATGACATAATCTGCCTCTACACACAATCTCTGAGATGGTGATATCGAGTATCAATAGCTTGGGTCTGTCATGAAAAAATGGATTAATAGAGTTTGATGCAACTATGGTTATCACAATAAATCATTATCAGATCCATCTGTCTGCCAAACAAAGCTACAAGTATCTTCGTCATCCAGATGGCCTCACATGCCTCCGGACTGGTCACCATGTAATTTGCCTCTATTGAACTTAGTGCAATTGATCTCTGTTTCCTGTTGTATGAGGAAACTACTGCTGATCCAATGCTAAAAATGACGTTTGATGTGATCTTCCTCTCGGATGGACTCCCTTCCCAATATACATCTATGAAGCATTAAAGCTTCACTCCCTCTGTCCGTTTGTACCATAGCCCATACTCTATAGTGTTAAAATTATGTGAATGTGGTCAAATTCCACTACGAATATCTCGAATGGTCGAGATTATAATTCTATTAGATTACTCTTTTCGAGAGGACCAAAATAGACCTATAGATCACCCCAATAGGTTAAGCGAAAGTTAAGTTATGAATTATTTTATTATTTTATTGGTCGGCCTAATCACATGTGAATTCGGTCAAAGCCCCAAATGGTCCCTCACAACGTTATAAATAGAAGCGACCCCAACATCATTTGCACACATTCTCTCATGAGATATTCTTCATTCCCTCTTCATATTGGTTTGTATTTTTCTGTCTTGGCTCGCAGAGGTAAGTCAGGAGAAGCTCTCTCAAAGGATCAGGATCACATGTAAGGGCTCGCATTTGATATGAGCGTTTTGGGCCAGAGCTGCAGGCAAGCCACAGTGAGGTAGCGAACGAGTTGTGCTAGAACAATGAGAAGGCCCTGTCAAGGCTGCAACTGAGCTAGTATAATTGCGGGTAGATCTTTTTCAGGGCACGACTAGGGTTTCTGAGTCATATTGGACTGATATGGATCTCAGACGCAGACATAGAGTGATGAGGTTGCGATCAGGGTTGCTGTAACCACGATCTCACAATTTTAAGGTCGCGGTTGAATATTTTTATGGGAATATATGATTTTGATCATAGTTAGTAGCTTCCACAGTTCCCTCATTCATATGTCACTCAGTCATAGTCACTTCAGACTAGTCATTGATAACATCCTGGACTAAGATCTAGGACTTGATAGTTGAGATCACTTGATGATCTCTTAGATCTGTGCTCTTGATGTTGTAGATCTACATATCTGTATATTTTCTCTATGTATTTCCATTACAAGAAGTATCTATAATGTTCATTCCATATCAACAATATTGATCAGTGGGTTTCAGCTGAAAGATATGTTCTCTTGATGTTGTAGATCTACAAATCTATAGATTTTCTCTATGTATTTCCATTGCAAGAAGTATTTGCAGTATTCAATCCATATCAACAGTATTCATCAGTGGGTTTCAACCAGTGTCAGTGAATCTCTATCCTCATAATCAAGTTCCTTCAACATAAGTATTTTTATGGTTGTATTATGCATATGGTAGTTTTTTTCTGCAATATGAAGATATGAATCTATGGATGAATGTACTATTGTTATTGAATCATTTGATGACGATCTAGAAGAAGAATTTGCAAGGGTTTTCCCCGTAATGGGTTTTGCCCTGGTCTCGGACAAATCCCAGTGTCACTATGTGTTCATGCTTCTCTTCCTTATGATCCTTTGACATCCCACTACTTAGATGATCATGATGATGATGATGATGTCATCTCTACCTAGTTTCATTTTTTGATGGTTAATAATGTAGATTTGTACAACGATATAATTATTTGGGGTGAAATTAACATGTAATTGAAGAAATTGTTGGGCTTCCAATTTGTCTTATTTTTATTCATTTCTCTCATGTTGTCGAGTGGCTTAATGATTATCTTTGAAGAATATTTGTTACTTCTTCGTTTCAACAAGCTTAAAATATCATTAATGAAATTTTAATAAAGGCTCACTACAAGGAAAAGACCCTCTAGCAGAGGTTATAAAGGAGGTTTTTAGTGTTATAAAATTGGCCAAAATTGTCAAGAAAACATTTGCTACAACATCTGTTTATGGGTACATAGGTTTTGGCGGAGATTTTAATGGATATTCAACACAACTAAAAAAAATGGGAAGCCAGAGGTTATTACAGATGTTTTTTTCATCAGTGCACTACTAAGGTTTCAATGCACTGGTGCGTGTCATCTAGATGGTGGCCCCAAGGCGGTCGAAGGTGCATGCACTGGCTGTCAAGGTATAAAACAACACCGGGCACAACGTTGGTGATACAACACACGGGGCCATTCTAATTGGTCTTGGAATTTTTGTGGTGCCTATAGGTCATCTCAATGCACCGGTACGTAGACTTTTATAAATGCACCAGTGCGTAGTATTGGACAAACGCACCAAAATTTATAATTGGTATTGGTATTTGCGCAATGCACATATGTTGTAAAAATGCAAAGGTGTGTAGTCTCACATAAATTTTAGAAAATTATATATTATAGAGAAATGAAACACATAAAATATTCAGAAAACATAAGCATACAAAACACATAAAACCAGAGAGACAGAGATATACGTGGTTCACCCAGTTTGGGCTACGTCCACCTTGAACAGCTAGTCCTTCCTTTCTATTATCCAGCAAAATGAAGAGACACAACCTAAAAAAAATCTGTTGTAATATCCTCTGTTCTCTCTCACAGTCTCCCTATCTGTTTCTCGCTCTGAGAATACACATACGATACACAGCCACAATACAACACCCTCATACAAAGTGAGGGGTTTCCTTCTAGGGAAAAAAATCCTAAACTAAACATAACTTCTACCATCAGATCATCAGCCTAATGAATGACCCAAATTGACTAGAAATTACTATACTTTTACAAGGAAATTTTACATCTGTTTTTGGCTTCGGGGGCACTGCCCTCGAAAATCCCCGCCAGGGGGGGGGCTCCATAAACTCGCAGCCGCCCCCCCTGGACCCCACAGGCGGCGTTTAATTATGGGCAGCATTTCCGCCACATTAAGGTACAGGGGTCTAGCACTGCGATACAAAATAAACAAGATAATCAGTCTCCACACCCAACAATAAACGCACCAGTGCATAGTATCGCACAAACGCAATGAGATTTTTAATTGATTTTGGTATTTGTGTGGAGCCCATAGTTCGTTGAAACGCACTAGTGCACTACAGCATACAAACGCACCAGTGTATAATAATTGACACACATCGGTGTTCATTTTGTATTTTTTAGAAACATCAACCCGTGACAATGCAATTATTGTGATTTTTTAAAATTCATTATTCATCAAAAGTGGAAACATCTTATAAAAATATTCATATTAATTAAATTTTTATTTGAAAGCAATGTTTGGATTAATTTGTTATATCATATCATAATTATTGTGACTTTTTAAAATTCATTATTCATCAAAAGTTGACACATCCTAAGATGAGGCATCCCTTTCTCTTTTTGTGTGGGCCCGAGGAGGCCTAAGATCCTCTCCTAGTTCCTATTGTTGTCTGCTTCGTAGGTGCACCGGTACCATCACTGTCTTTATCCTATGCCTCCTTCTCTAGATCAATATTTTCACCCATCGTGGTGGGTTTTGGCTCTGTCTCTACATCCTTCTCCTATGGATATTTCTATGTGTCCTTGCCTGTATCTTTCTACTGATCCTTATCCATCATTGTGCGCAGCTTCATCAGTGTTTTGATAGGCCCCAAAGAGGATGCCCCACTAGTGTGTCGCGCTTCTAACCATAAGACGATCCAATTTGTCTTCATGCACACAAGATCATCCTCTGTGACCATGTAGGGTAGTTCATAACAAACACCCTCAACATCCCCTTTTGTGTGGATGTGGATGTAGTGAAAAGTGGCTTTGAAATCGGCTATATGTTTGTACTTCTCATACAATGTCGACGGTAAGTGTGGCTTGGACTAAACAACTTGAAAGACCTCGAAATAAAATAAGACCCAGAAGATTTCATTCTCTGTGATGTGGGAAGGAACCTTGGAGTTCCACACTGTTGCATAGTGTGAAAATTCGCACAGATTCGAATCAATATATGGGAACTGGGCTTAAGAGAGCATCTTCCAACTGATGAGTGCAATCAAAAGAAACAACCATGCGTAATAGAAAATTTTCCCCTCCTCCTATGCCTCACACACATTCTCTAGGAACTTGGTGCATAAGTATTGAGCCTAGTTATAATATAATCCCTTCTCGCATTGCCTAGCTAACGCAATTACATGGGTTGGGACTTCCTTTGGCCAACACTTCTTGAAAAACTTGCAGGTGAGGGTGATTTCATTAAATAACATCGCGGGGTCATTGGTTTCACTGACAAGGAATCCTCGAGTGTTGTGCGATACCTTTTAATCCTTGTTGACTTTGTTTGCCACTTTCTTCTCTTAGCCTTTTCCTCGAAAGGTTGCCATAGGGTTTTCCCCCTGACTGGGCAGGTTGGTGATCTAATGTATCAAATAAAAATCAATAGGAATGCGCTCTCTGAGCCACAAATAGGCGTCATGCACTAGGGCGAGCAGTTGGTGCACATAAATATTATTAACCACACTCTGTCCAAAGTGCAGGACGTTTAACAAATTCAACAACCCTGACTTTTGCAGACCCAATGCCCAAGGCTTTGGCTCGACCTTGATCATGCCTTTTCATAGGGAACTAGCTCCAAGTATATTGAGGGCATGAGCTCTAGGAACTTCTCTTGATCAACTAGGTCCCAGTCTTCCATCTTCAGTAGGGGGACCTTCACAAACATCTCCCTCTCGAATGGCACAAGTTCAGAGAGCAACGGGGAGTTGATATATGACCGGACCTTGTCCAGGTCCTTCAGAATTTTTACAGATGATTTGCATGGTGCCATATAATTATGCAACCATGAGATCATATTTACCTCCATAATTTTTTCAAGCAAGTCGACGCCATATGTCTCTTTTGGCACTTGGTAGTGGTATACCAAGGTTTTGGGCCCTTCTGGCATGGAGACTTTTGGGACCCTAAGGATTGCACCTTCTTAGATTTTTGTGGCTGAGGTGTAGGTGCAAGGGTTTCAGCGACTGGTGCAGGGGTTTCAGCAATCGATGTAGGGGTTTCAGCAAGCAGCGTAGGGGTTGCAACAAGCGGTGCAGGGGTTTCAACAACGTGTTCAGGGGTCTCTTCGATCGACGTTGCAGAGGGGGTGGGCTTAGTAGTGGTCATAATTGGTGTAATTAAGTATCCCAACCCTTGGTTGTGCATCTATTCATAGAATAATGGGTTGATTCTAGACATAAGATTTAGACAACTCATAGATAATAGGAAGCACAAATCACATGGAAAGAAAAGGGAACTAATGCGACCCTTCCTATTATATTTATAGTGTCAACACAGTATAAACGATCTGATGTTCATTAATGTAGCCCCATAAATGCTAAAATGGATCCAAATATGGCATACTGTCCTCTTTAAATGAAATTTAGTTGCTCCTCCAAATGGTAATAAAGTTGTCTTATCCAAATTTATTACTCCAACAGCTAGTTTTTTGCACCTTTGCGACTTGGTCACCCTCCTAGTGCAACGTCTGCACGGTTGTCACACCTGTCTATGCTTCTACCATCCTTTTCACGCAGACTAGATTTTCCAAAGCTTGATAAGATTTTTTATGGTCTCATGCCCTCTCACAACTGTATGGGGTGCTAAGACACTCCTCTAGCCATATAGTCATTTGGCGCTCGCAGGGATAGGGATATCCCTGTAAGGTTTCAAACAACTTCCATTTACATATCCGGAAAGGTCATTACCTCCTAAAGTTCCCAGCCAGACCACACCTCCCTCTGTGATATCCTTAACCACATAGGGTTTGAGCCAATGCATTTTGAACTTCCCTGGGTGGCATGAAAACTTGTTGTCATATAACAAAACCAAATCATCGTCCTTAAAAATATTCTATCTAATGTGCCTATCATGCCAAGCCTTTTCGAGTGCCTTTTGTACTTGTTGATGTAAACTTGCAATGAATCATTTCTTTTCCAGCACGACCAACTGTGACAATCATTATTCCATAATATCCTACAACCATGTTAGTGGTAACTGCAATGCACAAGCTTGGGACAATATACTCCATTGGCATAACAAATTCTTGCCCATACACCATTCTGAAAGGTGTCTTCCTTGTCAAATTCTTGCATGTGGTCCTGTATGCCCACAGAACAATAGGTACATGCACATCCCTGTTAGTATGAATCTTTCATTAGGAAAAGATCACTTTAGCTACACATAACAAATAGCCCTAACATCAATTATGGCTGCCAATATCTTTAAATCTACAGTTAATTGATCCACATAAAGCTGCACAAATCTAGATCTAAGCATAACAGACATTAAGGAGTGAAAATAAAATGTTTCTCCATGCATCCAATAGACAAGACAAGAACAATTTATTTGAAAGAATTTTTATATTAAAGGGGCACCTGAGAGGAAAACAAGAAAGGTGTTTCCAATTCTCCTCAATGGGATGGGTTCTTGAAAGTCCTCATCATTTCAGATCTAAAATTTATCTCTCTTGTTGGTGTAGAAAGCCCAGACAAACATAGAACTCAAAGGGAGCTCACAAGACAAATAATGGAGAATGTGACAATGGCAATGGCTCAAAGTCAGACCAAGAGTATAGATCCAGAGTGATCTAATGCAATGAAAGGTGACTAATGAATGGGAAAACCCTTCTATTTATAAAAAAATATTAGGGCGGTCTAGAACTTGGTGCATGAATAAAATATTATTAATCAAATTCTAGAACCACCCTTTAGGAATATTTTATTATATTTGTTGGAGGGGAAAGGATTTTTGACTTGGGTCAATTCCTTTATTTATAAATAATAAATAAATAAATGATTTATTTATTATTTTAAGGAAATGGTGGGAATATAATTAAATAAATAGTGATTTATTTAATTATTTATAAATGATTTAGTCAAATTTAACTAGGAATATTATTTAAATAAGGATTTAAATAACTTATTCCTAGGAAATAATCAAATAAATAAGGATTTATTTAACTGATTTCCTTGTTTTGGGTTAAATATGACCAGGAAATATAAAAAAATACAGATTTGTTTATTATTTCTTTTTGGGGTTTCCTGTTTAGACCATAAACAACTTAATAAATGTGTTTTACTAAGTTATTTCACATAGTGAAAGAAATTTTACTTAGGGTAAAATTGGTCTTACATGATGTACTTAGGTTCATCTAATGATAATAGGTTAGATGACAAAAAATGGTGTAACAGATTGCCCCCCAACGTAAGAGTGTTAGGAGCAAATCGTATGACCAAAGTACGTTGTAAGAACTCGATCACTAGACATCAAGAGAGAAGTCAGAGAGAGAAATGTAAGGTAGTCTAATGTGCTAAAGGACTAGACCCTGAGGAGATGAGACTTACAGGTGTAAAAAGTCTCTATTTTATGGAGTGGTACCTGTTCTAAAGGTGACGGGGGAGGCATACCTATGCCCGCCCAGACAAATTACAAAAGGATAGTATGTCTAGTAAACAAGGAACCGAACGATAAATTACATACTGGCATAAATACGAACCAGAAAAATAGAATGATGAATCCCACATACATGCTGTGCCTGGAATAACATCCAGGACTTCTACAATAATATTTTAGTACATGAGATACAAATACAACCCAAATGCCCCCTATACACGGGGAAGGGCTTGCAAAATCTAACTGATACATGCAAATTGAAAAGGCGCTGCAAGCGGCTGAGACCGACATCATCAAATGTAAGGAGCTGCATCAAAGGTTGAAATGAAGAAGTCATCCGGGCATGTGGGGGCCTACCTGCAGGGCCACCCCCTCATGAGGGTTGAGACATCTCACACACACCCGGGAATCACTAATAGCTGCTGCTGCATCACTGGACCATCAAGTATACAGATCACGATCATGGTGAAAGGAGCTCGAACCAAGGTACACCCTCCTATAGACCTAGCTTTTGGAGTAAATGAGATGATGTCGACAGAAGTAGGTTCGCCATAGGTGAGGCAATAAGGAATCCCCAACTAAGGCGCGAGAGAAAATAGTAGAGTGACTAAAAGATGGACACTAATGATGATGATGAAATGGGGAAAGTTCCAAAGGGGACCATAAAAACATGAGTACAAAATGGTATCTCATGACAGAAATCGAAAAGAACAAGAGTAAGTATGGAGGCAAAGCGGTGCCCCAAGGAAGAGTGTTGTAAGTGAGAAAATATGATTTTGAGGAGAGGTGGAGTAAGACTTTGTGGACAACATGTGCCCTGGTGAAGTAGTGAATTACGAAAACAAACAGATGCTAGCTATCTAAAATAAAATAAAACATGCATTTTGAACGGGAAATGCTAAGGGTAATATCTCTTAAGATAGAGTGCATTGCAAGGATTAGGAAGGGGGTGGCCTTCAAAGTCCTCTAAAATATATGCCCCCTTACCATGATCTTTACTGATGATGTAAGGACCTAGCCATGATGAGTCAAACTTCACATGACCGTGGGTATCGTGGGCCTGGTCATATACTAGAACATGGTCACCTTCATGAAAGGTACGAGGGTGTACTTTTCGGTCATACTGAGATTTGGTGCGCTTTTTTTCCACTTCAAGAGTTTGCAATGCAACACGACGGTCTTCAGAGGCATGCTCAAGCATGATAAGTTGTTGTTCTAAAGGCTGGGCATCAGGGAGAAGTTCGACGAAAAAGTGAAGGGAAGGAATTTCACACTCGATCGGTAAGACTGCCTCCTTGCCAAAGACAAGGTGTAAAGGAGTGAAACCGATGGTGGTTTTAACAGAAGTGCGATAAGCCCACAAAGTAGGGAAGAGCATAAGATGCCAATTGGTTTTGTGCTTATTCACCGTTCATTGAAGCATGGTATTAAGAATTTTGTTGACTGCTTCAACTTGGCCATTACCTTGGGGGTAATAGGAAGATGAATATTGGTGCTCAAAACCCAATAGTGAGGATAGCTCATGCCAAATCTCATCTTCAAAATGTTGGCCATGGTCAGAGACCAATTTTTTTGGAACCTTGAATCGAGCAATGACATGGTTAAAGAAAATGAGGGCTGCAGTGGCTACCGTATTGTTGAATGTTAGCATAGATTCAGCCCCTTTTGTGAAATAGTCAACCACCATGATGATATATTTGTGGATACCAGCAGATGTAGGTTGACACTCCATAAAGTTGATGGTCCATTTATAGAAAGTACCGGCTATGATGACGGGATGGAGGGGAGTGGGAGGAGCTTGTGCCTTAGGGGCAAAATTCTGGTAATTGGAACAGTGTTTGACTGCTTCAATGCAATCGCTGAAGAAAGAAGGCCAAAAATACCCAGCGCACATGATTTTTTGGGTGCTAGCGAGGCCGGAGAGGTGGCCGCCACAAGCACCGCTATGACAGGAATTGAGGACTTTCTCGGCTTCAGTGCGTGTGAGGCAATGATGAAGGACAATATCTACTCTGCGACGATAAATGTCATCACCGATCAGAAGGTAGCGAGGGGCTTGGTGTCAGATACGTCGTCGAGCATCACGATCAAGATGAAGGGTGAAATTTTGGGTTCATATGTAAGTAAGGATGTCACCGTACCAAGGATCATCAGTGGTGATGGCAAATAAATGTTCATCGGGAAGAGCATCATTAATTGGAGTATCTTGTGTCCTGGTAGGTAAATCAAAAATGAGTTTAGCGAGGACTAAACCTTTCTTACTTTTTGGGGTGAGAAATTCAAGGTTGAATTCTTGGAGGATAACGACCCAACGAGCGTACTTCCCACTGAGGATGTGTCGACTCAATAGGAAATCCATGGGGTTGGAATTAGTCACAACCTTGGTGGAACGCATGAGGATATAATGACGCAGCTTTTGGACCGAGAATACGATAGCTAGCGCTAATTTTTCTTCATGTGAGTAGGGCACAGGTGGACCGGCAAGGTTCTTATTGACAAAATAGATCACATGTTCGATATTGTTATCATCCTCCTAGATAAGGACACTAGCAACCGAATAGGTGGAAGCGGAGATGTATAGGATGAAGTCTTGGTCAAAGTCAGAAGGACGGATCAAGGGAGCAGATGTGAGAGCATGCTTCAGGGCATCAAAAGACTCTTGAGCGTAGGTATCACAGACAAATGGGGTGTTAGATCGAAGAAGTTTAAGGAAGCCATGTGTGGTAGTGGCATAGTCAGGAATGAATCGGCGAAGAAAATTAGCTTTACCTTGGAGAGTTTGTAGCTAGCGTAAGGTACAAGGAATAGGAAGTTCAAGAATGGCTTGAACCTTCAAAGGGTCAAGATTTATCCTATATTTGGACACTATGAAGCTGAGGAGATGACTGACAGGAACGTAGAGGACACATTTCAATGGGTTAAGGCAAATATTATACTTGTGACATCGGAGGAAAATGGTACGTAGATCATGGAGGTGTTGCGCCCGATGTTTAGAATGCGCAGTAAGGTCATCTAAATAGGCAAGGATAATATGAGCTACGTCATGGAAACAATAAGACATGGCTCATTGAAAAGTGGCACCAGCGTTTTTAAGGCCAAATGGCATGAATCAATATGCGAAAGTGCCCCACGGACTAATTAATGCGGTTTTAAGTTGATCAGCACGATGGATAATGATTTGGTTGTATCCGGAGAAGCCATCCATAAAGGATACAACCTCATGCCCCACACACTCATCAATGATTTGGTCAATAAATGGAGTGGGGAAGTTGTCTTTGGGACAAGATTTGTTCAGATCACGAAAGTTAGTGTAGACACAAATGGTGCCTTGTTTTTTGAGGACGGAGACTGGGTTGGACACCCAAGTGGTGTATTCGATGGGATAAATGAAACCAGCCTGTATGAGGTTATCAATTTCAGCTTTGATGGCTTCACGTCTAGAGGGATGAATGGGTCTCATCTTTTGACAGAATAGAGTGGCATCAGGCCATGTGTCGATATGGTGTTTGAAAATGGCGGGATCGAGTCTAGGCATTTCTAAGTAGGACCAGGTGAAAATATTGCGGAATTATTTGAAGAGTTTGGTGTAGGCTTCAATTTCTGACGGAGTGCATTGGGCACCCAAGGTGACATTTTCTTTGATTCCTGGTTTGACAGAAATGTCTATTTTGATGGTAGGAGAGATATTGGCCATATAACCTTCTTCGAAAGCGTTAGGTGTAGGGATGGGGTGTTTAAACCAATTGAATTTATCGAGAATGAAGTCTTTAGATTCGATAGCATATTGGTCATGGGATTGATATGGAAGGAAGTATGCCTAATGGTGCATATCGTTCCATGGAAAATTAGGTTCGGTCATGGATTCCATGATGTCTTCATTTGACTAGAAGATGGGAAGGGTGGAGGGAGTAGGATGACCTGATCAGGTAGAAATATTAGAATCTTGATTGTGAGGGGAAAGGCTCACATGCGCGACGTCATTCGGGGTGACAGAGGAGTACGAAGATGAGTGGTTAGGCGAAACATCGGGGGAAGGCACTAAGGGGTCAGTCGCCGGGAATCACAGTGATGACGAAAGGTAAGAAATGGTAGCTGAAGGTTCAGTCATTTCAATATCAGGATGGGAAATGTTAATTGGGGTAGACAGGTCATCTGGTGCTAGTGAAGAAGGTATATGGTCAAGTGTGGCTTTGAACTGGTTGTATGCGGGTAAAGAGGAGTGATACTCATCAAGGCGGGGGCAGAGGTGGGTATAATGTCCATGGAAATCGCACAAAGAACAAGGGTGGTTGGTGCGCAAGTTTTTAAGTTTCAGGATGGAATCAGGTATGGTGACATAGACCTCAGGGATATCGAAGTCTGGAAACATTTCATTGACCATGGTCTTGAGATGTGGTAATTCAAGATAGGTATGGGTGGCGTGATCGACAACATCACACAAAGCACATTGGATGGTATGCTTTGGAGGCCGAGGAGGGGCAGGGTTTGTCGGGGCAGCCTTGTCCTTTGATGCCCCCTTGCGAGCTGTGCCATTCTTACCCGAAGCGGTTGCAACAAGAGGTGGTTCCTGTTGAGGTGACTGAGGTACTGTTGTAGTGGGAGAAGTCATGGGGATCAGTTGAACAGGGGTCAAAGAAAGATATGGTTTGGGTTGACCAGGCAGGGTAATGGCTGGAGGGTCAAGGTACCAGACGGGTACACCCAAGTTCATGTTGGGGAGGGATAGGGTGGTCAAGATAGGGACCGAATAAACTCTGGGAGGGGGAGCAAGGAAAGGTATCTAACCAGTAGGGTAATGGCCAGGAGGAATGGTGCCAATGGGGTTGATATCGGGTGGAATCAACCTAGGAGGGTAGAGAGGCGCGTGGGGACTATTTGTAGAAGAAGGTTCAGAAGGAAGAAGGCTGGCTAGTGGGGGTGAAGGGCTAGGAGCTGGTTGGGGTGGGTGAGGGTGAGTTTGTTGACTAGCCAAAGTGGGTTGCTTAAGGTCATCCCAAGATGATTGCATCATGAAAACGTTTGCCAAGCTAGATCAGATATAGGAGGAGGGTCCAGAAAGGTTCCAAGCAAGGTGGAGTCTTTATAGATGCCGGGGGAAACATTGGGCAAAGAATCAATGGTTTGCTTATTGGTGACAGCAGAGATGGTGGACTCAGGGGGGGTCTGAGATTTTGGTTCATGATATGTCAATTGGTCAATGGTGACAATATTTTCATTATGAGGGAAAAACATCTTGCGGTGGACTGCGGATGGGACGGAAGACATGGCATAGGTGTAACTATGCCACAAATGAATGTTATAGTCAAGAGGGGCGTCGATAACTTCAACGTAGAAACAAACAGTCTTGCCCACAAGTGTGATAGGACAGTTATGGAATAGGCTAATGGGCTAGGAGGCATGGCCATCCCACGCACGAAGGGTGATTGTGGAACGGACCAGCTCAGGAGATCTGAGTTTTTTCCAAACCGAAGTAGACATCACACAGGTAGATGCCCCATCATCAATAATACACCGAGAGATGTTGGCATTTCAGATTTTGACTGGGATTTGGAAAGAAATAGAAGTAGGAAGGGGGGGATGGTCTGACTGACAGGCATCGAAAAAAATCAGTTGGTCATTAGCAGGATCTACAACACCCATGGTAGATAGCATAGCCTTCTTTTGAGAAGGACACGACTGGAGGAGTTCCAGTGTTGAAATGGCAGCAGGAGATTGTGCCAGATCATCTACTATGCTATATGAATGGGCAGCCCGACTAGAGGTAACATTTCGGCATAATGGGCCCTTAGGAATCTTGGTATGAACCTTAGCTTTGGGTGGAGGGATTTGCAAGGGACCATTGTGTGTCAATAGAGGCTCTGTAGGACCTGAAGATGGGGACTCAGGGATAGACAGAGCGAGAGGCGTGGAGTACTGACGAGACAGAGTTTGAAGGTTAAGGTCGACGGTGAGAGGTTGGTCAGAGCCCATCATGAGAATCTGGTAATCGGAGGAACCAGAAGGGGAAGGTTGAGTGGTTACCGGGGCATGAGGTGGTTGAGTAGCCACGAATCCTTGTTGAGGGAAAGGATTGGTAAACACAACGGGTTGATAAGTAGCCGTATTGGGAGGGATAGTAGGGGAGGAATGTTGTCCCCGCACGGTGGCCTGAGACTCCCACATCTGCCGCATCTGTGGTAATAGGGGACAATCGTGAGTGTAATGACCATAAACACCACAACACGAATAGGGCTTATTGGTGCGAAGTGGCCTGTCTGGCTTGGGCTGAGAGCCATGTGGATGGTTGGAAGTGTTAGAATCAAAACTTGAAGGATTAGATCCACGATTACCAGAGGCAGATTGATTTCCTTTCCTCTTTCTTTGAGAAGGAAGAGAATTAGTCGTGCCCTGCTGCGCAAATACTTTCCTTGGAGGGGGTGGTAAGTGTGGCTGCGGGGGTTCAAGAGGCAAGGGAGTGAGAGGTCCAAATGCTGGAGGAGCTAGGACACCAAGTTATGGGTAAGGATAAGGGTTAGGATGGGAAACATTGAGGTAAGCAGGAGTGTGGGCAAAAGGAGGAGGCATGCCATATCCTGGATACATGCTACCTGGAGGGGGAAAAGTGCTGGAGGTGCTGGCCCCTCCTAGAGGGAAACCATAGCCCATAAGAGGTTGAGCAGAGGTATGTGAAAGAGCTCCAACAATACCGTCGGCAGAGTGAGATGCCCCCGGGGTGTTAGCACCACTGGGTTTGGGGAGGTCAGGAAGGACGGTATAAACATAACCAGATTGAGCATAGATAAGGTCATATTTCAAGGTTGTTTGGAGGGTGGCTTCTTCGGTCTGAGGGAACTGGGATGCAACATATTTGCCGATAGGAGGTAAGAGAGAGCGTAGGAACCATTCCATATAAACCGGATCTTCAAAGGTGGGAGCTCGACATAAGCTCCTTCTTCTCCGCCATTCCTGGATATGAGCGAAAAGACGGCTTGAAGAGGATTGATGGAAAGAAGTCAAGAGTTCTATACTAGTGTCGTATAGGAGAGGGAGATGGAAATAAGATAAAAAGGCTTAGGCAATGGTCGCAAAGGTGGTATGGGAAGAGGTGGCCTGATCAACATACCATTTAGAAGCTTCGCCGGTAAGCGTGCATTGGAACAATCTAAGACGGATGGAGTCATCAGTAATGGAATTAGATGAACACCACATATGGAAAGATTGGATATGGTTGGAGGGATCTTCACTAGCAAGGCCTTTGAACTTGGGAATGTCAGAGGGGAGCTTGGTTGGCATAGTAGGCCAACTAACATCGTGGCAGATAGGATCATTGATCAACTGATTGAAATCAGGGAGACTGAGACCGGCTATATAAGGGAGCAAAGGGACAGTCGAGGTAGTTCCCGTAGTGGTTCCACTGGAAATGGAACCAGCAGTAGAACTGGGGTTGCCGCTAGCACTAGGCCCTGAAGTAGACATGGTGAAGGTAACAGGGGGAGAACCAAGAGTAGGGGGAGAACCGAAACAATCAGAAGAAGAGTCAGAGTGCGGACTCGGGGGAGGACTTACTCGATGATGACAGGAAGGAGGAAGTTGACCAACCGAAAACTGAGGGTGAAGGCCAAGAAGTCTCTGGGATAAACACCTTGAAGGTGCAATGATGACGGGAAGAAGAAAAACCGACAAGGGCAGGGAGGTGCAAAATCAAGTGAGGTCAATGTCAAAACAAGGGCAGAGAGGTGCAGTGTCAATTGATTTTAAAGTCTTTGGTAGGTGGTGTTAACCAGGCTCTACCTGCAGGGCCACCCCCTCATGAGGGTTGAGACATCTCACACACACCCGGGAATCACCAATAGCTACTGCTGCATCACTGGACCATCAACTATACAGATCATGATCATGCTGAAAGGAGCTCGAACCAAGGTACACCCTCCTCTAGACCTAGCTTTTGGAGTAAATGAGCTGATGTCGACATAAGGAGGTCCGCCATAGGTGAGGCAATAAGGGATCCCCAACTAAGGCGTAAGAGAAAATAGTAGAGTGACTAACAGATGGACACTAATGATGATGATGAAATGGGGAAAGCTCCAAAGGGGACCATAAAAACATGCGTACAAAATATTATCTCATGATAGAAATAAAAAAGAACAAGAATGAGTATGGAGGCAAAGCGGTGCCCCAAGGAAAAGTGTTGTAAGTGAGAAAATCCGATTTTGAGGAGAGGTGGAGTAAGACTTTGTGGACAACATGTGCCCTGGTGAAGTAGAAAATTATGAAAACAAACAGATGCTAGCTATCTAAAAGAAAATAAAACATGCATTTCGAATGGGAAATGCTAAGGGTAATATCTCTTAAGATAGAGTGCATTGCGAGGATTAGGAAGGGGGTGGCCTTCAAAGTCCTCTAAAATATATGCCCCCTTACCAAGATCTTTACTAATGATGTAAGGACCTAGCCATGATGAGTCAAAATTTGCATGACCATGGGTATCGTGGGCCTGGTCATATACTAGAACAAGGTCACCTTCATGAAAGGTACGAGGGTGTACTTTTTGGTCATAATGAGATTTGGTGCGCTTTTTTGCCGCTTCAAGAGTTTGCAATGCAACATGACGGTCTTCATAGGCGTGCTCAAGCATGATAAGTTGTTGTTCTAGAGGTTGGGTATCAGGGAGAAGTTCGACGAAAAAGTGAAGGGAAGGAATTTCACACTCGATCGGTAAGACTGCCTCCTCGCCAAAGACAAGGTGGAAAGGAGTGAAACCGGTGGCATTTTTAACAGAAGTGCGATAAGCCCACAAAGTACAGAAGAGCATAAGATGCCAATTGGTTTTGTGCTTATTCACCGTTCATTGAAGCATGGTCTTAAGAATTTTTTTGACCGCTTCAACTTGGCCATTACCTTGGGGGTAATAGGAAGATGAATATTGGTGCTCAAAACCCAATAGTGAGGATAGCTCATGCCAAATATCATCTTCAAAATGTCGGCCATGGTCAGAGACCAATTTTTTATGAACCTTGAATCTAGCAATGACATGGTTAAAGAAAAAAAGGGCTGTGGTGGCTGCCGTATTGTTGAATGTTAGCATAGCTTCGGCCCATTTTGTGAAATAGTCAACCACCATGATGATATATTTGTGGTTACCAGCAGATGGAGGTTGACACTTCATAAAGTTGATGGTCCATTTATAGAAAGTACCGGCTGTGATGATAGGATGGAGGGGAGTGGGAGGAGCTCGTACCGTAGGGGCAAAATGCTGGTAATTGGAACAGTGTTTGACTGCTTCAATGCAATCGCTGAAGAAAGAAGGCCAAAAATACCCAGCGCGCATGATTTTTTGGGTGGTAGCGAGGCTGGAGAGGTGGCTGCCACAAGCACCGCTATGACAGGCATTGAGGACTTGCTCGGCTTCAACATGTGTGAGGCAATGATGAAGGAAAATATCTACTCTGCGATGATAAAGGTCATCACCGCTCAGAAGGTAGCGAGGGGCTTGGTGTCAGATACGTCGTCGAGCATCACGATCAAGATGAAGGGTGAAATTTTGGGTTTGTAAGTAAGTAAGGATGTCACCGTACCAAGGATCATCAGTGGTGATGGAAAATAAATGTTCATCGGGAAGAGCATCATTAATTGGAGTATCTTGTGTCCCGGTAGGTAAATAAAAAATGAGTTCAGCGAGGACTAAACCTTTCTTACTTTTTGAGGTGACAAATTCAAGGTCGAATTCTTGGAGGATAACGACCCAATGAGCGTAATTCCCACTGAGGATGTGTCGACTCAATAGGAAATTCATTAGGTTGGAATTAGTCACAAACTTGGTGGAACGCATGAGGATATAATGACGCAGCTTTTGGACCGAGAATACGACAGCTAGCACTAATTTTTCTTCATGTGAGTAGGGCATAGGTGGACCGGCAAGGTTCTTATTGACACAATATATCACATGTTCGATACCGTTATCATCGTCCTAGATAAGGACACCAGCAACCGAATAAGTGAAAGCAGAGATGTATAGGGTGAAGTCTCGGTCAAAGTCAGGAGGACGGATCAAGGGAGTGGATGTGAGAGCATGCTTGAGGGCATCAAAAGACTCTTGAGCGTAGGTATCGCAGACAAATGGGGTGTTAGATCGAAGAAGTTTAAGGAAGCCATGTGTGGTAGTGGCATAGTCAGGAACGAATCGGCGAAGAAAATTAGCTTTACCTTGGAGACTTTGTAGCTAGCGTAAGGTACAAGGAATAGGAAGTTTAAGAATGGCTTGAACCTTCAAAGGGTCAAGAGTTATCCTATCTTTGGACACTATGAAGCCGAGGAGACGACCGACGGGAACGTAGAGGACACATTTCAATGGGTTAAGGTGAATATTATACTTGTGACATCAGAGGAAAATGGTACGTAGATCATGGAGGTGTTGCACCCGATGTTTAGAATGCGCAGTAAGGTCATCTAAATAGGCAACGATAATATGAGCTAAGTCATGGAAACAATAATACATGGCTCGTTGAAAAGTGGCACCAGCGTTTTTAAGGCCAAATGGCATGACTCGGTATGCGAAAGTGTCCCACGGACTAATGAACGTGGTTTTAAGTTGATCAGCACGATGGATAACGATTTGGTTGTATCCGAAGAAGCCATCCATAAAGGATAGAACCTCATGCCCCACAAAATCATCAATGATTTGGTCAATAAATGGTGTGGGGAAGTTGTCTTTGGGACAAGATTTGTTCAGATCACGAAAGTCAGTGTAGACAAAAATGGTGCCTTGTTTTTTGAGGACGGAGACTAGGTTGGACACCCAAGTGGTGTATTCAATGGGATAAATGAAACCAACCTGTATGAGGTTATCAATTTCAGCTTTGATGGCTTCACGTCTAGAGGGATGAATGGGTCTCATCTTTTGACGGACTAGAGTGGCATCAGGCCATGTGTCGATATGGTGTTTGACAATGGAGGGATCGCGTCCAGGAATTTCTGAGTAGGACCAGGTGAAAATATTGCGGAATTATTTGAAGAGTTTGGTGTAGGCTTCAATTTCTTACGGAGTGCATTGGGCGCCGAAGGTGATATGTTATTTGATTCCTGGTTTGACATAAATGTCTATTTTGATGGTAGGAGAGATATTGGCCATATTACCTTCTTCGAAAGCGTTAGGTGTAGGGATGGGGTGATTAAACCAATTGACTTTATCGGGAATTAAGAATTTAGATTCGATAGCATATTGGTCATGGGATTGATGTGGAAGGAAGTATGCCCGATGGTGCATATTTTTCCATGGAAAATCAGGTTCGCTCATGGCTTCCATGATGTCTTCATCTGACTGGAAGATGGGAAGAGTGGAGGGAGTAGGATGACCTGATGAGGTAGAAATATTAGACTCTTGATTGTGAGGGGAAAGGCTCACATGCACGACGTCATGCAGGGTGACAGAGGAGTAAGAAGATGAGTGGTTAGGCGAAAGATCGGGGGAAGGCACAAAGGGGTCAGTTGTCGGGAATCACGGTGATGACGAAAGGTAAGAAATGGTAGTTGAAGGTTCAGTCATTTCAATATCAGGATGGGAAGTGTTAATTGGGGTAGACAGGTCGTCTGGCGCTAGTGAAGAAGGTATATGGTCAAGTGTGGCTTTGAATTGGTGGTATGTGGGTAAAGAGGAACGATACTTGTCAAGGCGGGGGCAGAGGTGGGTATAATGTCCATGGAAATTGCACAAAGAACAAGGGTGGTTGGTGCGCAAGTTTTTAAGTTTAAGGATGGAATCAGGTATGGTGACATAGACCTCAGGGATATCAGAGTCTGGAAACATTTCATTGACCATGGTCTTGAGATGCGGTAATTCAAGATAGGTATGGGTGGCGTGATCGACAACATCACACAAAACACACTGGATGGTATGCTTTGGAGGCCGAGGAGGGGCAGGTTTTGTGGAGGCCACCTTGTCCTTTGATGCCCCCCTGCGAGCTATGCCATTCTTACCCGAAGCGGTTGCAACAAGAGGTGGTTCCTGTTGAGGTGACTGAGGTACTGTTGCAGTGGGAGAAGTCATGGGGATCAGTTGAACCAGGGTCAAAGAAAGATATGGTTTGGGTTGACCATGCAGGGTAGTGGCTGGAGGGTCAAGGTACCCGACGGGTATACCCTAGTTCACATTGGGGAGGGATAGGGTGGTCAAGATAGCGACCGAATAAAATCCGGGAGGGGGATCAAGGAAAGGTATCTGACCAGCAGGGTAATGGCCAGGAGGAATGGTGCCAATGGGGTTGATATCAGGTGGAATCAACCCAGGAGGGTAGAGAGGCACGTGGGGAATATTTGTAGAAGAAGGTTCAGAAGGAAGAAGGCTAGCTAGTGGGGGCGAAGGGCTAGGAGCTGGTTGGGGTGGGTGAGGGTGAGTTTGTTGACTAGGCAAAGTGGGTTGCTTAAGGTCAGCCCAAGATGATTGCATCATGAAAACGTTCACCAAGCTAGGATCAGATACAGGAGGAGGGTCCAGAAAGGTTCCAAGAAAGGAGGAGTCTTTATATATTCTGGGGGAAACATTGGGCAAAGAATCAATGGTTTACTTATTGGTGACAACAGAGATGGTGGACTCAGGGGAGGTCTGAGATTTTGGTTCATGATATGTCAACTGGTCGATGGTGATAATATTTTCATTATGAGGGAAAAAAATCTTGCGGTGGACTGCGGATGGGACGACAGACATGGCATAGGTGTAACTACGCACCAAATGAATGTTATAGTCAAGAGGGGCGTCCATAACTTCAACGTAGATACAAACAGTCTTGCCCACAAGGGTGATAGGACAGTTATGGAATAGGCCAATGGGCTGGGAGGCATGGCCATCCAATGAAAAACGGGTGATTGTGGAGGGGGCCAGCTCAGGAGATCCGAGTTGTTTCCAAACCGAAGCAAACATCACACAAGTAGAGGCCCCCTCATCAATAATACACCGAGCGACATTGGCATTTCGGATTTTGACTGGGATTTGGAAAGCAACAGAAACAGGAAGGGGGGGATGGTCTGACTGACGGACATCGAAAAAAATCAATTGGTCATCAGCAGGATCTACAGCACCCACGGCAGATAGTAGGGCCTTCTTTTGAGAAGGACACGACTGGAGGAGTTCCAGTGTTGAAATGGAAGCAGGAGATTGTGCCAGATCATCTACTATGCTATATGAATGGGCAGCCCGACCAGAGGCAACATTTCGGCATAATGAGCCCTTAGGAATCTTGGTATGGACCTCAGCTTTGGGCAGAGGGATGTGCAAGGGACCATTGGGTGGCAACAGAGGCTCTGTAGGACCTGAAGATGGGGACTCAGGGACAGACGGAGTGGGAGGCGTGGAGTACTGAAGAGACCGAGTTTGAAGGTTAAGGTCGGCGGTGAGAGGTTGGTCAGAAGCCATCATGGGGATCTCGTAATCGGAGGAACCAGAAGGGGAAGATTGAGTGGTTAGCGGGGCATGAGGTGGTTGAGTAGCCACGAATCCTTGTTGAGGGAAAGGATCGGTAAACACAACGGGTTGAGAAGTAGCCGTATTGGGAGGGACAGTAGGGGAGGAATATTGTCTCAGTACGGTGGCCTGAGACTCCCACATCTGTTGCATCTGTGGTAATAGGGGACAATCGTGGGTGTAATGACCATAAATATCGTAACACGAACAGGGCTTATTGGTACGAAGCGGCCTGTCCGGCTTGGGCTGAGAGGCTTGTGGCTGGTTGGCAGTGTTGGAATCAATACTGGAAGGATTGGATCCACGATTACCAGAGGCAGATTGATTGCCTTTCCTCTTTCTTTGAGAAGGAAGAGAATTAGTCGCGCCCTGCTGCACAAATACTTGCCCTGGAGGGGGAAGTAAGTGCGGCTGCGGGGGTGGAGAAGGCAAGGGAGTGGGAGGTCCAAATGCTAGAGGAGCTGGGACACCAGGATGTGGGTAAGGATAAGGGTTAGGATGGGTGACATTGAGGTAAGCAGGAGTGTGGGCAAAAGGAGGAGGCATGCCGTATCTGGGATATATGCTACCTGGAGGGGGAAAAGTGCTGGAGGTGCTGGCCCCTCCTGGAGGGAAACCATAGCCCATAAGAGGTTGAGCAGAGGTATGTGAAAGAGCTCCAACAATACCGTCGGCAGAGTGAGATGCCCCCGGGGTGTTAGCACCACTGGGTTTGGGGAGGTCAGGAAGGACGGTATAAACATAACCAGATTGAGCATAGATAAGGTCATATTTCAAGGTTGTTTGGAGGGTGGCTTCTTCGGTCTGAGGGAACTGGGATGCAACATATTTGCCGATAGGAGGTAAGAGAGAGCGTAGGAACCATTCCATATAAACCGGATCTTCAAAGGTGGGAGCTCGACATAAGCTCCTTCTTCTCCGCCATTCCTGGACATGAGCGAAAAGACGGCTTGAAGAGGATTGATGGAAAGAAGTCAAGAGTTCTATACTAGTGTCGTATAGGAGAGGGAGATGGAAATAAGATAAAAAGGCTTAGGCAATGGTCGCAAAGGTGGTATGGGAAGAGGTGGCCTGATCAACATACCATTTAGAAGCTTCGCCGGTAAGCGTGCATTGGAACAATCTAAGACGGATGGAGTCATCAGTAATGGAATTAGATGAACACCACATATGGAAAGATTGGATATGGTTGGAGGGATCTTCACTAGCAAGGCCTTTGAACTTGGGAATGTCAGAGGGGAGCTTGGTTGGCATAGTAGGCCAACTAACATCGTGGCAGATAGGATCATTGATCAACTGATTGAAATCAGGGAGACTGAGACCGGCTATATAAGGGAGCAAAGGGACAGTCGAGGTAGTTCCCGTAGTGGTTCCACTGGAAATGGAACCAGCAGTAGAACTGGGGTTGCCGCTAGCACTAGGCCCTGAAGTAGACATGGTGAAGGTAACAGGGGGAGAACCAAGAGTAGGGGGAGAACCGAAACAATCAGAAGAAGAGTCAGAGTGCGGACTCGGGGGAGGACTTACTCGATGATGACAGGAAGGAGGAAGTTGACCAACCGAAAACTGAGGGTGAAGGCCAAGAAGTCTCTGGGATAAACACCTTGAAGGTGCAATGATGACGGGAAGAAGAAAAACCGACAAGGGCAGGGAGGTGCAAAATCAAGTGAGGTCAATGTCAAAACAAGGGCAGAGAGGTGCAGTGTCAATTGATTTTAAAGTCTTTGGTAGGTGGTGTTAACCAGGCTCTTCTTCACTTAGGGTCAGTGTGTGGTGTGTGTTAATTTTAATTTTTAAACCCAATCGTTTTGAGAGTAAAAGAAAAAGTGTGCTGCATAACTGAAAATAAATCTGCAGAGAACAGTAAATAAGACTAAAATAACACAAAATTAATAGCTAACAATACATCAATTTAACCCAACAAGGTGGGTCTCTCAAAACTAGTCTAGCAGAGGGAAAAATCTAATCAAAACACGCTAAAAGAGGCCAATAGATATAAGGTCGGGAGGGATAAGGATCTAGAGGAGAAATCTGCTGAAAAGAGGTGCAGAAAACAACAAAGAGGTAGAGGCAAGGTTGCTGCTACAAAGGAAAGAATCAGCTAAAGGTAGAAGGGACAAGGAGGTGACCCTAGAGATAAACCCAAACAAAACTAAATGAGGTGAATTGAAAGGGAGAAGAGTTGATCTAGAGGGATCTGAAAATGAGGTATCAGATCTAAAAAGAAGAAGGCTGAAACTCTGAAAATTCAAACGTCTGAAATAGCTAAAACTCGCCCACAAAAAATGGAGGGTACTAAATCCATAAGGGGAAATATTATCACTTAGTTGAGTGAAACAGATCAGAAACAGGTCCAAACAGGCAGAGACAGAGGTTGAAAAACCCTGATAGAAGCTTCAGACAAACCCAGAAAAATTGCTGGAAAATTGCAGAAAAAAGTGCAGGTCGCAGGTTCTGACCTGTTTTCAGCCCAGGTTGCAGTTTTGGGGCAGAAAAGTGCGCCCTCCAGTCCAGGTCACAGTTTTTGGGCTGATAAGTGCAACCTCTAGATCTGGGTCTCTCGGCGGTAGATTTCAGAAAATGTTGTCGTCTCAGCTGCGGTTGATGTCTGTCACCTGTGCAATAGGGCCAGAAACACACGGAAGTTAAAAATATTAATGTTTGAGGGTTTTAGAGGTGAAAAACACCATAAAAATAGGAAAAAAAAAAAAACTGAAGAGAAACCCTAGGGTCTGAAATAGTTGGATATGTAGGAATATATAAAACGACAGCGGTCGCAAAAGAAAACCCGCGTGGAGTCGCCAATTGTTAGTATGAATCTTTCGTTAGGAAAAGATCACTTTAGCTACGCATAACAAATAGCACTAACATCAATTATGGCTGCCAATATCTTTAAATCTGCAGTTAGCTGATCCAAATAAAGCTGCACAAATCTAGATCTAAGCATAAAAGAAATTAAGCAGTGGAAATAAAATGTTGCTCCATGCATCCAATAGACAAGACAAGAACAATTTATTTGAAAAAAAAATTATATTAAAGGGGCACCTAAGAGGAAAACAAGAAAGGTGTTTCCAATTCTCCTCAATGGGATGGGTTCTTGAAAGTCCTTAGCATTTCAGATCTAAAATTTCTCTCTCTTGTTGGTGTAGATAACCTAGACAAACATAGAAATCAAAGGGAGCTCACAAGACAAATAATGGAGAATGTGACAATGGCAATGGCTCAAATTTAGACCAAGAGTATAGATCCAGAGTGATCTAATGCAATGGAAGGTGACTAATGAATGGGAAAACCCTTCTATTTATAACAAAATATTAGGGCGGTCTAGAACTTGGTGCATGAATAAAATATTATTAATCAAATTCTAGAACCACCCTTTAGGAATATTTTATTATATTTGTTGGAGGGAAAAGGATTTTTGACTTGGGTCAATTCCTTTATTTATAAATAATAAATAAATAAATAAATTATTTATTTATTATTTTAAGGAAATGGTGGGAATATAATTAAATAAATAATGATTTATTTGATTATTTATAAATGATTTAGTGAAATTTAACTAGGAATATTATTTAAATAAGGATTTAAATAACTTATTCCTACGAAATAATCAAATAAATAAGGATTTATTTAATTGATTTCCTTGTTTTGGGTTAAATATGACTAGGAAATATAAAAAAATATAGATTTGTTTATTATTTCTTTTTGGGGTTTTCTGTTTAGACCATAAACAACTTAATAAAGGTGTTTTACTAAGTTATTTCACATAGTGAAAGCAATTTTACTTAGGGTAAAATTGGTCTTACATGATGTAATTAGGTTCATCTAATGATAATAGGTTAGATGACCAAAAAATGGTGTAACAATCCCAATCATCTCGGTTAGCATTGAAAATATTAGTGAGCGCGTTCTCCAATATCTTATTAAAAGCTTTTACTGCACCATTTTCCTGAGGGTGATATGGTGTACTCTTCCAATGGTGTATCTGGAATTCTTTAGTAAAATATTGAATTGTTTCATTTAGAAAGTGGGTTCCTTGGTCACTCATCAAGATCATAGGACACCCAAATTATGTCAAGATATTTTTCGAAAATGAAGTTCATAGTTGTTTCTACGTTGTAGTATTTTACAGGTGCAGCCTTGACCCATCGGGTCACATAGTCCATCAAAATTATTATATAGTACACACCTATCTTATTTCCTGGAGGGTTGATGGGTCCTATCAAGCTAATGCCCCATTTTTCAAAATATTGTAATCTCATTTGTGGTTATAGGGGAATTTCATCCCTACACGATGGTTTCCCCGTCCGCTGACATACGTCACAAGCACAAAAATATGCATCAGGGTCATTGTGCATGGTAGGCCACTACAAACCAGCTTGTAAGATCTTCTGCATGGTTGCTTTCCCTGCATAATGACATCTCGTAATTCCTCCGTGAGGTTCTGCTAATATGTCCTATCTTTCCAATTCCAACACATATCTCCTCAATATTTCATCCGCCCCCATTTTGTATAGTTGGCCAGTAATCAAGGTGAAATCAACTGCACGTGCGACCAACTCTTTCTTTTGTTTCACCATATACTCCATGGGTGCACTTCCAGTGGTTAGGAAATTAATGATATCAGTGAAGTGATCATATACTACCTTAATGGAAAATAGTTGTGCATCGGGTAGTCCTTCTTCCAAGTTAATAGGCTCTTCTTCATTTTCAATGCGCGACAGATGGTCTAGCCTGACATTCAGTCTCCCTGGTTTCGCAATTACTTCAAATTCATACTCTTGAAATAATAACAACCATCTGTAGATCTTCCCCCCAACACAGGCTTGTTGAACAAATACTTCAAAGCATAGTGATCGGTAAACATCTTAAAATGACCTCCCAGTAGATAGTGCCAGAATTTCTACAACGCGTAGACCATAACTACTCCTTTCCTCTCCATGGTTGAGTAGTTGTGCTCTGCACTTGACAATTTCCTACTCGAAAATTCAATAGGGTGGTCAATATCCCCTGGTCCATGCTGCGCTAAGACAAATCCTAACACGATGTAGGATGCATCGACGTGTACATGGAATTCCTATGTCTAATTTGGAAAAACCAATAAGAGGGTAGTGGCCATCTTCTCCTTAAGAAATTCAAAGCTCTTATGGCAGTCTACATCCTAGCAAAATGAGGCAACTATCTTTAGCAACTTCTCCATTGGCGCATTGATCAATGCATAACCTTGAATAAACTTCATGTAATACCCTGTGTGCCCCAAAATTGAGCGCAATTGTTTTACATTTGTCAGAACCTCCAGGCTAACAATAACAACAATATTTGTTAGATCCACCATCAACCCTTGTTGACAAACGATATGATCGAGAAAGATCCTAAAAGGAATGCAGAATATGCATTTCTCCAGGTTGAGTGAGATTTGGTACATCCGACAAGTGTCCAGCATCAGGGGCAGGCTCAACACATGCTTCTTTAATAATCAAAATACAGTCCAATCATCAAATTATACTTCTAATAATTTGTGGATGTATTCCTTGAACGCAGCTACTACTAAGCATGAGAAGAGAGATGGTGCATTCTTCAAATCAAATGGCATGATTGTGTATTGAAACAATCCCCACTCTATTGCAAAGGTTGTTTTTCTTCTATCCTCCAACACAATTGTTATTTGATGGTATCAAAAGATCCATCCATGAATCAGTAGGCCTACTTCTAGCTCACATTGTCCTGTATTTCATCAGAGAAGGAAGTTGGGAATGGGTCATGCACGCAAGCATAATTCAATTTGTGCAGATCTACACAAATCCTTATTTCTCCCTTGGTCTTCTTATCTTGAACCACCATAGGGCTTACCCAATCGAACTCTTGTACTGGTTCAGTGATCGCTGCAGGCACCATTTTTTCCAACTCCTCTTTGAGCTTCTGCTTGTATTTTGGATTCAACCTATATGGGCGTTGCTTCATGGGTCATGCATCTGGTTTCAATGTGATCCTCATTACCCCCATTTCTCCTATAATACCCTTCAGTTTAGAAAAATTCCTAGGAAACAACTCCTCGTATTTAGTCAATAGATCGATGAACTTTCCCATAATATCATCATCCTAGTAGTCCCCTACTTTTTCTAATTTTGGTTGTTCCTCTTAGCCAATATTGGCTTTTCTAATATTCGAGGCTTAGTTACGTCAGATAACTCAACTATAGGCCCAACCACTATGCGTTGTCCTTTAGACTAAGGAATATGCTAATTATACTTCTGCGCTTGAGGTTAATTATGCTATCCATATTGATAGCCCAATATAGACCCAACAACACAGAATATGGGTCAGTATCATCAACAATCTGGATAACTTCAAAGACTGCGAGCACTTGGACTCCTTCAATATCAACGACTACATGTGAGAGTCTTCCTAATGGGATAATATTTTGATGATTCTCCATGCGCAACTAAATAATGGACAACTCCAAATTTGGTTCTCCCATTCGCTGCCAAGTTTTCTTTGGTAATACATTCACATCAGACCCTAAATCCAAGATAACTTGAACCATTTTGTATGCACCGATCTGAGCAATTAAGTGCATTTCCCGTCTAGTTTTTATTTTATTATTGTAAATATTATTGACAACCTTATGCTCTATCAGGGGTTATTCCTTCTCTACGCAGTTGTCTATTAATGCTTGGAGGTTCTCGACTGCCTTCTTATTTCACAACAATTTAATACAAGCCTACAGGAAGGGCTTTAACTATGCATCTCCTTCAACCATGACCATAGGCTTGCTTGGTGTTTTATATGTCGATGGACCCATTTCTGCAAAATCATTCTTAGATTCTACAAAATTCTCCTTTTCCCTCTATAATTTGGATCCTTCCTTCTTTTCAGGTGCCTTTCGGATCCACAGATCATTATCAAGATTTTTTCCTTTATCTTCACCTGTTGCTGGACTGTTTCTAGTAACAATATTCACACTTGGTTCTTCTTCACGTAGCTTGGCTCTTATCATAGGAATATTTTAAGTGGGAGAATATGGTTTATTTTCTTGCATTCTCACAAATAATGCAGGGAAATCTTCAATAACATGATAAAATTTTCTACAATACTTGTAGGATTGTTGTGCTGGGTGTTGTACCTCAAGAAACAATCCCTTGGCTATGGTATGGAATCAGTGCTCGATACATTTATAAATGTATGTCACAATATTAAGATATTAGATGGTCTTCGTTAAGCAGCTTTGGAAATCAATTATTTATAACCCTCAATGATTTGATATAATGAAAGATTTCACAATGCCATTATCTACTGATATAACTATAAATGGAAGAAAGAAAATGGAATGGAAACCAAAAATGATATGTTGGATAACATAATCTATCACTTTAAATATCCGAAAGAACTTTATAGAGATAAAATAGTTGGAGTGAAGGAGTGCACATTAAGGACATTTAACTCTTAGTTACAAACTGTAAAAAGAGACCCACAACTACATTACTTCACCTCATTCATAGAAGAATAAACACATAACAAAACTGGAAAGACGCATTAACATCAACAGGTGCAAGAAATTTGATCTTCTTTCATTAACTTTCAGAAAATTCAATACAAAATTTACAGTCTTCCAGAGGTCCAAAACTCGAAACTTGCACCAAATCCAATTTCTCTGCTTTATCTTTTTTCCCTGAGCCATCTTCCTAATTAGTTATAAAACTGATTTATGAAATAGTTAATAAATTGTTTTTGACAGTCTTCCTTTCAAAATTCTCTTCAAAATAATGAAACTACATTTTTTATTTAACATTATATATATTATTAGTAATAATATATATATTATATTTAAAGGTTGCTTATGTTTTACAAGATTTATACATTCGAACGCTAGCATTTAATTAGACTCCTAATACATAGAATAAATTAATGAAGGAGGATCAAATTTTCAATGTATGGTCATAGAGTCAATGAATATGGATGGTATGTGGGTCCCATTGTCCTCTCCACACATAACTTTCCCAAAACCATATACCACTTGCGGAGGCACTTGTGGTTGTTTCTAGAAATGAATAGAGTGATGCTGCATTGAATATCAACCGTTGATTTCTTTGATGACAGTTTGGGAAAAAAAGTTTATGGGATCACTTCTTCACATATGTTTCATATAGCTTGTGATTCTGGGTTGCGGCAATCATTGCAAGAGAGACCATCTCTTCTTCCCTTGCTAAGTCCATTGAATTCTATTTTCCTTGAAAATTCGGCACTGGGATGCTTCCACCAGTGCAACTTTACGAGCCTCCATATCTACTCTTGCTGTAGTTTCTACTGCTAGCTTCTCTCTTTCTATCCTGGGTAAATGTGGATTTGAATCAAACAATGTCTTGCCAAGTGTGGCATTTTTATCTTTCTTTTCCTCAAGCATTCTTATCTTCCGCTCTAGATACAATTCTGTCCTCCCACTGTAGTGAACCATTATAATGGAAGCTCATTAGGGAAGTGGAAGCATTGACAAAGAGACCATGCATATACATTGAGAGAAACAAAAACTGGTCCGAAGTTGACACAAGCTTATGTTTTCTTCTGCTAGGAATTCAAAACTTGCGAGACGTTTTTTAATAAAACTGACATTTAAGGAACTGGCGAAATCTCTAAAACCGCTTTGAATTTTTGGAAAATTCTCGCGATTAAGTCAATTGGGGTCACTCTTCGAAAAACGCATGTCGTGGATTCTTGAAATAATTCTCTGTTTTCCCACAATTTGAAATAAAAAATTCTATGTCGGGAATGTCTGCATTTTTTGAGATGTGCAGTCATCTATTTCCAATTCTCCATCTTCGCACAGTTATTCAAATGCCTTTAAAATTTTTTGTTTATCTCAACTATGACTTCATATGTAGAATTGGATAAGCCTCTTTTTATTCTTTTAAGGAACCTTTCCAATATCATTTATTTCAAGCAATTCCATGGTCTTTCTAGGCGTTATTTTATTGATATGTTGTTTTAGGCAACTAAAATTTCTTCAACATAGTATTAGATTTCCCGTGCTTTTCCACCTCCATGAAGACTCAAAATTTCAAGCTTGTATCTTTTAATTTGCTCGCTCATTGAGCCATGAACAACACCTAATACATGAAACAAGGAGAATTATTAAGCAACATATGTTGAGCTTGTGGTTATCTTCTTGAACATGTTGCAACTCTTCTTAAATTTTTAATAATTGTTCCTCAAAAAAATTGAATTGCTTAGAACTTCTCTTGAATTTTAGCTGAGTTAAATTGTGCTACAACACTAGGTTTGGACAATCGCACGCGTAATGACCAATATCTGCGTAGTTATAGAAAATGAGTTTTCCCCTTCCTCAACCAACTCCTCTTCCTCGATCTTTGCCTTGGAGTCCACCATGTCCAGATGGAGATGTAGGTGACCCTGGTTCCTGTCCTTCTGAATACATCCTATATAATTCAACTTGGTCAATCATCAAATCGAAGCTGTGACAGTTCTTCTCATCATGTCCCACCGATTGGTAAAATTTGTATAAAGGTGCTTAAGCTTAGGGAGATATTTACAAACCCTAAGGAAGAATTCTGTCATGTGCATACTAGTTTCTTGAATAATCTTGCACGATAAAGTGGGGGTGCCAATTGGTCCTACCGCCCCCTTAATCGGGCTTGGTACATCGGCTGTTAGATAGTCATTGTAGTCAGGACACTGATCTTTATGATTCCCTTCAATATTACAACATATACACCATACACTTGTGCATATGTCCTTGCCCTTCTCTTGGCATAGGATTTGAATCTCTAAGTTTAGTGCAACTAGTAGGTTTTGAATTTTCTGAGCCTTAGGCTGTGCAGTTGGGATAGGCGAGGATTCTAATTTCATTTCAAGCTCCACAGCTTCAGCCTACATCATGATCTTCTGTATATTTAATGATTGGCGCAGATGCGGCAGCAACATGGCAATGAACCATTCTTTGTGCTGTGTCATTAGGGGAATTTTGAGGTCTAAAATGGGCCTCCTAAGAAAATTGTACAAAAAAAATAAAATTTATAACAACCAATAGGATTCAAGATGATGATGTCAACCGTGGGGGATTATTTACCATTTTTTTAAATAAAAAGGTAAAAATATTAAAAAATAATAAAATAATAAAACTAATTTTTCAACTTGTATTTTCAACTTATCTTCCAAATTTTTTACGCAAATTTCGAGCGGGAGTACTCGTTGGATGCGAAATTTACTTCCTCATCCAAGGAGTACCCATGTTGCATACTTTCGATGGGTCCTACTACACGAAAAATAAGAAATACATAAAAAAACGTGATTACAATCACGTTTTTCATGTATTTCTCATTTTTCGTGTAGTAGGACCCATCGAAAGAATGCAACATGGGTACTCCTTGGATGAGAAATTAAATTTCGCATCCAACGAGTACTCCTTCTCGAAATTTGAGTAAAAACCTTGGGAGATAAGTTGAAAATACGAGTTGAAAAAGTAGTTTTTTCATTTTTCCCTCCAAAATTTGATGATGTCATCAAATATTATTTGATTCTTTCCACTATTATAATATAATTTTCTTAGGAGGCCCATTTTAGACCTCAAAATTCCCCTAATGATCATCAATAGTAAATCCTCCATCTCTGATGGTGCGCTTCAACCATTGATCCGCCTCCAATACGGATTCATCCGCTTCTTAGTGGATTTCCTTTAACTCAGTCACGTGTTGAGCGTATGATTTTGTATTTTTGAATTGTTCCTTCAATGTGGCCTCCAGATTATCAATTTTTGCACTAGGGTTCATCACTTCATACCTTTTGTACCACTCCATCACATGTTCTTGAAATGCAGTAGTCAGCTACGTTTTCTTAACATTATCATCATTGATATGTTGTGTTGTCCATACAACATCTGTAATAAACCAAAATTGGTCCACGTCTTCATTCTCAATACCACAAAAATTAGGTAACTTCATGGAAGAAGCCATATCAGTGTTTGGAGGTGGAGGTGGATGTGGAGTACATGGCTTGTTAAAGTGATATGAGTTTGGAAGTGGAGTGGATGGGATATAAACTATGGCCAACAACCCAAGAATAGCCTGATATTGCAAGTCCTCTTCTTCTAAGTGCACAGATTCACCAGAGCTACTAGTTTTAGACTCCTTGTCATTGTCATATTTACCTTTGAGAGGGCTATAAACAAAACCTTCTTCGAGATATACTCTGTAATTTCTTCCACTACACGTAGTGTGGCCTTTACGGGACATTCACTCAATATGGCTCCACAGAGTACCCTTTTCACACAATATAATTTTAATCCACAGTTTCAGTGAGAATAGGAACTTTCCCCTAGGGGCCTTGAAAAAACTCCTTTCGACTTCATAATATGATATAAATGTATCAATAACAATTTTAGTTACAAATCCTCCCAAAATACTATCGATCTAGTGATCTACTGCACGAGTAATCTTGTTGCTAGATTTCTCCAATTAATGTACCAATTTTGGGGTCCACTTGGTGATTTCATCATCCTTTGCGGGGGTCTGGAATTCAGCAAGCTGAGACAACCACTCTTCCAACTTGGTTGAAAAGGAAGCAAAGGAAATTTCGTGGACCTCTGTGTAGATATACCTTGGTACCCAATCTTCGACATACAATTTAGGGCTTATGTTTTCCTGGATCCAAAATTAGCGCACCTTCTTGTCAAGCCAATATTGTAGTTAGTTATTTGTTGGGTTCCACATCAAATCTCCTCCAAAATGATCCTAGTCCCAGAAACAGAACCATTTGATGGCTTGAGGGGTCCTTACCTAGGTTTAGAGTAATCGCGCAAGCAACAAAACCCTCCAACTACTAGCCCTTTCGGTAATCATCTACTTGTGTAGACTAAAGTCTCACTCGAAGCAGTCTGGGGGGGTGCTGGAACTAGGTTTCCACACCTTGAGGGAGCTTTTGATGTGGATCCAAAAAATATAATACCTATTTCCTTGTGCGCAACTTCACAGAGCCAGATCTAATTACAGACAAAGAGTAAAGCAGTTGTGCGTGCCTAGATAGTGATAAAAAACTTATCCCTTGCGTATTCTTAGGTTCTTACAAAATAAACCCTTACATAGATTTATTATTATAATTTAGATCTAATATTTAAGTATAACAATAATCACGCATAATTGCAATGTACCAATGTGAATATTAATTACAGTACAAAGATGCATTCAACAGGACAGATCCAGATCTATAATAAGAAACAAATTATGTGCATAAAATATATAATACATTAACTATAAGAATCACATAAATTCATAGTTCACCAATTTTTCCTTCTTTATTAAGATAAATTCAATCAACACAATCTTTCCCTTCAGCACACACAATAATAGATTCCATGCACACAACTTAGGACTAGGTCTCTATGAATATAGCCAGAAGAGCCTTTCTACCAGACCGTCGCAAAAGTTAGATCAAAACATAAGCATAAGAATCTATCATCTATCATATCATTCATGTATATATTTCTTCACTCGACTATTACATATTTATATCTTTCTAAATGCACACATACCATGGTCTCAAACCATGGTTTGAGACTCATTGTTTTCCCTTTTTCCCATTACAATAATTAAGGGACTTTGACCCACCCAGAAGCCCCTTGATATCTGCATGCAGTGCTTAGAACAAAAACTTAACCAAAATTTATCCATTTTTTTATTTTTACCCAGGGGACCCTGCTCCAACAATTCAGATATTCAAATATCTAGATTTTAAAGAAAGACCCAGATTCAAATATCTAGGTTCTGAGTTTTCCTTGCTATAATGTTTAGACATAATTATTGGGATATCTAAATCATTCTACTCAGTGCCAACTCACCCACTTGTCCTCTCACATTTGGAATCACATGTGGCCTATGAAATTTCAATCATATCACCTGGGTTATCATAAGTTTTTTCATGCTAAGTTATGTGACATCACAAATGTGAAATTATGTTGTGTTAGATGTATCATCATTAGTCCTATATGGTCTCTAACACGAGTCATCCTATATGGCACCAAAAATTTGGCTATCTAGATTCATTGTTCCTCAACTCTTATTATAGATTCAGGATATTAGGATCCTATCTCTAATCCATCAATATATCCAAAAGTTCTCTCACCTAACTACTCTTTACTTACATGGTATATGTGTTAACATTCAACATGTCATTATTTATGGTATGTGATGTGTCATTCATGTATACGTATCTAGCTATTCACTTTAATATTTATGATATTCCTTTCTTCTATATTACAAAATGTCCAATCATCCAAGTTTCACTCTAGGAATGATTTGTACCATTTAAATCCCGCTTTCTTGGATTACAAAATGTCCAACGTTCCAAATTTTCCTCTAGGAATGATTTTTACCATTCAAATATCTAGACATGTGGGTATTTGGATTCCTTAGTAATTCATAGGTTTTAGTTGTTGGTGTTATATGTTTTTCCAATTCTGTTGCTGGCCATTGGTTTCAACCAATGTTTTGTTTTGGAGATTTGGGTCGGTGGTTTGAGTTTTTTTTGAAGTTTTTTTTTGTGTCTCCTATATCACTAGATATATTTCTCTTGGTCCAAATACTCATACGAGAGTTTGTCCACTAGACCATTCTAGCCTACGTTCATCAGTGGGTTTCAATCGGTGTCAGTGAATCTATAAATTACATAAATTCAAGAACATGAAATAATACAATCCTATTTCCCTTCTCGAGAAACCTCTGCACTATCTCTAAATGTCTCACTCTGATCTAAGCAAGTTTGGTCCAATATTTAACCACTTCCTTGCCTTTTCCTGAACAGCCCTACTCACGCATTCCTGGGCCAATTTAGCCCCTATTAATTAGGAAATTCCCATCAATAGATTGTGCAATACATCCAAGGCATCTTGACAACCTCATGCGTGACACATAAAATCTTCCAATTATATAATTGATAGTCTACTTACCTTTAACTCAAATTTCAACTGTGCCTTCCTTAGAAATGACATGAAAAAAATATTTATAGTGAATCATCAGTTATATGATTGATCACTGCATGTGAATTAAATTGGATATAATTCACTGGAACTATCACTAGCTCATATCTCAGTTAGAACTAGTTAAATCGATTTTAACTCAAATAATAGAGTTAACTAATTACAACTCGAAATAAACTGCATCTGGACCCCTTAAAACTTAGGGATAACTCTACATGCCTCTAGTTTGACCCTCAACTCAAACTGATTGAGATAACTAAGTCTTCCTGACTCATTTAAGTTTTACAAACTATCATAAGATGTGGAATTACGATTTCCTTCTAATTTAATTAAGGGAAAAATAAATTAGAAGCCATTTCTTGTTTCCATTTCAACACTCCCTCTCAACAAGCAAGGGATTGTCTGCTACCCCGATCCTATCTCTATGGAACTTGAATTTTCCTCTTGACAATGCATTCGTCAAGATATCTACATCTTTCTCCTCTATGGGAATGTAATATTATGACATAATCTACCTCTACACACAACCTTTAAGATGGTGATATCGAATATCAGTATGCTTGGGCCTATCATGAAAAACTAGATTAATAGAGTTTGATGCAACTCTGGTTATCACAATAAATCATTGTCGGATCCATCTGTTTACCAAAAAAACCAACAAGTATCTTCCTCATCCAAATGACCTCACATGCTTCCTGACTGGTCGCCATGTACTATGCCTCTGTTCATCTTCGTGCAATTGATCTTCATTTCCTGTTGTACGAGGAAACTACTGCTGATCTAGTGCTAAAGATGACCTCTGATGTGCTCTTCCTGTCGGATGGAATCCCTACCCAATCTGCATCTATGAAACATTGAAGCTTCACTCCCTCTGTCTGTCTGTACCATAGCCCATACTCTATAGTGTTAAAATTATGCAAATTTGGTCAAATTCCACTACAGATAGCTCAAATGATCGAGATTATAATTCCATTAGATTCCTATTTTTGACAGGTCCAAAATAGACCTATAGATCACCCCAATAGGTTAAGCGAAAGTTAAGTTATGAATTATTTTATTATTTAATTATTCGGCCTAATCACATGTGACTTTAGTCAAAGCCCCAAGTGGTCCCTCACGACGATATAAACAGAAGCATCCCCAAGATAATTTTCACACATCGCTCATGAGATCTTATTCATTATCTCTTGGTATTGGTTTGTATTTTTCTGTCTTGGCTCACAGAGGTAAGTCAAGAGAATCTCTCTCAAAGGATTGGGATCACATGCAGGGGCTCACATTTGATATGAGTGTTCTGGGCCAGAGCTGCAGGCAAGCCACTGTGAGGTAGCGAATGAGTTGTGCTAGAACCATGGGCAGGCCCTGTCAAGGCTGTGGTTGAGCTAGTATAATTACTAGCATATCTTGTTTAGGACATGACTAGGGTTTCTGAGTCAGATTGGACTGATCTGTACCTCAAACGAGAGCATAGAGTGCTCAGGTCGTGATTAGGGCTGCTATAACCACAATCTCACAATTTTAAGGTTGCGGTTGAAGATTTTTTTTGGAATATTTGATTTGGATCACAATTAGTAGCTTCCATTGTTCCCTCATTCATCTATTGCTCAGTCATAGTCACTTCATACCTGTCATTGATAACGTCCTGGACTCAGATCTAGGGCTTGATAGTTGAGATCACTTGATGATCTTTCAGATATGTGCTCTTGATGTTGTAGATCTACATATCTGTATATTTTCTCTATGTATTTCCATTACAAGAAGTATCTACAGTGTTCACTCGATATCAAAAATATTCATCAGTGGGTTTCAGTTGAAAGATCTGTGCTCTTGATGTTGTAGATCTACAAATTTGTAGATTTTCTCTATGTATTTCCATTGCAAGAAGTATCTACAATATTCAATCCATATCAACAGTATTCATTGGTGGGTTTCAACCAGTGTCAGTGAATCTCTATCCTCAGAGTCAAATTCCTTCAACATAAGTATTTTTATGGTTGTATTGTTCATATGGTAGTTTTTTCTGCAATATGAAGATATGAATTTATGGATCAGTGTACTCGTGCTATTGAATCATTTGATGATGATATCATTTGATGACGATATAGAAGAAGAATTTGCAAGGGTTTTCCTCGTAATGGGTTTTCCCCTGGACTTGGACCAATCCCGGTGTCTCTATGTGTTCATGCTTCTCTTCCTTTTGATCCTTTGACATCCCTCTGCTTAGATGATGATGATGATGTTGATGTTATTTCTACCTAGTTTCATTTTTTGATGGTTAATAATGTAGGTTTGTACAAATATATAATTATTTGGGGTAAAATTAACAAGTTATTGAAGAAATTGGTGGGCTTCCAATTTGTCTTTTTTTATTTTATTTCTCTCATGCTTTTGAGTGGCTTAATGATTATTTTTAAAGAGTATTTGTTACTTATTTTTTTTAACAAGATTAAAATATCATTAATGAAAGTTTAATGAAGGCTCACTACAAGGAAAAGACCCTCTAGCAAAGGTTATAAAGGAGGTTTTTAGTGTTATAAAATTGGCCAAAATTGTCAAAAAAACATTTGCTACAACATCCGTTTATGGTTACGTAGGTTTTGGCGAAGCTTTTAACGAAAATTCAACACAACTAAAAAAATTGGGTGGCCAGAGGTTATTACGGATGTTTTTTTCATCAGTGCTCTACTAAGGTTTTAACGCACTAGTGTGTGTCATCTAGATGGTGGCCCCATGGTGGTCGAAGGTGCATGCACCGGGCCGTCAAGGTATAAAACAACACCGGGCGCAGTGTTGGTGATACAAAGCATGGGGCCATTCTAATTGGCCTTGGAATTTATGTTGTGCCTATAGGTTGTCTCAACACACCGGTATGTATACTTTTAGAAACGCACCGGTGCACCGTATTAGACAAACACACCGAAATTTATAATTGGTATTGGTATTTGTGCGGTGCCCATACGTCGTACAAATGCACTGGTGCGTAGTCTCTCATAAATGCACCTGTGCGCAGTATCGCACAAAATCACTGAGATTTTTAATTGGTTTTGGTATTTGTGTGGTGCCCATAGGTCGTTGAAACACACCAATGCACTGCAACATACAAACGCACTTGTGTACAATAACTGACACACACCGATGTTCATTTTGTATTTTTTAGAAACATCGACCTATGACAATGCAATTATTGTGATTTTTAAAAATTAGTTACTCATCAAAAGTCGACACATCTTATAACAATTTTCATATTAGTTAATTTGTTATATCATATCATAATTATTGTGATTTTTTAAAATTCATTATTCTTCAAAAGTCGACACATATATATCTTATAACAATATTCATATGAATTAAATTTTTATTAGTGAATTTGAATGTGATGTTTGGATTACTTTGTTATATCATATCATAAAATTTCATATATCTTCATTATAATATTTAATCATCCATAAATTTAATCAGTGGTGTTACATTTCGCAACGATAATGGAGAACGCAATAGAATAAGTTAAAACATATTTTATTATATAAATATATGAATAATACAGTCTTTTTCATACAAAATGGGATAGTTATTGGTATCCCTTTGTCTTTCAATTGGGACACTATGTCCATTACATTAAACAAAATGTCTGATTTCACAGACAAATATTTTGAAAAATACAACAACGCCTTGCTTTGATATACAAACATAGTGATCATCATTCTTCACTTGAACTGTTGTCACTACTAGAGCTACTTCCATGACTTGGGTTATTTTCAGAAATGTTTTGTTCAAGGTGTTGATTGTTTCCTTCTTCTTCACCTTCCATCTACAAACATAAATAATGAGTGTATATACATTGGTGAGAATAATGAAAATTGCAATATTAAATAATATACATCAATATAAATCGAAAAGAAATGACGCACCATAGCAAAAATTGACTCATAAACTATACACATTCTTTCAAAACCATGTACCATGCCATCTTTCAAGATTTCATATATTGGCACAGTTTTATACTTTTCTTCCTGCAAGTTTTATACCCCATAACAAATCATATATTTAATATAAAAGTTTTTTTTGTTCTATTAATTATAGACGGAGCTAAGTAAAACAAGATCGATAGATGCTTACAAATTCCACAATTAATTTCTAATATGCCAACATATACTCACAACCCATATTTAACCCAATCTCAATCAATTCGTCTGATGGTTCTTCTTTGTATGTTAGCACCTGTTTGAAGACATTCAATGATGATTTTTGTAAAACAACTTAAAAACTAAAAAAATGAAATCTAGTTAAGTTGCTATAAGGAAGTAACAATTACTCACAAACTTAGATATCAACTCTTTTCTTCCTTGTCGTCCTATTTTATGTGCTGAATGGGTTCCGTTTTCTTTTATTTTCTGCAAGAAAATACTTGAAAATTAATATTTAATGATAAATTGTTTATTTATTGTACCTAATGATCGAAAAATTCAATGATTACATATTACATTTGAAGCACATTGTTGTTGAGATGGCTCCTCCTGCGATGCAATTTTGTCCATTTCTTTGACCATCTCCTTGTACACCATTTTGGACATTCCTACTGGCATATTTCTGATATTTTCTCGTTCATCTTTTGAGATTTTCATAATCTTCCTGAAAATGTAACATGACAATAAGCTATTTAATTTTTATATTGATATATGAAAAGTAAATATAAGAAACATTTAAAGGAAATATTTATAAATAATTCTAGACACACATTTAAAGGAATATTACTTTTTCATTCGTTACTTTTTGTTGTTGTATGTTTTTGCTATTAAAAGTTCAACATGTCTCATTGACCAATTCTCTGGAAACTCTTACTGTAGTTTAGATAAAATTTGGTTCTTGGAATCATTGGATTTATTTTTGTATTGTAAGTGGAAATAACGTCTATACATTCATTCCACTAGATCCCTCAAACTTTTGTAAAAGTTTTTTCCCCTTTCGTTAACCTCCATCACCACTCCAGATGAGCGAAGGAGTAATTCATTTACATTTTCTTGTTCTATTTTTTTTCTTTTCTTAGACAACATTCCTTTTCTAATTTGTTGGTCCCTGTAGAAAATTAAACATATGTGAATTAATAGATTGTTTGACACATGTTATCTAATAATTTTAAGTATATTATTAATGAAAATTTAAAAAATAAACTCATATTGGATCAATAGTATTTTTTCATTCACCTAATTCATCCTTTTGCAATTTTTCCATGAAGATTTTACGCTCTTCTAGGCTAGATCAGAAATAATCTTATTGAGCTTCATCATTTTGTAGCTCTACATGATACACAATAAACAATACATACTCGTTAAACTTACATATAGTTCAAAAATAATATTTTTTGTAAAGAATTTATAAAGAACTTGCCTTTTTTGCTTTTCTTGATGTGTTATCAGTATTTTTGTTACTTGATCTCTTGTCAGTAATTTATTTATCAATCTGAAACCTATACCATATCATTCATTAATATATTTATAAAAAAATTGTCAACTTTTCAAGTAATTTCTTTTTTTTGAAGAAACCAGTGCTCCATTCATGGTGTACGCACTGACATCAGTGCGTGGGGGTCTTATAAATGCACCACCAAAATAGTATAATAGATCGTACAATACTCTATGTCAACAAGGAGAACCGATGCATTACATGTTAACCACCACACCAATTAAATGAGAGAAAATAATAAAAATCGTCCAGTGTTAGTTTTTGTAGAAACATTGTGCATCGATTAACACAATAAAACATTTTTTTTGCGAAACAACACATTCACAGTGTGCCATAATGAAATAGCGCATTGGTGCCCTATTTTACATATGGCGCATTGATTAAAAAATTGTTTTTTAATTTCTTATTACATAGTACTTTCGCGGTGCGGTAGGAATATACAGCGCAACGACGTGCTAGGTTACGCAGGGCGCATCAATAATTTTTTTTTTTTTTTTCAAAAATTCATGCAAAGGATGACATGGAATGGGATTTGACAATGTAAGTCATCCCGTGTGTTGGATGTCAATATTATCTTGATGATGAACCCAGTAGTTGGTTTGAAATGTCAATGGAAGAAAAAAATCCACTCACTGTGATGGATCCGGAAGCAATTTCATTACAAAATACAAACCCTATAAACCTAAAATCAAAAGCCCTAATTCTGAAATCATAGAAATAGGGAGAAGAAAGGGAAGAAAGAAAAAGAATAAAGGGTTTAGGGTAAAAACAGATTTTGTTTTTCTTTTGTTTCTGAAAATGAAAAACACATTGAAATTTTTTTCTTACTTCGTAAAAAAACTACAGAAAAAATTAAAAAAAAAATCAAATTTAATCATAAGATCATTTGAAATTCTATGCTATAGGGTTTGAATCACTAGAGGTTTGGATTTCTGATTGTTTGAATACTTCTTTTTGAACGTATTTCGCTGCTCCATAGTGATCTCGTGCTCTCTTGCTCCAGGTATGTCTCTTGCAAATCCCTAGCTGATTTTTTTTGCAAAAATAGTGAAATAATGAAAAGTGTTTAGTATTTAAATAATTTTTTTATGAAATTACATTTTCAAAAATATTTTGTTGGCCAATTTTCAATTTACCACTTTTTTTTTTTCACTTAAACAAAATAGAGTTGTGTTTTTTTAATTTGCGATTATTTGTCACCGGTGCGTCACTTAATATCACCGCATTGGTGTGTCCATTGGTAACACAGCACCGGTGCATAGTAACTAAAATTCACCAGTGCGCAGTAACTAAAAGGCACCGGTACATCCATTGGTAACACGACACTGGTGCATAGTAACTAAAATGCACTAGTGCTCAGTAACTAAAAGGCACCAGTGCAGTTAAATGTACATTAGCACCGATTTGCAGTTAAGGCACCAAAATTACTTTTAGGAGTGTACACCAAAATTTAGTGAACTCCAACCATAGAAATTGAGAATTATAATTTTGTTTATTCTTGATGGAAATATGAAATTAGAATTAGAATTTTTTTTATTCTTGAGAATTATAATTGGATAAATTATTGATGGAAATAACTATTCTTCCAATGCATTTTTGTTTATTGCAGGAGGTCCCCACTGATTATGTGGAGAGAATGTAATCTGGGGCTTGTGAAAATACAATAATATAGGGCCCAAGTGGGAAATTGTGGCATGTGAACCTGTGCTATGCTAAGATATGGGAAATTTTCACAAATGGTTAGGAAATTTTTGTTTCTAAGCAGTTTATTGAAGTTGGAGATATTTTAGTTTTTAGACATGTTGGAAATGTACATTTTTCTGTGAAAATCTTTTAGCCATTTCTTTAAAAAACTACAGCTCTTCTTCTTTCAAAAAAAGAAACTTGAACCTTTCCACAACCCGTAACAAGAAAAGGTGCCAATAAGAGCCTCTGACATGCATATCTATTTCTAACATGCATATTTATTTCTTTTGTTGAGGTCTCGAAGGAATTGATTATGGCCAGTCTACTTCACTGAGGAATCTGGCTGAATTTTATTTTTTTCTAACGAAGGGTGCAATTACTAACATATACAGGATTGTAAGCTCCCTCCAACCCTCATTAAATTGCAGAATATGGATAAAACTCCATAGAAATGCTATTATTTGCGTAAAATGCCTCGAAACACAAAATGGAGTGTTTTCTTGTTTGAAAGTTGTGTGTTAATATGGTGAAAGAAATTATTATTTCTTTTTTTTGCTAATATGGTGAAGAAATGGAATAGTGCTCAAGTATATGACAACAACCTTCAATCATATTCTCAAAATATATGGGTTCTTTGTTAAATTCATAGCTACAATATTCGGTCATATTGCTGCTAGGAAAAATTCATCTGAAATACCAATATGGCAGGGTCAGTACTGTCTATTGTCCCTTGAACCCATAAACCCCACAAAAAATCTCAAATTTATTTTAATAAAATGCAAAATAGTCCAAAATTTATTTATTTATTTATTTATTTTTGTCTATTGCATTCTTGACACTCGAATTCTTCTAAAATCTGTTCATGGAATTAGCATCCATAAGAGGCAATGCAATGGTAATATACTCGAATTCTTCTAAAATCTATTCAATGAAATTAGTACATGTGAAATGGTACATGTGTTATTAATTCATCAATATTTATACTTTTTAAAATGGGATTTTATAAAGAAGAGGAATTAATTCCCTTATACCTTATAAGACTCTTTTGTTCATAACATTATAATATGCATTTTGAATTAATGTTAAAATCAATATTTTACTTCATAATTCACAATTATGTTGATCTAAATAAAAATGGCATACTGTATACAGTTCTTTTTTTTGTATGTAAGATCATAATAAAATAATGATAATTCTAAAGTACATGAATTTATTTGCATTATTTTCTAAACTTTATTATGTTACAAAAATTCATATTATTCTAGATTTATTATTTTACAATTATTTCCAAATTTACAAATTAAAAAATTTAATAAAATCATTTCACATTAATAGAATTAAAATTTTATTTTTTACATACAATTACAATTACAATTAGAATTACAATTACAATTTACAATTTCACATACAATTAGAATTAGAATTTTAGAATTTTAAATATAATTACAATTACAATTAAAATTTTACAATTACAATCATTTCACAGTAATACAATTAAAATTTTACAAATATTTTACATACAATTCGATTTAGAATTAGAATTAGAATTACAATTTTACAAATATTTTACATACAATTACATTTAAAATTACAATTACAAATACAATTACAATTTTAGAATTTTACATACAATTAGAATTACAATTTCAAATTTATAATTTTTCATATATACAATTACAATTACAATCATTTCACAATAAATTAAATATTACAATTACAATTTTTCTTTTACAAATATTTTACATACAATTACAGTTAAAATTACAATTACAAATACAAATACAATTTTACAATTTTACATACAATTAAAATTAAAATTTTAATTATAATCACAACATAATATTTAATAAATATCATGGTCATTTAATATTAAATTAATTAATAAACATCACGATCATGATAACCATCGTACAAACATCATATTCGACTAAAAAACACATTCAAATTCGCTAACATCATCGTGATCATGATCATCTAACAAAACACAATTAGCATTGTATAACCTCATCACAACACAAACATCAAATATACATCTCATGTCAAATAACTCATGCTATCACATACACATCTATCTGCAAGATGCACATTAAATGAACATATCTAACATGACCTAAAAATATACACATCATGATGATCACTAACAAGTAAATTAAGTACAACTGCAACATGAACATAAAATACATGGACCATACACACACACACACACACACACACACACACACACACACACACACAGATATATATATATATATATATAACTGAATAATGTCAAAAATATACAACTGTAATATAGATTTCATGGATTAGCTAGTGGTACATCATCAATAGCAGTACTAGTGAAGGCCTGCTCATTCAATGGTGTAGCCTCGACTATCAATGGTCCAGATATATATATATATATATATAACTGAATAATGTCAAAAATATACAATTGTAATATAGATGTCATGGATCAGCTGGTGGTACATCATCAATAACAGTACTAGTGGAGGCCTATTCATTCAATGGTGTAGCCTCGATGGTCGATGGTCTAGCCTGCTTATGATCATGAGTACTGTTGGATGCTGCAGGCTGCTGACTGGATGTGGTCAATGGTATAGCATGCTCTCCATGGTGATCGCTGCTAGATGCTATTGGAGGCTACTCATCTAGCGTGACATGAGGTGAATGATCATCAGATGATTAGTCACTGCTTGCAGACTGTCGATCAGTGCAACGTCTTGACCATGCCTATAACGTGAAATGGTCCTCCTAAACCGCGTAACTAAGGTCGTAGCTCCTACGACATGCCACATCAAGTTGTACATGTCATGCGACATGCCTCTCCACATATGTAACAACCTACCATCGGCATGTATGTCTCTCATATTAGCGGGCCTTATGCAGTGAGTTAGTTGCCCAACTCCATCATGTATCTGCTATCAAGCTGACTGCACCTAGCAAAAGGTGGTACCAGCGCACCAGCAGGAGCAGGTCTCTCGGCACCGACCTCCTGATGATCCTTGACATCTGGCATACCCTGATCGTCATTAGGATCCACACCTGGATCATGTGGTGGTGCCGGCATGTCCCCACCATCAAAAGACCCAATGCCTGCAAAATACATACAGTCACACAACAATAATTAGACAATTTCATTACAAAATTTAATAAAAACAAGTTAAAGAACATGTTAGAATAAATTCAAATAAAATAGTAATATTACTTCTATCATCCAACAGCTCATCATCTGTGAAGAGGATGTTGGCACACCCTCACCAATCCAAACCAGCATAAGGACAAGGGACCATAATGAAGGGATGCTCGTCAACACTGGCTAGAAACTCCATTGCATCATGAGATATCCTCGTTGGAAACACAGTCTCGCCCCTCTTGGGCATCATCTACGCCCACATGTGCATTTGTGCCTCGAACATCGACCTACGAGGCTGCCGAACAAAAGTATGCCTCATATCTGGAAAACTCTCAAAAAATAAACAAAAAATCTCTGAAGCAAAAGGGAAGTTGGTCCTCCCTTATGCATGAGCACGACATCTATCTAAGGCTGACTAAAATCTACGTCCCGGGGTGTATAGTTCGGTCAGTGCACCGGCCTCCTGACATCATTACATAGTCAACGATGCAGTATTTTACCATGTTGCATCGTCAACCCTGTCGAAATGTGGAATGCAGTGCATTGAAAAAAGTATCTGCCTTGGGGTGGATATTTAAGTCAGCACACTGTATTGCCGCTATTCCACATGGTCAACGGTGCGACCAGTTAATCAACTGTACCGCATTTTTAAAATTTTTTTAAAATGACATTGTGCGCTTGCAGTATCGCCCAAGAACCTGTGTGGATACTGTTAGCACCGATTGCGGTGTTGCCTGTAAATTTACAAGTAGCACTGCGAACTGGTGTGAGTCGAATGGCTCAAGCGCATCGCGCGACAATTTTTTTCTTTTTCTTTTAAATGGTTAATTTTAAGGTAATTTGAAATTCTAATCCGCTAAAAGGCTTAATTATGAAAAAACAAGAAAAATAACTGTAAATTATGCCGTCGAGGAGGCATATTGGCTTTAGAATTTTCAAAATAAAAATTTCCCACCATTTGCAAAATTCAAGTTGGAGATTGGTGGGCAGTGCATGCAATGGATGCAATGGGAGCACCAATGTCAGGGTGGCTCAAACAAGGATAAATTGCACCTATGCTTGAGAACTATGGATCACTGAGAAAAGTGAAAAATGCGATTTTTTTGCCGTAATTTTTTTTTATTTAACCTTCTTCTAGTGAGCGGGGTTTTATAGGCACATTGGGGCAGTTTCTTAAGACCGTAGTGTGCAGTTTCTGTTTTGGTGTGGGGTTTTATGATGCACCGGTGCTGAATCTTTATAAAGCACCGGTGCGCTATAGTAATAAGATGCATCGGGCCAGTTTGTATGGAGCGCACAGTGTCTAGTGTGCCGATGTTTTGTGCACTCTGGTGCTTTCTCTTGTTGAATGCATTGGTGCGGTTTAGGTTGATAAGCGCACCAGACAAAAAACATCCACAAAAACCTCCACTCGCCAACCTCCTATAGTAACCTTTGCTAGAAACGAATGTCTGGGGTATTTTTATAAGGGGTTCCTCAAAAACATCCTCTAGAGGGTATTTTCCTTGTAGTGGCTTGTCTATTGAAGGGATAAAACTTGTTTGATTGTGCTTTGGACCTGCCTGCACTAGAGCATAAATGGATTCCTGCACCATTTACTTGCCTGCACCAGAGCATAAATGGATTTCTGCACCATTTACCTGCTTGCACTAGAACAAGAAGAAATGATGCACAACAGAAGTCAATGCCGCAAGGATAGATAGGCAACATCTCATCGAAGAAGATCCTGTGTGGATAGTGAACGCTTCCTCCTCAAACTCCAGGATAGATAAAGCATGTTTAGAACTTTCCAAAGTCGAAGTGTAGTTCGAGAAGTTGACAGTGGATGTAAATGTTTATAGTAGAAATAGAGCTCTGCCAACTCTATTCAACTTTACAGTCAATAATTTTGAGAGTATCCTCAACTTCATCTGAACTTACCAACACATACCAAGATCATATGCTTGACTTCATTTTCTTTTACAACCTTTGTTGAAGGCCTCTCAAGACAAACGAATTGTATGTCAAGCTGCTGAGAAAGAGGTAAACACGTGTATCTCTCTTAATCTATTGATGCTCAATGTCAAACAAAATGGTGGAATCCATGCATTCGAGCTGAGGGACACCTTCATATCTAGTTGTCTATCTGCTGGGTGCAGAAGGAATCAAAGAATATGGATTAGATTCAAATGGTTGCCACACAACTGAGTGACCATTTTCCTGAAGCATGTGAGGCTACTCGAAAACCTTCCTTGGAACTTCAAGTTGTGTATGGGGAAATGACAGATTATTTCTATCTTCTCATTGTAATATCGACCAGCATAGTGCTTTTAATTTTTTGGACTGTTTCTTGGCATCTGCAAGCTTTTCTGTGGAGTATGAACTTGCTACTCAAAGCCATCATGTGAGGTTGTTGATTAAATACAAAGGAAATTATACATTTACTGAAAGAAAGGAAGTTGGTTATCGCAATATTTTTTGAACACCATGGTCGTCCTTTATGGTTGACGATAGTCCATACTCTATTAAGAACACTCTCCACCCGAGAGAAGATCTTACCATCAAGCCACAATGACACATCATGATCAGTTTTCCTTTAAAGTCAGTACTATATTGTAGCATGGCAAAGCATCACAATTGCTGAAACAATTGAGATGGGGAATTATTTTATACTGATAAACTCATAATCCACTAGATTGTAAACTTTACTATTGTGTGATGATGTTGGAGGAAAGAGCCTGAAATTTTTGAACACACACTGTGGTGATAACATATTTTTTTTATGTTTTCCACTGCTAACTATGTCAAATCGCACCTCAATAACTCCTCCAAGAAAAGAGGAACGATTCACCAGAATCGTTCCCTCTTTCGACATTTGGTTGCAAACTAATTGTATTTCCAGAAAATTTATAATCTTCCCTCCTGAATTTCAGTTGGCTAATGTTAATCTCCAATTTGTAATTCGATGCTATATAAGAGATTTCTAGGAGAAAGAAAATTTGGGGGGGGGAGGGGGAATTGGTCAGCCAGACAATCAAGCAATTGATCAATGCACAGGCACGAAAGAATGCACAGGAGGGAAGAGGAGTCGGACCTGATGTAGTGGCACGCATTCGAAATCTGTGGATCGATCCTCTGATCTTGCTGGAGCTGAGTGTTTGTGTCATGATGTAAAGAATTTTTTTTCCAGGAATTAATTGAAGCAATTTTTATCCATGTTTTGTTTATTTCTTTTTTACATCTCATGATCTTGATTACTGTGTGAACCAGGTTACACATAAAGGGTGTGAGCTAGCTGGGTTGGCCACCAAACCAGGTCAACGTCACTCTTCATTTCTTAAGTTAATTAGCATTTAAATTATCATTTATTGTGTGAAGTTGCTTTCATCATTTATAGTCTCTTCCCTTCTCCAGATTGGTATTGTTTAATTTATTGCAACATTTTCCTTTCAATTGCAGAATTAATTGATTTGTTGTAGCGTTTTCCTTTCAACTTCAAGATTAATTAAATTTGTTGTATTAAGGAATTGTCCTTCACTTCGAAATACTTCTTCATATTAAAGTTCCAGATTTTTTGAAATTACAAGATTTGCATTGCCTTTATGAGCTCTAATGTTAACTTGAATTGATCCAGACCCACTTAATTAATATTCCAAAGTATCAGATCAAATTGAGTTTTTATGGTTTTGAAAGACGACATTCATAAAAAGGGAAATTATGCTATGATTGAAAACAATAATATTTATTTTCCTTCAAACTTCTAGACAATTCCACACGATCTATTTTCAGGGACAAGGAAGGCAAGGGATTTATATTAATTCAATTTCTTTCATAATTTATTTGCAGAATAGATTTTCTTGTTATGATGCTAATGCTTTCAGGTTAATTTCACATAGGATTAGTGCAAGTAGAATTAGTGCAAGCAGAGTTAGTATTTGAATTTCTTTTTAATTTATTCCAGCATTTACAGTCTTTCGATATGGTGTCAACACCACATGTTCGATATTATGTCAACACTGGGTTGGTTTCCATTTATGATTTCCTTTCTATTTTCTTGTAATTAGAATTTCCTTTCGCATTGTTAATTGCCTTTTGCTTCCCGCATGTTTTTAATTGTTTGGATTGGTGTTTTCTCAAATTCTCTTTTAATGCAGTATTTCATTTATTTAATGTACAAGATATACTAGAGACTTGTTTTGCAGGTTGTCAAGGGATTTCTCTGGCACTTCCAGTGTTGCGTCTCGAAGTTCACGAACTATCCAGATTGATAAATTAAATGTTGGTAAATTTATAGACCCTATACTGCACCCAACATAAATGTAACTATCAAAGAAAAGAACAATGTAGCTCTATGCAAAATAACATGGTATTAGAGCTGGGTTGAAAAAAAGCCATGGAGATAACCCCCATGGAGGAAATTTTAAGGAAGCAAGTAGAGGATGGTAGAGAGCTAAAATCATTTTACGGTATGAAGAAAACCCTAGGTAGTTAGTGGATAAGGATGTGACTGTGAGGGCTTGAGAGAAAATATGGTTTATGGTAAGAGTCTTGAGATGTGATCTATGTCAAGTACTTGGGATTGATTTTACAAATGATCTGGTTATAGATAAAGTTTTTGATTGAACACAACATTGTTTTATGGTCTACGGAGAGCTCTTTAAGGTTGGTTCAAGAGGGAGAGGATCATCTCTCATTGAAGATAAGTATTCCTTGATTTATGACCTTACTCTTGTTTATTCTTATGGATCTGATTATTGTTTCTAGTCATTACTTCTTACATGTATATTTGAGCACCTGGATATTTCTAACCTCTGTGATGAGATGTGATGAGTGGATCCTTCTTGAGGATATTTTAAAGTGCAATAAATATGGATATATCTGGAAAAGGTAAAGAGGCACTTGAAGCTTCCTATGTGAAGGTGCATAAGTAATACCACAAGGCATGCGTGGTATATTGCTTTAATGTTATGTTTCAGCTATAAAATTGGATGGCTAGGTAAGCCCTATGGTATGTTGAGAATGTCTCCTTCTCAAGTGGCTCATCAAAGTGAAATTGATTAGGATCTATGTTTCCTATGATGAAATGATGCACCTAATAGTGAATGGTTTGATCATTTTCTTGATTCTACAAGGCTACTTATTGTTGATCATAGATATAGTGGCATAGATTGATGTTTGGCTAACACCTATTGCTTAGAGATCCTGATCCTAACTCTAGTAAATCTTACTCTTGACTCTTGATATGCATAAGTCATGTTGGATCTCTTATAGAAGTCCACCTCATTGATATGGTATTGATAATGTTTGTGATAAGAATGATGAAAGCTCATGAAAAGAGCGATCGCACTTTGTTTATAAATTAAACTAACTTGATCCTATTGATCATTATACAAATGGTATTGGAATCCATGATGATAGAGACATATGTATGAGATTGATGTTTCATATTTCTCACTTCCTGTGGTTATGGCATATGGTGAAATTAAATGCTTTAACTGGATGTATTGTTCATAAGGTTGTGTTGTCACATAAGTCTGCTGCCCTCATCTTTAAAGTCCAACCCTTGATGAAACATTGATAACTTGATGTTAATGATCATGATAGCTATGTGTTTATGATCTAACATATTGACTGTTGCATGAATCCTGTAAAGAAAGCCTGATGACATGAATGAAAATGAAATCACATGCTCTTCTATTATTTATGAGTGTTTGACATTGTTGATATACAACATAGGTCTAAGCCTCTCTCACGCAAAGGAAGGCCCATAGATGTAACTATGTTTGATAGACACAGAATTGAACTTTTATACAACGAATTGGGTCTATACTCCAAACCAAGGGATCTATGACATGTCTTGCCATTGTTAACTGATTTCTAGAATTTCTAGAATTGAGCATGAAATCAGATGGTCACTTGGAAGTGTCAGTTATGTAGATATGTTGCAGATACCAATAAGATCTGTCAGTAGGGAAAGTTTGCATCTTTAAACCGAACTTGTGTTTGCAGGTGACCGAGACATTCATATGGACATGTCATTATGTTTTAGGATTGTTCTACATGTGTTGCCTTTGGTTTTACATATGATAGTCTACCCTTGAAAAGTAATGAACCTCTGAAAATCTAAGTAAGAGGGAGATGGCTTCTGAATCTCGTAATAATGTAGCATGACATGATGAATCAATTTATGGAATTTGTGAAAGAAATCCCATGTTGAAATACTGTTGAAATGTATTTGTAAATCCTTGGAAAATCTAGTTTAAAGTTAAAATTTTGATTGAACATGACATGAAATCCGTTAGTTGATTGAAGCATTGATGTTCCGTTTTGAACATCCATCCGTATATGATGTGTATAGAACATGATTAAATTCATGATTGACATGATTCCTTTAGAATTTCCACCAAACATCTTTTGAAATATCTGCATGAAACATTCTAATTTTAAAGGTTGATATATTTCTCCCATGATATGTAGCTACATGGATGAACTGATGATGTTTGGGATTATTATTGATGAGCACAGTTGGATGTTGCCTTAGTATGAGATCTTCCATGATATCTGAGACGAGAGGCCCATAGAACGGTCGAGGTCAGGTATAATGATTCTAGCAAGGCTAGCTGTGAGGCAAGATGAGGAAGCTAGTATTTTCAAAGTATACCCCAGTTTACATCATATCCATAAGCAGGGCTTGTCGGGATTACTGCTCCTTGTTTGGCCAACAACTTGAGAATGTACATGGGGTGTACAACCCAAGTCGATTATGATGCAGGTGTTCTACCACATGACTATTTAGGGTCATTGATGGGAAGATCAATAGGCAATAAGATGGGTTGAGATAAACCTATGCGGTTCTGGGTTGAGAGTGAGCTACCTTATGTGCTACCAGGGTCGAGATGGGATCCCCTGCGCGGATGGATATCCTATTGCTAGATATGGGGTTGTAGAGGTATAACTCCCCATGAGATGCGATTATAGGTCAAGATGTGCTTCATGATGATATGCTCTCTAATGATGGTTAATGATGATATTTCGGGTAGTAGCCCAGTATCAGTGAATCTAGGATGATAGCTTGATGGATGAAGGGTGGTAGCCTAACTTCTCCTCCGATGATAAATTCTTCTTCTAGACCCAAGAATGTTCAACATATGAGAAAGTGCAATTAAGAGATAAGCATAAATAAGAATGAGAAGTATATTGATGATTTATAATAAGAAAGAATCACAACATGACGACTACATGACAAAGATGATCAATGACGATGAGTGATCACACATGAAGATAACATAATGGCATATTGATCGATGAACAAATATTAGTAGGTGGAATTCTCCCTGGTTGAGAGGGAGTGTTAAAATTATGCAAATGTGGTCAAATTCCATTATGGAAAACTCCAATGGTCAAGATTATAATTTCATTAGATTCATCTTTTCAAAAAGACTAAAATCAACCTATAAATCTAATTTTTACTATACAATTTTTATTTTAAAATTAATTTGTATTTTTCAATTTTTTAATATAAATATTTTTTCACTATTATTATTTTAATATAAAATTATCTAAAACAACCATTTTCAAAGTTATTTTAGAAAACACCCTATTATTTTTAATACAATAATTTTCAATATAAATGGAAAACAAAATTTATTAATAATAATAAAATAAAATCATTAAAAACGATAAAATGATATATTATAATTGAGAGAAAACTTGTATAATAAATAGAAAACCCTATCACTTTTAAGTTAAAATTGTTTCTTGGATTTTCCCCCAAAGGTATAGGAAAAGTCCAGCAACAAACTAGTAACAATATAAAAAAAAAACTTCACATAATAAACAACTTCCAAAATATATTAATTAATGATGATACCTTTGTATGTAGCCAACCAAAGAAGTCGACTTTGATGGTAAAAATTGTGGGTCGGTCGTCTATTATTTAAATCAATTCTAAAATAATATAATCGGGTTATTTTATAATTTATTGTCAACTTGCCAGAATATAAATAGGGAACGAAAGGACATCTTAGGGCAAGGCTACTCCATCCTGAGACAGAGCGGACAAAGCAGAAGTGTTGTGGAAGTGTTGCGGAAGTAAGAAAATTACTTCTTATATTTTGTGTGAGAAATAAATATGGTATCGATGGAAGCAGAAATCTGGCAATGGCTCCCCGAAGATTTGTTATGTGTAATTTTAGCGAGGCTGCCAATGAGGGTTCTTGCCAAAATGAGGACTATCTGTAAAGAGTGGAATTATCTTCTATCTTCCCATGATGCGCTCCAAGTAAATGTTCCAAATTGGTCGTTGCATTCCACCGGGGGGTTTCTGTTTCAGGTCCAATGGAATCAGAAAGATGACGTGGAATATTGGGTTATGGAAGGACGTGGCATGCCATACAAATCTCTTATAAAAAAATCTTATCAACCTCAAAACTGAGGCCTCTCCATATGCGGATGCTATTTCATTTGTTGATAAATATGGCTACCAACCATATTAAAATATTCACCTTGACATTTCATGTTTCTGACTTTGACTTTGGTTCAAACCCCAAACAATAAAAATTTATAGGCGGAAGCATTATTCTTTCTTCAATCCAAAGTTTAAAACTTTATTGAACCTTTTCCATCCAAACCTCTCATAATCTTCAATTAAATAACTAAATGGAGGGTCTTTTATTCTTTTACAAACCCTATTGGATACCTTGATTAACCTTTATTACCCCCGCATATAAATGATATTCTTCAAAGATTAAAATTTGGTTTAGTTCCCTTTATTCATCTTTAATTCTATTATAATACTATTATAATAGAATTATCATAACTCTTTATGAACTTTCCATTTCCGCCGATCAACAAGCTGCACATATGTCAAGGCTCAACTTGCATGTTAAATCATATATGGCCCACACTTATTACGACGTACCTTTATACTGATGATCAGATACGTCAGATCATTCCATTTCACGTTCAATGCTCATACATATGACGGCTGAGATTTCTTCCCACTCCAACTTAACAATCCAATGATTATCGCATAACAAAGATGAACACCCTTTGATGTTTCAAACTTACGCGAAATAAGTGGTGTTGAGGCACCATGTGTAAGCCCACAAACACTATCGCGTTCACACAGGAAATTACCACTTACCACTCTAAAGCTGTGTGAAAACCATTTATGGCTTTCAAAACCACCTTTACTGTTCCGTCTTGCTGTTGAATCACAATTCCACTTCTCTTTGATTTCGAATTTCGCCTTTCGATCTCATTCATTGATCCTTCAGATCCAACGGTTGTTGTGCTCTCATTTCATTATGCTCCATAGTTCCATAAGTTATGTCGATAACCAGAGATTTTCTGCTTCTTCCACTATTTCATTGAATGTTACATCATTTAAATGATTCACCATTCGATTAGAACACCATTTGTCAAACAAGATTCGTTGTGATTCTTTTAAAACCTCAATTTCTTGCTTGAATACACATCTTATGGATTAAACCCCGAAATGATTCCAGATTCTATTTCTGACTTACACAGTGTATTCAAAATATCGATTTAAAATATCATTGTGTCATCGACCCATTCAGTGATCAATGAATTAATTTAACAAATGCAAACTCATCCAATCTTCTCAAGTGTATATGTAAATCCTTTATTCACCTCAGCTCAAGTCATAATATTTCCATTATACCTTCCTCGACATTTACATCAAACTTTTCGATGGTATGCAAAACCACCATTTCAAACCCTATACATACATGTAATGTGCCAACTCTGATTCATCACATGAAATTATGAATTCATTTCTCTACACACAATTAATAACTCAAAAAACAATCTATTTATATATAAACAAATATTTACAGAGGTTTCTTCTTCTCTCAAGGTTGATTTTCTGATAAATGGCCTTTCCTTTAATTTTCCCGTAGGCTCACAAACTCTATCTGTCTAAAACCTGAATCACTCCTCTCCTCTTATCCTTCTTTTAATGTCTTGAGGCTTATCATTTTTATACAAAAGGTTCTGAAACTATTTTTGGTTTCAGATCCTTTATCCTCTCAACAAAACCTTGAATATCCTCTAACTCCTCATTTGCCTCAAGTAATCCCATAAAATCATGAAACTGATTCTAACTTAAGATTTACAATTAATTCGTAAATCTCTCAATCCTTATGAAATCTCAACTATCCTAATTCTCTCATGTTCTCCAATCATTCGGGAACATTTACAAAATTCCTCTCAACATTGAATTAATTTTTATTCTAAATCACTCAAAACATTACATAAGAAACCCACTCTCTTGGAAAATACAAGATCCTAATAAAATACAAAGAAATTTATGAGCCTAATGCTCCTGCATCAGACTCCCAAGGTTAAAAATAATCATGATCTCCTGATCATGTGCTTTTAATATTTGTCTTCCTGGATCCCATACCTTATTCTATAATTCATCATCTATTTTTGTTGTTGTTTGTTGCTTTTCTCCAGGTTTCCACACTTTATGCTGCTTTGTTCCACTGGTTGTACTTTCACAGTTTGTTACTGTCTTCCTTTTGCTGTTGCTGCTTCTTTTCTTTATTGCTGATATCTTCCTCACTTTCATCATTATCCTTCTTATCAGTTCAATTTCTCTGTCCAATAAATCTTTTGTCTGTTGATTACCTTCACTTCTTTATTGTTGATCTTCTATTTTTACTGCTACCCTGTCATCCTGTTGACGGGAAAATATGTCCGGCGAACAGCAGGGCATCTCCCCGGTAAAAGGTCCCAATTAGACCTTAAACCGTTTGGAATAGGGATCCCGTCCGGGGTGTGGGTCCGGCTACCACTGATTTCTCCTTTGCTTTGGGTCTCGCTTAAACTCTATAAAACATTGGGTACACACCTAATCGGCTGATACAACACATATGTTTGATGCATTAAATGTACATGCAACACTATGAGTAGCAAGAGAAAATAATAAAGCATGAAGACCGAAGGAAGTGTTGTTAGCAACACTTCATTAGGGTCATGCTTGTAGAATGTTCTGACCGCAAAGGAAACAATTCCTCACGGCGAGAACACTCTTCACTTCCTAAAAGTTTAAATGATAACACAAACGTAGATAAACAAAGTCATCAACATTAGCTAAGAAAGTGAAATAAACTCAACCACCATTAACATACTCAGAAAACTGTTATGCAACTGTGATATGAATTGAAGATGCAGTTCCATTAATCTAAAGATATTCAGAAACTGAAGATATAATACTCAACAGTGCTCGTACATAAAACAACACTAGATCCACAAAAGGGGTTTTACAAAATGCTTGTATTCATCATTAAATATATATCTACTGGTAATACAATGCACTCATCTCGAGTCCCAAACCAAAGATCCTGCACAAGTTCCCAAAGGAAGTATTTATAGGGCAAAGCTTGCCTTTTGGGGTCTCTGACTTTTTAGCTTCTCGACGGTTGGGCTTCCTTGCGACCCAGTCTTTTCTGTGACTTGCGACCTGAGCCGTTGTTGTGACCTGCGACCTAGTCGCTGGGTCGCTGGGTCACACTGTCAAGAATTTACCAAGGGGTGTGACTTAGTGACCTCGGCAGATGTGCGACCTTGCGACCTCCTTGGATTTGAGACCTCGCGACCCAAATAAATGTGCGACCTGCGACCTCACTGGCTCTGCGACCTGCGACCTCGGAAAATGTGCGACCTGCGACCTCGGCAGAATTGTGACCTTGCGACCTAGTTGCTGGGTCGATGGGTCGCACCAACGGGCTTTTGACAGGGAGTGCGACTTAGCGACCTGGCAACCTCTGCCACTTGTTTTAAGAAGGTCCCCTTGTTTTCTGAGGAAAAATCTGGCTCGTTGTGCAGACTGAAAGGTTCTTCCTGCAATGAAATAACGTAAGTCACATATCTTCATGATTGAAACAATAATAATGCTAAAGGAATTTTAATTAATTTGCAAGAGCGAAGAACAATAAATTTAGACCCCTGTGTGGTCATGACTTTTTCATCAGAGAGAATGGCTTGAGTAGGCCGTTTCTGTGCCTCTTCAAATGCTGTAAATGCAGATTAGTATGGCTATAGACCGAGTTCGAAATGCAGACTTCGCGCATTTCAACACACGATCCTTTTGTTATCCACATCTTCACTCTTTCCTTCCAAGTGCACTGGCAGCCCATGGATGCAAAATGCCTTAGATATGCTATGCGTTGAAGCCTAGATTAAAACGATGTCCTTTTGCCTGGTAATGGTCCAATGGATTCCATGATCAAAATCTATTGGATAGAATGATATATAGCTAAAAATTGGTGTAATTAAAAGACATATTTGATATCACTCCATGCGACCTCTAACAGTCGTGGACAATTTGGAAGGGATCCAAAATTCTTCGCGAAGATTTAGCCATCGTTGGATGCCTGTTAAACATGCTCTAACGTGCTAGCTAGCCATGAACTCAACAAATGTCCATTTCAGATTTTACTTGGTTTCATGAACTTTCACATAACTTATTTCCAAAGCATCAATCAGCTGGTATTAGATAGGTGCAGATTTGATTGCTTAGTCCAAATCAGCAATCAGGTCTTCTGCATCCTCAATCCCGTCAGAAAGGCGAATTAAATCTTCACTTAATCCTTGGGACCTTCGTACTTCAGAGGGTATACTTGCATGTGACACGAAACATGGAAGACTGATGAGTAACTTCACACTGCCAAAACTAACGGTTATGCTGAAAAGTTTTGTGTTTTCAACGACGTGCTTTGAAAGAGCCCAAAACCGGTTTGAAAGTTAAGAACAGAAACACCTCCTTTTGCCTACGAGAAATGCAAATGGTGGCCTGGGTGGCGATGAAAACCAGCATAATATCCTCGCAAACATAGCCAACAGTCAAATGGAGCCAGACCTGAACCTTCTGCATTTTGTGGGAAATAGATATCTTTAGCCCACTTTTCCCCTTTACGACAAGAACACCTGCCATCGACATTCGTTTCCATGCAACGTGTCCATTGTTGGTTCTGTGCCATGTCTCCAACGTTTAGCACGAAATGGAACTTAGCCACCAGAACCATTGCATTCACGTCCACTTGTACATTGCCATCGTAGATCTTTTTATGAGGTCTGGCTCCATGTTTAAACGTAGCTCTGACCACTTGTCATATATCTACTCCCAAGCCTTAATGATTTTCCACTCCCTTGTCTGCGCATAGTAGCACAATCATCGCTGGCACATGGCAGCATGCATTGGGCAGCCCGTCCATGTAATGCGGCACCTCAGTAGCTTTTTCAGTGAATGAAACACGTGGACGATCATCGTGGAGCCGATTATAGCATGAATTTGAATTTTTTGATGGGGTCGCAGGTCGGAGAATTCCTTGGGTCGCAGCTCCTCATGAGCAGATCATCTTGCGACCCTGCGACCTGGCACACATGCGACCCTGGGTCGCTGGGTCACAAAACTGGCTGAGTCACAGCCTTGGGCAATCCTTGATCTGTGCGACCCTGCGACCTGTTCAAAAATAACACGTAATTGGCGCGTAGTGACAAAATTCTTGTTCACACATGGGTAACATGCATCCATCTAATGCGGCATGAAGAATAGAGGTTCATTCCGTCCAGTTCACGTGTCAGATTTTCCATTTTACGTAACGTGGTTTAAATGCTTTATATCCTCATTTGGGAGCCGTCTGGCGATAGCCTGGTTCAGATAATCTTCTCCCTTGTAAGAAGCGATTTACCTTTTTCTTCGACTTTAGTTAAACCACGTTCGAAAAGCCACCACAATAATCGTGAGCCAAGGTTCTCTCGAGCAAGCTTACTAACAGTCTCAAGAAAACGTGGTGCGCAGAGAAATACACGTGAAACCAAAACCGTCGAAACCGTGGTGCGCAGAGAAAAACACGACCTCCTCAACGAAACCGTCGCTCTGCATTGCTCACAATATGGCTATAGATATTCGTTATTCATACCACATTTATCAGAACGTTGCCACGATGGGTTTGTCGTGATGTCTCGCTCCGCATTTTTAAACATAGACTTTGAGCATTATATATTTGCTAACCATGTTTCGCCGTAGATTGAAATGTGCCATCGAATGTTTAAGTTTCCATGCAACGTGTCCATTTGGTTTCTACGCCATGTCTCCATGTAAGGCTGACCGCTACATATGAAAATTGCTCCAAACATTTGCCATTAGTTTGAAAACAGCCATCGATCCTTTAAATTCATTCGTAATGCCTTTACTTTGTTTAGTTTATATTACTTGCTCCTCCAACGTTACAAGATTTGAAAACCGTATTATTCTCGTAGCGCTCAAAACCTGATTGTAGATTATTATACCTCGCACTATGGTTGGATCACCAAATGTATTTATTTTCTGTAAACCATTGAGCATTTGCACACATGCAACGTGCCATGGTTATTATAACATACCATGCACTCCACTCTATGTTTTGCCCATATGCTTGGATCATTATATCCGCCATAGATATATTTAAGCCCCATTCAAAATATGTCTTCATATGGTTCATGATCCACCACTTTATATTTTTTGGAAACTACATGGCCTTGCGCCTTGGTTTCATATACAACACAACTTTGGTCGATCGAATGTGCGCCCATCCATAATGTCTTGACATGGTTTTGCTCCGCCATCTCTTATGGCTTTGAACCCATATGATTTTGCCTTGGTTTAATTGTATAAAATCATAATTTTTCATCCACCATGTAGCTTGGATTTAACCATAATTTATCCGTGTCCCCAATTTTCCAGAGTTGTCAACACAACTCAAAATGATTGTTGGTTCAGAAGAATGGCTTTTTTTATAAAATTTGAACAATCTCCAAAAACAAAATGTGCTTCGCCATTACTTGAATTTGGTTTAAATGTGCAACATAACTTTTCTTCATTGAATGTGCGCTCCTTATAATGTTTTCACATAGTTTTGTTGATGTTAAAGAGTCCACGGCCACCCTTGCCTCTAGATCCACTTACACCCAAGCCACTTTGCGTTTTTCGCCCAAAGTAAATAATAGACCCCAAAATCAATAATATAGGTGCACATCTCAACAACTCTTGGTACCAGACCATTTCTGAAACATATGTCACAGGAACATAATCATGAGGACCAATACCCAACGCTTCTTGTGCGTCTTCCAACTTCTGCTCAAAGGATTCAACACCTCCAATATTAAAAGAATACTTATGTTGGCTACCACCCTCAGAGGAGGTCCGTCTGACATATATCTTTACATCACTACTTTCACTTTGGGTAGAATCATTTGGTGGATTTAGAACATAACTTTAGCTAGAGATTCATTTGAAACCACAGTATGGTCGACAAGCCCAGGTTCCTAAATCTCTTCAGATGCAAGAGGCTTAATCTTATTTCTCTCGGTGCCATGACAATAATTGATGAGTTGATCAGTCGTGGGATGGACCTGTATAATCAACATAACATCAATTAGTTCACAGTTATTCTTTGCGAATGGTGCCCCTAGATAAAACGTATGAGATTAACGAGTTTAAAATACACATTCAGTCAACATGCTTAATGACCTACATTAGGAGGGCTTTTACTCGTCAATACACAAAAGGTTTCCATTCAAATGTATGCATGGCAATCTCATTACACATGGCACGACTAAGGTAAGAATTTTCGATCGTACGCTAGATGATCCCTCCCACATATGGCGTGATTGCAGTGACAACATCAAGTCATGGTGATGAGACAACTTGTGAGGGGTTGGGGATAGGTTGGCAGGATGTCGTTGACTGTAGGTCAGGTGAAAGACTTTAACGCCTAGGCGAGCAGAGGGGGAACCCAAAATTTTAAATATATGGTAAATTTTGGGTGGTGTTGTAGCAGCTACAACACATCCTTACCCTCTTGTTTTCTACAATTACTTTCTTCTTCAAGATTGTCACTTATGACAATTTGTTTGCCTCTTTTCTTCGGCAATTCATTGGACTGGTACATAGTATACCCTTTAATGCTATCTTCATCTCTTTGCTTTAGTTTGTTGCTGATGTCCTCTAATTCTTTCACCTTCAAATTCTGCACTTATTCAAGCTCTTTCTCTTTATGTATTGAATCTTGATTCTTCAGCATAATTTCCAGTAATTTAATTTATTTATTCCATGGATTAAAGACTTCCACAAAATTTTCTTCCTTCTCCTTACTTGACTACCCATTTGTGTCAAATTTTCTCTAGCATCTGCAATAAAACCCGCATTCCTAAAATAATTATTAAAATCAAAACCATAAGGCCTCAGTGCCTTTCTTTCCTCTGGAAACATTTCATTATGCTGCTCTGAAATTTCCTCCTTTATCAACACATTAGTATGCTGATTCATTATCCTTAAATAATTCTCTGAAGAACTCTCTAGATTTTCAACAAGTCTTTCTTCCACATCATCTATTTTCGTGATGTCTTTCTGTTCTTGTCCACTGCAGTGAACTATGTCTATAACAATCTCTCTGTCATACTCTGAGTTTTCCAACAAATATTCCAGTAATGCAATTTATTTTTGGAAATCCTTAAGTACTTCATCATCACTAACAATTCCTGCATTTATATACAAATTTTCAGTTTGTAAATCACAAGGTTCAACAGTCTCAACTGTTGCTTGACATATCAGTGCTTCAGACTGAATCTCTTCTCCTTCTTCCACAAGAAATTCTTCCTGTGTTGTAACAGTTTCAAATATAAATGCATCACTTCTTCCCTCATTCAAGAGACATTATTCATCATTCTCTAATTCATAGTTTTTATCTTCTGAAAGACACTCTCACATACTTTTGATAGCTTCAAAAGATTGCTCATCCTCTCTAAAACCTGTAATCACATCAAAATTATTGGTTACAAAAACACAAGGCTTTAAGTCATCTCGTTGATCTGAACTTGCCCAACAACTCTGGAAATCATCAATAATTCCCTCTTCAGCAAGGTAAACTTCTTGTTGTCTTAAATCTTCATAATGATTCATAAGATCTTCCACAAATCTCCATTTTTCATCTTTTCCCATAACTTCACTTTGTTCTTCTTCACAAATGGAAACTTCCATTTTCAACTTAGCTTTTCTAAGTTCTTCACATCTCAATTGTACACTCATAACCTGTTCAAGTTGTCTTAGCCCTTCCGCTAACTGCATATTCTCTTGTTGTTCTCTCTTCTGTTGTAGCCTCTGCCACTTTACTTTCTTCTTCATGATCCAACCATATCTCTTGTTTTCTTCTATCATCATTTTCAATTTAGTAAATTGTTCTCTTATCTCAGCTAACTCTTTGTCATATTCTTCATCAATCAACTGCTTCCTTATGCCATTTGCCTTGGCATCTTCTTTCTCCTTCCTTCTGTTGTGGTCTCTCTCAGAACCTCTGCTATCTCTTCTATGACTATTAGTAGTCATCTTCTTCTCCATTTCTATCTTCAAGAGTTCCTCACTCATTCATCATGAGCTGTACTAAAGCCTCTGCAATAACAAGTCCTCCTTGTTACAACTTACCTCACCAATCCATTTTCTTTGGACTTGGTCTTTCGGCAAGCACTGGTTCTCTATTCTCTGGAACCTCGTTAGCATTCCTCTTCGCTCCTTCTGGGCTTCAACTCATATGCACCTTTAAGAACACAATTTTCCTTTTTATCCAACCTCTTGTTGGAATTCTTCAAGGTTCTGTTCAACACTCTTCTTGCACTTAGAATCCTCTACTAGATTCCTTCATCACTCCCCTTAAAGCTGTGATCTTCTTTTGCTGAGATTTTCTTCAATTTCCTACAACCTGAATTCTACAAACATAATCTTCAAACCAAAATTAAAATAAAACTTATCAACTCACCATCAAGATCTTTATGTGATCTTGTTTCACCTCTCATCTGCACTGTATCTCTATGTGCTGCAATATATCAATTCAAAATCTGATCTCTTTTTATTTTCTCCATCACACATGCATTCATTCTAATTCCATTTTAATTAAAACAAACTTGAACCTTCTAAAGAGATGTTTCCTTCTTCGATACCACAATTATGCTGCCACAACAGCAAAACCCCACAATTTCATTACTATTACAAATCTCTTGTAAACAAATCTTATCAACCTCAAAACTGAGGCCGCTCCATATGCGGAAGCTATTTCATTTGTTGATAATTATGACTACCAACCATATTAAAATACTCACCTTGACATTTCATATTTCTGACTTTGACTTTGGTTCAAACCCTAAACAATAAAAATTTATAGGCGGAAGCATTATTCTTTCTTCAATCCAAAGTTTAAAACTTTATTGAACATTTTCCATTGGAACCTCTCATAATCTTCAATTAAATTACTAAACGGAGGGTCTTTTATTCTTTTACAAACCTTATCAGATACCTTGATTAACCTTTATTACCCCCACATATAAATGATATTCTTCAAAGCTTAAACTTTTGTTTAGTTCCCTTTATTCAGCTTTAATTCTATTATAATACTATTATAATAGAATTATCATAACCCTTTATGAACTGACCATTTGATCCAGGTGGATATTGGTGGTCACCCGCCTATTCCACTTGGGGCCCCACCATTGTCTATTTCAGTTTTTCAGTTTCGGCACAGTTTACTATTTTTAGCAGTTTTTCGGGTCCTAAACTTCCAGAGCCGTTTTGAGGCCCTAAACAACGTTTTTTAGGAAAACGGAGAGCAACATGGGTCCATGGACCGATGTTGCTCATTCAAAATTTGTATTCCTCGGATAGATATTTCTAACGAGGTATGGTATGCGTCAAACGGAGATCGTATGCCAAAGTTACGCCCCTGGGAAGTTGAAACACCAATTTACCCAAACGGGGCCCATAGTTTTGGTGCTTCATCTCCTAGGGTTAGGGTTTTGGCTGTTTAGGATTTCCCATTGTTTATAAATAATAAATAGGCCCTCGAGCCTCATTGTAACTCAGTTCAGAGGCCTATAGCCACCACATCTCTTCTCAGAGATAGCTACCAGTGCCCTAGCTAGTTTTATTTCCATTCTGTCTGTAAGCAAATTTCAGTTCTTTGATATTAATGAAATGAAGTGTTAATTCCGCTGCATCTCTGTATTTATGGTTATATGTTTATTCTATTGCGTTCCTACATAAATCTGGATCAGTGGTATCAGAGCGGTCTGCTTTTTCTCGATCCTTCTTTGCATGTCCCCAACGAGGTCGGGGTATAAGGAGCTAGGGCTTGATCTGGTGGAACCTTTGCAAGATCGGCCTCGCAAACCTCGACGGACGCCCATGGGGGACGAAAAGAAAGATGAGGGAGCAGGAGATCCTATCAAAATATTGCTCGAGGAGGCCCTCGAAAGACAAAGGAACGTGATGATGGATAACTTTGCTCAAATCCTTCAACGACTACCCACCGGCGGCGCATCTGCATCCAGCAGCCACTCTGGAGGCGCGACTCCTTTTAAGGTACAAGTAAATTTTGACATTCCCATATTTGAGGGTCAAATAGACGCAGATGCTGTAGATAAATGGTTGAATCTGTTAGAAGGATATTTCTCGGTTCATGACTTTTCGGACCGGGAGAAGATTATTTTTGCACTCCTCAAAGCTACCCCCCATGTTAAGGACTGGTGGGAAACCTACTGTGAGAACAAGGACCAGACAGAACCCTCTCTGTTCTCGGCCATACCAACTTGGAATTCTTTCTGAGACGCCGTCAAGGAACAGTACTATCCCGTGGGGAGCTATGAGGACAAGTACATACAATGGACCACGCTGCGACAACAAAGGGATCAAAATGTGCATGAGCTGACGAATCTGTTCCATACCCTGCGCACAAAGTTGGGTATCAAAGATTCAGAGAAACATCTGGTGCTAAAGTATCGTAGCTGTCTGCACAAATACATTCAGGAGGAAATGGAGTTCCTTGACATCTCCTCGCTTGGTACAGCATACCGGTATGCTGCCAAGATTGAGCAGAAATTCAAGCAGAAGAAGCGAGACTTTGGATCTGCGAATCAAAAGCAAGGGAAAGGTGCTTCCAAACCGCAGAACAAAGGACTGAGCCAAGGCATGGTGGCTAAAGAAAACTCATCGAAGCCACAAGAAAAGAATAGCACCGCAAAGCCAAAGAAGGACACGGGAAAGTGGTGTGAGTTCCATAAGAGCTCCACTCACAACACAAGTGAGTGTCGGGCCAAGCAGTCGCTAGTGGCTGAGATGAGGGCTTCTGAGTCAGATGCATGCTCTGACTCTGAATCAGAACCTAAAAAGGTGAATGAAAAAGGGAAACAGATTATTGATGCGGAGCCCAATGCCACTGTTGCCACTACAAATATCCAAAAGGAGGAACCGGAAGATCCAGAGGAGGAGGAACGTCTCTTCCACTCCCAGATGTGGGTAAAGGGCTCCCCGGTACAGTTCATTGTCGACAATGGGAGCCAAAAGAACCTCATTTCAGCAGACGCCGTGAAGCGGTTGGGCTTGCCGACCACGGCTCACCCACATCCATACACCATCGGGTGGCTTCACCAAGGACGAGATCTCCGCGTCAGCCGGCAGTGTCGCCTTCCCTATAGCATCAAGCCCTTCACGGATGAGGTATTATGTGACGTTGCTCTTATTGATGTTTCTGATGTATTATTAGGACAACCATACTTGTGGAAGCGTCATGCTGTGTATGAGTCTCGACCTCGTGCTGTTATTATTACTTTGGGAAATAAGTTGTACAGGATACCAGAGGTACCACCTCCTATGGCTATCTCTTTGGTTACTGCAAAACAATGCAGTAAGCTCATTTCCCAAACCAGGAAATTCGTTTTCCTGATGATCCGCCCCCAGGGCAAGAAGAAGACTGTGGCCACGACCTCCAGACAGGGCTCCTCTGCACAATAACAACAAATGGATAAGGTTGTGGAGGAGTACGGGGACATATTCACCTCACCCACAGGGGTTCCTCTGCACTATCAGGTCAAGCACCCGATTGATCTGACCCCAGGTGCGCCGCTACCCAATGGACCAATCTAATGAAATCAAGAGGCAGATTCAGGAGCTGTTGCAGAAAGGTCACATCAAACCAAGTTCATCGCCCTGTGGGAGCCTGATCGTGTTGGTATAGAAGAAGGATGGGATGTGGAGACTCTGTATTGACTATCAGGCGCTGAATAAGATCACTGTCCGGAATAGGTACCCAATCCCACGGATTGATGACCTTCTGGACCAGCTCAAAGGTGCAAAATATTTCAGCAAGATCGACCTAAAGTCTGGCTATCACCAGGTACCAATTGAACCCTCCGATGTGTGGAAGACTGCCTTCAAAGCCAAGGAAGGCCTTCTCGAATGGCTGGTCATGCCTTTCGGTTGACGAATGCACCCGCCACCTTCATGAGCATGATGGATGACATCATGTGGCCATTCACCAACTCATTTGTAGTGGTGTATTTGGATGACATTATGATCTTCAGCCAGACTTGGGAAGAGCACCTTCACCACATCCGACAAGTCCTCCAAACACTGCGGCAACACAAGTTGTGTGCCAATTTGGAGAAGTGCACTTTTGGCATGACCCAGGTTCAATATCTGGGATACATTATTGATGAAAGGGGGGGTGCATGTGGATCCAGCCAAGATCCAAGTCATTCGGGATTGGCCAGCCCCAACCACTATAACAGAGCTTCGCAGCTTTCTGGGTCTTGCTAATTTCTACCGGAGGTTCGTGTTGGGATTCTCTCATATCACTTGGCCCTTAAGTCAAGTCACCAAGGGAGGAGCGAGAGAAATTTTTTTTTGGTCGGAACCTCAACAAAAGGCATTCACAGAATTGAAAAATCGCCTCTATTCTGCCCCAGTGCTCACTTTACCGGACTTGCAACAGCCATTTGAGATCGAGACAGATGCCTCGGACTATGCTATTGGGGCAGTTCTTACTCAACAGGGACATCCAGTGGCATTTCACAGTGAGACATTGTCTGACACAGTTCGCAAGTACCCCACATATGACAAAGAAATGTACTCCATTGTGCAAGCTTGTCGACAATGGAAACATTACATTTTGGGGAAGGAAACAATCATCCACACAGACCACCGGCCCCTGCAGTTCATACAGACACAAGGGAAGTTGCAGAATGATCGCCATCAGAAGTGGTCAACATATCTGCAACAGTTTCATTTAAACATCAAGTACAAGAAGGGTAGCACCAATCATGTTGCAGACTCCTCAGCTGACCACCGATCGTGGCGCTGACCACTGTGCTCAACTCTTGTGGGCACGAGACTTCTGATTGGCCACTTCTTATCAGAGTGACCTAGAATTTGGCCAAACTTACAAGGCACTCTTGGGGGATACGCAAGTTCCAAATTTTCACCTCCAAGATGCACTTTTATGTCACATGGGACACCTTTGTGTTCCTTCAAGCGAGTGTGCCAAGATGATATGGGAAGCATTTTGGGGTTGAGAAAATAGTAGCAATCCTGTAGAAGTATTTCTATTGGCCGAACCTTCGAAAGGATGTCGAGAAGCACATCAGATCCTGCACTGCTTGTGCCATTGCCAAACCGACCATCAAGAAGCAAGGCCTATATACTCCTCTACCTACCCCTAGTCGACCTTTGGAATCCATCTCCATGGATTACATGTCGGGCCTGCCTTCTACTAAGCAGGGAAATGACTGTGTTTTTGTGGTCGTCGACAGATTCTCGAAGATGGCCATTATGGCGGCCTGCAAGAAGAATATCACAGCAGAAGCCACTGCTAAACTCTTCTTTGAACGAGTGTGGGTGCACTTTGGGATCCCAAAGTCTATCATATCAGATCGGGATAGCAGGTTCCTCAGCACATTTTGGTCCAGCCTCTGGTCAATGTTGGATACCAAGCTCACCAAGTCCACAACTTTCCATCCCCAAACAGATGGCCAGATAGAGGTCGTCAACAGAATGATTGTACACATTCTACGCATGTACAATTCAAAGCATCCACGCACATGGGATGAGAGCCTTCCCTATGTAAAACACAGTTATAAACGGGCTCTCCACAGCTCAATCGGCCACAGCCCCTTTTAGGTGGGCTTGGGATTCTAGCCACTATGTCCAATTGACATAGCCATGCCATTTGTGGCTACTCAGGTCGATTCGGCTCATGTCCAGTCAGAATTTGACAAAGCAAATAGCTTCATCGAGCGCAACGAACACATCCGCCAATAGGTTCATGACATATTGGACGGAGTGATGCCAATCGCCAATCGCAGTCGCATCGGGTGCCACATAACTTCCAGGTGGGCGACAAAGTATGGCTACATTTGCAGAAGGAGCGCCTCACTGGACCCCACCGCAAGCTTCGCCCGCTCCGATACGGGCCATACACCATCACCAAGGCTGTAGGGAACAATGCCTTCGAGCTTAGTATTCCACCATTCCTTGGTCTGCACCCGGTCTTCAATGTGGATCGCCTTCGTCCTTACTTCCCACCTCTACTGGACACCTCGGACATTGTAGAACAACTCACACCAACAGAGTTAAACCCAGACTGCATGGAACAGGCCACCACAGATTGTATCATGGACATGAAAATCAAGAACACTCGCCGACGGAGAAGATCCAACTATGTCGGGTTGTCCGGCGGCCAACTCTGCACGGAAAGTGGTTCACCAGGGACCAAGTTCAACAGAAATTTCCTCATCTCATGGAGGAACTTAACGCAATGGGGACCATTGCTTCCTAAGGGGGGAGGAATGATCCAGGTGGATATTGGTGGTCACCCGCCTATTCCACTTGGGGCCCCACAATTGTCTATTTTAATTTTTCAGTTTCAGCACAGTTTACTATTTTTAGCAGTTTTTCGGGTCCTAAACTTCCGGAGCCGTTTTGAGGCCCTAAACGACGTTTTTTGGTAAAACAGAGAGCAACATGGGTCCATGGACCGATGTTTCTCATTCCAAATTTGTAGTCCTCGGATAGATATTTCTAACGAGGTATGGTACGCGTCAAACGGAGATCGCATGCCAAAGTTACGCCCCTGGAAAGTTGAAACACCAATTTACCCAAACGGGGCCCATAGTTTTGGCGCTTCATCTCCTAGGGTTAGGGTTTTGGATGTTTAGGATTTCCCATTGTTTATAAGTAATAAATAGGCCCTCGAGCCTCATTGTAACTCAGTTCAGAGGCCTGTAGCCGCCACATCTCTTCTCAGAGATAGCTACCAGCGCCCTAGCTAGTTTTATTTCTATTCTATCTGTAAGCAAATTTCAGTTCTTTGATATTAATGAAATGAAGTTTTATTTCCACTGCATCTCTGTATTTATGGTTATATGTTTATTCTGTTGCGTTCCTGCATAAATCCGGATCACCATTTCCACTGATCAACAAGCTGCACATATGTCGAGGCTCAACTTGAATGTTAAATCATATATGGCCCACACTTATTACAACGTACCTTTATACTGACGATCAGACACGTCAGTTCATTCCATTTCATGTTCAATGCTCATACATCCGATGAAACTGATGCTTCTTCCCACTCCAACCTAACAATATAACAATTATCGTATAACAAATATGTACACCCTTTAATGTTTCAAACTTACACGAAATAGCATCACGTGTCAGCCCACAACCACTATCACGTTCACACAAGAAATTACCACTTACCACTCTAAAGTTGCACGAAAACCATTTACGGTTTTCAAAACCACCTTCAATGTTTGTTCTTGTCGTTGACTCACAGTTCCACTTCTCTTTGATTCCGAATTTTGCCTTTCGATCTCGTTTGTCGATCCTTTAGATCCAACGGTTGTTGTGATCTCATTTCATTCTGATCCACTGTTCCATAAGTTATGTCGATAACGAAATACTTTCTGCTTTTTCCACTATTTCATTGAATGTTACATCATTTAAATTATTCACCATTTGATCAGAATACCATTCGTCAAGCTAGATTCGTTGTGATTCTTTTAAAAGCTAAATTTATTGCTTGAATACACATCTTATGCATTAAACCCTGAAATGATTCCAGATCCTATTTCTGACTTACACAGTGTATTCAGAATATCGATTTAAAATATCATTGTGTCATTGATCCATTTAGTGATTGATGAATGAATATAACAAATGCAAACTCATCCAATCTTCTCAATTGTATATGTAAACCATTTATGCACCTCTGCTCAAGTCATAATATTTCCATTATACTTGTCTCGACATTTACATCAAACTTTTCAATGGTATGGAAAACCACCATTTCAAACCATATACATACATGTACTATGCCAACTCTGATTCATAACATGAAATTATGAATTCATTTCTCTACACAATTAATAACTCAGAAAACAATCTCTTTATATATAAAAAAAAATTCTTGTAGGCTTACAAACTCTATCTATCTAAAACCTGAATCACTCCTCTCCTCTTTTCCTTCTTTTAATGTCTTGAGGCTTATCATTTTTATACAAAAATTTCTGAAACTATTTTTGGTTTCAGATCCTTCATCCTCTCAGAAAAACCCTGAATATCCTCTAACTCCTCATTTGCCTCAACTAATCCCATAAAATCATGAAACTAATTCTAACTTAAGATTTACAATTAATTCCTAAATTTCTCAATCCCTATGAAATCCCAACTATCCTAATTCTCTCATGTTCTCCAATCATTAGGGAAATTCCTGTCAATATTGAATTAATTCTTATTCTAAATCACTCAAAACTTTACATAAGAAACCCACTCTCTTGGAAAATACAAGACCCCTATGTCTAATAAAATACAAAGAAATTTATGAGGCTAATGGTCTTACATCATCTTTGAAGAAATCGATTTAAAAAAAAAATTGATGCTACAAGTTCATTGCCTCTGAGAATAAGTTCCCTTTCAAATTCAGCGTTAATCATACCTTCTGGCATAGTAAATTCAGTATTTATGTTTGCTATAGTAGCTTCATCCTCTCTCACCAAATAGTTCCGGGTTTTCTTCTTGCCATAAGTCCACTACAAAATAACTTGTGCCAATCCTTTTTATGGCTAGGCGTTGACTTTCAATTTAGCCATTGTTTTACCCAAGAAATATGCAAAATAGGGGTTGAAAGTACCAAGAAAATATACCAAATAGAAATGAATTTGAGAAAAATTTCCATGACTAGACTAATTGGGCTCGTTCTAAAGAAAACCCATGTTTTTGTTTTTCAAATTTCATTTTCGTTTGCTCAGATAAAACAACGAAAATAGTGGCTTCTTAAAAATCGAAATGCATTTATTGGACTGAATAAAATTTCATGATCATTCAATTTGAAATCAATTTTTGGAAAATTAACCAATGCGTGCATTTCATTGAAAATCGATTTTTGGAGAAACTACTGTATGCATTCATTTTTTACTATTTGTTTGGAAGTCGAATTCTGGAAAAAAAAAACCATTCTGCAATTTTGAACGTTTCTTTTAAATTTAATAACACCACCACTCACCGCTTCTTAAAAAAATCGAATTCTGGAAATAAAAATTTCTCTTACAGGTCTTTGAAGAAATCACTTTTTAAAAAAAATTGCTGCTACAGGTTCACTGCTTTCTCTGAGGCTAAGTTCCCTTTCAAATTCAATGTTAATCATACCTTCTGGCATAGGCAAGTCATTATTTCCATTTGCTATAGCTGCTTCATCCTCTCTCACCAAATAGTTGTGGACATCAGATGTAGATGGAAGATCTACCACATCAGTTTCATATAAGAGCCTTTCTCTTCTAATGGCACATAGTATGGTGCAAAAGCTGGAACAACATGTGCATGATATTGATCTATGTTTTAATGAAAAATGAATTATTTGTTTTGATGAAAAGAAACACTCTCTGTTTTGATAAAAAACTCGTTTTCTGCCTCAAAAACAAATTACTCTGTGGAAGAAATACTCGTTTTGAAATGGTCATAAGCTCATGCTCGATTTCCCTCTTCAAAACCCTTTCCAAGGATATTTACTGTGCATAAAAATTCTTGAGAATATGCTTCATGCCATATGGAAATACTATTTTATAAATCATGTTCATGATTTCACAAATCAAATTTTTATGGAGAGATTTTGAAGTTTTCAATGAGGTACCTGATTTTTAGAGATGACTTTGAGTTTCATGATAAAAATTAATTAGAGCTCTTGTTGATTTTTTTTTCGAGAATATTTTACAAGTGGCAATCAATTTTGAATGAAGGCACAGTTAAATTTCTAGAAGTGGCAGTGTTATTTTAAATAGAAACAGAGGTCCATCTTATAACTAACACTTCGTTTGACACCTTTAAACACAATCACGATTTCTATCAACCACAAAACCTGCTCAGTCTTCAAAAAAATCTAGAATCTGAATGAATTTCCTTACCTAGCTCCTTTGCATGATCCTTGGAATTTTTTGTAGTGTTTTGGTCTACTCGGCACACAGGGAACTCAACTTTTAACTCTGCGTTACAACAAATGTTCAAATTTCGTGCTTATTTCCACATTTCTTCTTCAGCACTGTGCTCTGAGTTTCTCTCAATTCCGATTTCTCTCACAAGGTTTTGACTATATAGAGTGTTGAAATATCTTTCCTGGGCTTACTTTGAGATGTGATGGTTAAAGCAATATGTAATGGAGGTCTGGAGTATGCAAAAAAACGTAATACAGAGCACTGTAATTGTTTTTCAGAGCATTTGAACTTTGTTTTATTGTTTCAATTATGCCAACGCAATGCTCATTGTACCTACCATGGCTGCATCCTCCCTGTGGCTATGTCCTTTGGATTACACGGTGTGTAGGCCTGTCTTGTCACTGCAGCATCATATTTTTATCATGGATACTTCATACATGGCTTTCATTATATTTCATGCCCACTTTGTATTATATTCCCATTAGTTCCTTTTTAATTTTTTCTTTTGCATGTTTTTCATTGCAATTCTTCGCATATATCTTATTGACCATACTTTGATGCTCATAATTTCGCTACATCATAAGTCCATACCTTCATTCCTTTGCATACCCATAATTCCGTTGCATCATTTTCAACTTTGGTTATGTCCTTTGTATTACTCATTGCATTTTCACTTAGGTTTGTGTCACAATTGTATTATCTGACATATGAATCATTTTATACCCTTGCATACTAGTGCAACATTCCATCAAATGATATATATATGTATATTTTCTCATTGCGCCTTGGAACTTTGGTTTCACAATTTTGTTTTGTTTAATTTAATTTTAAAATGACCCTATAATGGTTATGTTTAATTTTTTTTTATTTTTTATCATGACACTAACTCTTGTCGGTTTTGTAGGCAAATCAAAAATACTTCATGGGAAAAATATTAAATCCTCAATCTTTGATCAAAATGCTTATAGGGTAATGTAGGGATATATGGATTAATGTAGGCTAAATGAAAGGTATGGTAGGATAATGGTAAGGAATTCATAAGATTATGATGATGTATGATGGTGTAATGGATAGGTTTATGATAAATGTAGAATTGTGATGAAATGTAGGCTTATGATGAGGCTAGGGTAGGAATGTAATTTTTGATGTGATGATGTAGGATATAGGTATGGTAAATGTAGGGTGTTAGTAGAATGATAGGATGCATATTCAAGTTTAAATCAGTTTAAAAATTCTAAAAAAATTTCAAAATCAAAGGTTCTAAGAACATTTTTTTTTGCTTACTGTACTTTCCCTTTCGCAACATAGCTTGATTTTCATACTGATTTGATAATGAATTGTGCTGGTTCGTTGAAATTTGACTCATGATGATGGTTCTTCAAAGATGCATTCAGATTGAATATAGACAATTGTAACTACTTACTTGAACCTCTTGATATTATGTTATTTCATGTTCTTCTTGACATCTTTTATTGATTTAGGTCCCTTCTGATGATTATTGTTCAGGTCCCTTCTGCAATGATATTCAATGTTGTTTCAAATCCCTTCTGCAATGATTTTTAATGATGTTTTAGGTCCCTTCTGACATGTTATTCAGGTCCCTTCTGCAATACAACTTATCAAACTATTTGCATAGTTTTATTACAAACTTCCCCCTTGCTTATGTTAAGACTTGTCCTCAAGTCTTACATTTCTTGGAGGATTATTTCTCCAAAATCATACTGAAGTAAAAAAAAATAGAGAATTCATATTGTCCAAATAAGTTAGTTTTCCGATATGAATTCGAGTTTGTATTGTTCCATTTTCTTGGATTTTCACAACTAAACTCTTTTATTATTTTTTATCTTTTTCTATTTTTTTTCTCTTTTCTTTTCTAGATGGAGGTGGTGTATAATGGAGTTGGAAAATATGGAATGATTATGAAAGTAAGATAGGTTGAAGTCATCATATAAGAGTAGATAGAAAATAGGTATGGACTTCAACATGCATGATTATGGAACTTATCATACAATATGATAGATGAATGAAATCATGAACAATATGGCTTATGAAAGGCTTCTTTGACAATGGATGTGGCTTTTCATGGAAAAACTTGACTTCTTCTTCTTATTATTAGCTTCATGTATTTTGCCTCAATCTTGATATTCTTGTAGGGTTGTTGGTCAGCCACTGAAAGCGAGCATCATGAATTTTGAGTTTCATTAGATGAAATCAACATCTTGTGAATTACACTTTGATTTGACTTGAATATTTCCTTTCATATTTTTAAATATTGACTTTGAAAATCCTTCATCCATGGAGTTGAATTCTCAAATCTTCCTATGACCTGCAAAAATATAGCATCTACCTGTAATAAAATCTTAGAAGATGGAGGAAGAGAAGTGTACAGTCTCTCTTCTTCCAAGAAATATGTATAGTAATTTCAAGCAATGCTTAAAAAGAAGTCCAAAGATGATATACAAAGAAATTTCATTTGTTTACCCCTTTGAGGAATAATGGCCATCCTAGACCTCCTAGTGGTAGCTCGGTCTTCGTTTTATGTCCAATTAGAGTGATTTCAAAGCCAAGTTAATGTTAATTCATATGGCTATTTCTAGTATAAAAAAGTTTTCAAAATGGTTTAAAACGATATGCCAAAAATGATGAGAAGTACCATGTTTGGTAGAGCTTCTTGTGAATTTGTGACTTAACCAACAATCACTTTTTGAAGTGACACTTTCTATTAAATATCGATTCGATGTGATTCCACTTGGAGATTAAATTAGATTCATTTTTTTATTTCTAGTAGAAATAGGTTTTTAAAATTAGTAATTTTGATATCACAAAATTGGTGATGAACAAACCTAGGAGGTAGACTTTGACTATGTTGATTTTAAGACACGCAGTCACTAAATGTTGAATAACCTTTTCACCTGACCTCAAAATGGGATGATTCAAATTGTGTCTTTAACTAGACTTCAATATGTATCTCCATTAGAGACATTGTTTGAAAAGAATATTATTTGATATGTGAAATATGCCAATGAACTGTCAAGACTAGAATGGTCACCATGCAGATTTTTCGAAAAACAATTAGTATCTGAGAATATATTTTTCATATGATGTCGGATTGAGATGATTCAAATTGATTTGGAAACTATATTCCAAGGGCTATCTTCCCCATGAATATCAGGTTAAAATGTTTCGATTATAACCCTCAAATCATTGTTGTACTAACTTTTCCCTTAAAATATTGCTTGAAATCTAGTGTTTATTTTGACCACTTTTTATTTGTGATCCAAATTGAAATTTTCAAAATGGATTTAAAAACTAGATTTCAAGAGATACCTTGTTTAAAAGCATGCTTTTAAAAATTATCCTATATGATTACCCAAAATAGGATTGTCCATAGTGCATTTTGTCATGAAATCCTTTCAAATGAGTATTGAACAATGATGTGAAGAATTATTTATGAGAAAAAGCCTTATTGTGAAATCGTTCCACCCATTTATTTATTTTATTCTATTATATCCTACTCTATTGTATAAAAATAGTTCATTCCCTCAAGTATAAGAGAATTTCCAATGCATCCATTTGCGTGAAAAGATCGTAAGTAAAATTACATCCAAGTTTGAAAAATATACTTTAATGAATGCTTGGACATGAAAAAATAGTTGATCATAAGGATTTGATGTTAAAGGATGTTGAATAATGGAGTGGTGTTGTGACCTAATGATTAGTTGAAACTAATAATTGAGTTGAACAATAATTTATTCTAGGACTGTGCGTTGATCCTCGGTCGCTCGGCGCACCTCCTCTACATTTTGTTGCTCCTTCTGCATCATCGCTACTTACTACTGAGACTTTGTAGCCACTTTGGAGGCATGGACCTCTCAGTACTGAAACTCATCCATGATCACCGTCTGTATGGAATGGAGTTTTCTTGCATGCAACATTGCTAAGTTGATGCCAACTTCTTTGCAAGATTTCAAAGTAGCACACACGTCAAGCTGCTCTACTATAACTGCAGTTCCCGGATTATGAAACACCCGGTTGTCTATAGGGGATGGTAGAAAAATGTTTATGGGATGCACACTTGCTTGCCTGATGCTGGATTTTTGTAGGCTCACTTGCTTTACACTCTCTTTAATCACACATGCTTGTACCTTTAGCTCCTAAAGACCCAATTGTACATTTATGAGGACCGATTTGTACTGCGCTTCCACATCATTCCAGAGGTCCTCAGTTGCAGTCTTGACATTTTTTTAAATTTCATTGAGGTCATATTTCGTGAGGGTCAGGGCCTCTATCCTTGTCTTCTTAGATCCCTTTCTCTTTTTGCGTGGGCACAGGGAGGCCTAAAATCCTCTCTTAGTTCCTATTTTTTTCTGCTTCGCAGGTACCCCAATACCATCACCGTGATTATCCTATGCCTCCTTCTAGATATCAATAGTTTCACCCATCATGGTGGGTTCTGGCTTTGTCTTTGCCTCCTTCTCCTGTAGATATTTCTATGTGTCCTTGCTCGTATCTTTCCACTGATCCTTATCCATCGTTGTGTGTGGCTTCATCAGAGTTTTGATAGGCATCGAAGAGGATGTCCCACCAGTGTGTTGTGCTTCTAACCATAAGGTGATTGAATTTGTCATCACGTGCACAAGATCGTCCTTCGTGACCATGTAGGGTAGTTCATACCGAACACCCTCAACATCCCCTTTTGCATGGATGTGGATGTTGTGAAAAGTGGCTTTCAAATCGGCTATATGTTTGTACTTATTGTACAATGTAGATGATAAGTGTGGCTTGGAATACACTGCTTGAAAGACCTCAAAATCAAATAAGACCCAGAAGATTTTTTTCTCTGTGATGCGGGAAGGAACCTTGGAGTTATACACTGTTGCATAGCGTGCAACTTCGCACATTTCCCAGCTCAATATCTGGGAACTGGGCTTCAATGGGCATCTTCCAACCAATGAGCGCAATAAAAAGCAACAACCATGCATAATAGAAATGTTTCCCCTCCTCCTATGCCTTGCACACATTCTATAGGAACTCGGTGCATAGGTACTGAGCCCAGTTATACTATACTCCCTTCTTGCATTTCCCTGCTAACACAATTACGTGAGTTGGGGCTTCCTTTGGCCAACACTTCCTCAACAACTTGCAGGCAAGGATGATTGTATTAAATTGCATTGACGGGTCATTGATTTCACCGATAAGGAATCCCAGAGTGTTGTACGATACCTTGTAATCCTTCTTGAATTTTTTCACCACTTTCTTCTCATAGCCTTTTCCTTGAAAGGCTTCCATAGGGTCTACCCCCTGACTGTGCATGTTGGTGATCTGATGTATCAAATTGAAATCAATAGGAATGCACTCTCTGAGCCATAAACATGCATCATGCACTAGGGTGAGCAGCTGGCACACACAAATATAATTAACGAAACTGCATCCAAAGTGTAGGGCATTCAATAAATTCAAAAGCCCTGACTTTTGCAGACCCAACGTCGAGGGCTTTGGCTCGACCTTGATCACACTTCCATCATATTGAACTGGCTCCAAGTATATTGAGGGCATGAGCTGAGGGAACTTCTCCTGATAAGCTAGGTCCCAATCTTCCATCTTCAGTAGGGGGACCTTCACAAACATCTACCTCTCGAATGACACAACTTGAGAGAGCACTGAGGAGTTGAGATATGACTAGAACTTGTCTAGGTCCTTTAGAATTTTTACAGACGCTTTACATGGTGCCATATAATTAGGCAATCGTGAGATTGGATGTACCTCCATGACCTCATATTCTTCCATAATTGTATTAGGCAGGTCGGCCATAGGTCTCCTTTGGCACTTAGCAGTGGTCTACCGAGGCTTTGGGGCCTTCTGGTGTAGAGAGTTTCGGGACCACGAGGACTGCACCTTCTTATATTTTTGCAGCTAGGGTGTAGGTGTAGGGGTTTCGGTGACCGGTGTAGGGGTTTCAAAAACTGATTCAGAGGTTTCAGAAACTAGCATAGGGGTTGTAACAAGCAGTGCATGGGTTTCAAAAACCTCTGCAAGGGTCTCTTCGACCAAAGTTTCAGAGGGGTTGGGCTTAGTAGTAGTCATAATTGGTGTAATTAAGTATCCCAACCCTTGGTTGTGCAATTATTCATAGAATAATGGGTTGATTCTAGACATAATATTTCAGAAACTCATAGATAGGAGGAAGCACAAATCACATGGAAAGAAAAGGGAACTAATGTGACCCTTCCTATAATATTTATAGCGTCGGAGTGGCCTAAAAGATATGATGTTCATTAATGTAGCCCCATAAATGCTAAAACGGCTCCAAATATGGCATAATATCCTCTTTAAATGAAATTTAGTTGCTCCTCCAAATGGTAATAAAGTTGTCTTATCTAGATTTATTACTCCAATGGCTAGTGTTTGGCACCTCTGCGACTTGGTCACCCTCCTAGTGTAGCATCTCCGTGGTTGTCGCACCTATTTACGCTTTTTCCATCCTTGTCATGCAAACCAGCTTCCCCAATGCTTGATAAATTGTTTTATGGTCTCATGCCCCCTCACAACTGTATGGGGCGCTAAGATACTCCTCTGGCCATATAGTCATTTGGCGTGCATAGGGATAGGGATATCCCTGTAAGTTTTTGACCGACTTCTATTTACATACCCATGAAGGTCGTTACCTCCTAAAGTGCCCAACCACACCACACCTCCCTCTGTAATATCCTTAACCACATATGGTTTCTGCAAATGCATTTTGAACTTCCTTGGGCAGCATGAAAACTTGTTGTCATATAACAAAACCAAATCATCATCCTTAAAAATATTCTATCTAATGTGCCTTTCATGCCAAGCCTTTTCGCGCGCCTTTTGTACCTACTGATGTAAACCTGCAATGAATCATTCCTCTTCCAGCACGACTAACTGTGAAAATCGTTCTTCCATAATATCATGCTCAAACATGTTAGTGGTAGTTGCAATGCACAAGCTTGGGACAATATACTCCATTGGCATAACAACTTCCTGCCCATACACCATTCTAAAAGGTGTCTTCCTTGTCAACTTCTTGCATGTGGTACCTATGTGCCCACATAACCATAGGTACGTGCACATCCCAATCATTTTCGTTAGCATTGAAAATATTAGTGAGCGCGTTCTCCAATATCTTATTAAAATATTCTATTGCACCATTTTCCTGAGGGTGATATGGTGTACTCTTCCGATGGTGTATCTAGAATTATTCAGTAAAATATTGAATTTTTTCATTTAGAAAGTGGGTTCCTTGGTCACTCATCAAGATCTTAGGATACCCAAACTATGTCAAGTTATTTTTCAAAAATGAAGTGCATATTTGTTTCTACGCTATAGTCTTTTAAAGGTGCAGCGTCGACCCATTGGGTCACATAGTCCGTCAAAGTGATTATATAGCACACACCTATCTTATTTCTTGGAGGGTTTTTGGGTCCTACGAAGCCAATGGCCCATTTTTCAAAATCTTGTAATATCATTTGTGGTTGCAGCGACATTTCATCCCTGCACGATGGTTCCCCTTTCACTAACATATGTCACAAGCACAAAAATATGCATCAGGGTCATTATACACAATAGGCCAACATAAGCCAGCCTGTAAGATCTTCTGCACGGTTGCTTTCCCTGCATAATGACCTCCTGCAATTACTCCATGGGCTTCTGCTAATATGTCCCGTATTTGCAATTCCAACACATATCTCCTCAATATTTCACCCGCCCCCATTTTGTATAGCTAGCTAGCAATGAAGGTGAAATCAGCTACGCGTGCGACCAACTCTTTCTTTTGTTTTACCATATACTCTGTGGGCGCACGTCCAGTGGTCAGGAAATTAATGATATCAACGAAGTGATCATCTACTACCTGAATCGAAAATAGTTGTGTGTTGGGTAGTCCTTCTTCCAAGTTAGTAGGCTCTTCTTCGTTTTCAATTCGTGACAGATGGTTTAGCCCGACATTCAGTCTCCCTGGTTTCACAAGTACTTCAAAGTCATACTCTTGAAATAATAACATCCATCTGTAGATCTTTCCCCCCAACACAGGCTTGTTGAACAAGTACTTCAAAGCAGAGTGATCGGTAAACATCTTAAAATGACTTCCCAATAGATAGAGACATAATTTCTGTAGTGCGTAGACCATAACTACTCCTTCCCTCTCCATGGTTGAGTAGTTGCGCTCTGCACTTGACAATTTCCTACTCGCAAATTCGATAGGGTGGTCAATATCCCCTACTCTTGGCTGCCCTAAGACAACTCCTAACGCGATGTAGGATGCATCGACGTATACATGGAATTTATTTGTCCAATTTGGAAAAACCAACATGAGGGTAGTGACCATCTTCTCCTTAAGAAATTCAAACCTCTTCTAGAAGTCCACGTCCCAGAAAAATGAGGCAACTTTCTTTAGAAAATTCTCCATTGGTGTAGTGATCAACGCATAACCTTGAATAAACTTCATGTAATGCCCCGTGTTCCCCAAAATTGAGCGCAATTATTTTACATTTGTTGGAACCTCTAGGTTAACAATAACAACAATCTTTGTTGGATCCACCATCAATTCTTGTTGACAAACGATATGACTGAGAAAGATCCTAAAAGGGCTGCAGAATATACACTTCTCCAGGTTGAGTGAGATCTGGTACTTCTGACAAGTGTCCAGCATCAAGTGAAAGCTCAACACATGCTTATTTAATGATACAAATACAGTCTAGTCATCAAAGTATACTTCTAAGATTTTGTGGATGTATTCCTTGAACACAGCTACTAATAAGAATGAGAATATAGATGGCGCATTCTTCAAATTGAATGGCATGACTATGTATTGAAAGGATCCCCACTCTGTTGCAAAGGTTGTTTTTCTTCTATCCTCTAGCACAATTTTTATTTGATGGTATCAAAAGAATCCATCTGTGAATGAGTAGACCTGCTGCGCACTCACATTTTCTTGTATTTCATCAGAAAAAGGGAGTCAAGAATGGGTCATGCACACAAGCATCATTCAATTTGCGCGAATCTACAAAAATCCTTATTTCTCCCTTACTCTTATTATCCTGAACCAGTATAGGGCTTACCCAATTAGATTCTTCTTCTGGTTCAATGATCCCTACAGACACCATTTTTTCCAACTCAGGCTTTGAATTTTTGTTTGTATTCTGGATTCAACCTATACGGGCACTGCTTCACAGGTCATGCATCTAGTTTCAATGTGATCATCATTACCCCCAGGTCTCCTATAATACCCTTCAGTTCAGAAAGCTTTGTAGGAAACAACTCCTCGTATTTAGTAAATATATCGGCGACCTTTCCCACAATATCATAATCCTATTAGTCCCCTACTTTTGCTAATTTTGGTTGTTCCTCTAAGCCAATATTGGCTTGTCTAATATTCAGAGGCTTAGTTACGTCAGATAACTCAACTATATGCCCAGCCACTATACACTGTCCTTAAGACTAAGGAATATTAATATTTCTTGGGTCTTCTTCATTATCTTCAATTGAAAGAGTTCGATAGTCCACGATGTCGCTCATCTATGCATCCCATGCTGGCAAGGCGCATTCCACCAATGGCTTTGTGGTGTCAAAGATGACTTCCTAAATATCATGCAGTGCCTCATCAAGGCATTCGAACCCACTTTCAAAAATAAATGTTAGGATAAAGCTTTTTGTTAGCACGATTCATTTAGTAGTTCCTCGTCATAGCTCAATTTCTAGGTACCAGTCTGTAGAAACCTTCCCCAAAGTGTGGATGAATATATGCAACCATTATGGATTTAGCTCTTTGCCCCATGCTTCAGTCCATCTAGCCAGATGCTTCCGTGGATCGCCATGTCCAGAATATATTTCTCCTATTCTGGTATTCGGATGCTCAAATCATAGACACATGATGTGGGCACATTATCCCTTGTTAGCAAAGTTAACTTTGTGCTTCTCCCACCAACGTGCTGGGGTCGAGCGCATAGCTATATCAAGTGCATGGAACCATTATGCTTCTGGAACAATTTTTTCAAGTTCTTCTAAAAATAGATTAACATTACTCAGACCATCATAATAAGGAAAATATCGTACCTCTGAGGATATGCACCGAAGAACTTTTGTCACTCGAATGCAGTGCAGTGCAGATACTTCGTGCAAATGGTTTTGCTAGTTTTCCATCTCCTCTTCTGAATCTGAAAAGAATGAATTATCCTTCTACCAATTAAGCTGACCATTTATTGTTGGGTTGATCTAGTCTTTATCCCACACAGTTAACTTATAAATATGGTCAACATCATCGTCTGCGTGCACCGGCTTAGTGTATCTTTCTCCTTATGCAGGGTCTAGAGGGACCACAACCCGGGTTCCATTACTTTCAAAAACCATACTTTTGCGCTTGAGGTTAATGATGTCTTCCATATCAATAGCCCAATATAGACCCAACAACACAGAATATGGGTTAGTATCATCAACATGTGAAATTATTCCTAATGGGATAATCTTTTGCTGATTCTCCATGCACAACTGAATAATGGACCACTCCAAATTTGGTTCTCCCATTTGCTACCAAGTTTTCTTTGGTAAGAAATTCGCATCAGACCCTAAATCCAAGATAACTTGATCCATTTCGTATGCACCGATATGAGCAATTAAGTACATTTCCCGTCCAGTTATTATTTTATTATTGTAAATATTATTGACAACCTTTTGCTCTATCAGGGGTTATTCCTTCTCTATGCAGTTGTCTATTAATGCTTGGAGTCGACTGCCTTCTTATTGCACAACAATTTAATACAAGCCTATAGGAAGAGCTTTAGCTCTGCATCTCCTTCGACCATGACCACAGGGTTGCTTGATGCTTTCGATGTCAATGCACCCGTTTCTGCGAAATAATTCTTCGTTTCTAAAAAAGTCTCATTTTCCCTCTATAATTTAAATCCTTCCTTCTTTCCAGGTGCCTTTCGGATCCAGAGATCAGTATCAGGTTTTTTTCCTGTCTTCACTTGTTGCTGGACCGTTCCTAGTAACAATATTCACACTTGGTTCTTCTTCACGTAGCTCAGATCTTACCATTTGAATATTTTGAGTGGGAGCCTATGGTTTATTTTCTTGCATTCTCGCAAATAATGCAGGGAAATATTCAATAACATGATAAAATTTTCTACAATACTTGTAGGATTGTTGTGCTGGTTTGGAAAATCGTGCGCATAATGACCAACATCCCTGCAGTTATAGCAAATGAGTTTTCCCCTTCCTCAACCAACTCCTCTTCCTCGGTCTTTGCCTTGGAATCCACCATGTTCATATGGAGATGTAGGTGACCCTGGTTCCTTTCGTTCTGGCTGCATCCTATATTAGCCAGCTCGGTGATCCGTAATTGATCGAATAAAGTGCTTAAGAAGTTTGATTAGTTTTTCATTTAGAATTGACTGTTAACTAAAGTATGCTTTAATGAAAAATGACATAAACCAGTAGCATAAATGAATTAAATAATAGCAATAATCATAGAGAAGAAGAGGCAAACAATTTGTTGACGGAGTTTTCCCCTCCTGGACTACATCTTCGGGTCCGCTTTTAAGTGGGCGTTCATTTTTATTAGGAATGATCTTGAAGAATGTTTACACTGAAATGGAACAGAATAAATGTGCTCGCAGGCACTTCTGAACCATGTAAATAGAAATCACTCTTCCTCGCCTTTCCGACGCCTATCTCCGTGCTCAATTTCGACCACCGACGACTGAGAAATGCTGCAAACAAAATCGCCTCTAACCTTTTGAAACTGCACTCCAAGTACACTATGCCTTCACAATAATCCAAGACGCTTTTTTCATGAAGAATTCCATGGCTTTTATAAGCTACATCGAACCTCCATATACTTCAATTAGCAATTGGTTGAGAATTTGAAGGGATAAGGTCTCGAATCCCTTCATTCATGAACCTTAGGGATTAAGTTCCCAAACCTTAGGCGCTGAAATAATGCTAAAAACCCATATTTAAACATTATAATATAATTTTTGTCCGATGGTTATGCTAACCGGGCGGAGGATGAAAATTGTCGGCATGTGAACAGGTGGAATCCTGGAGGTTGCGGTCATGTTTTTGGCGGTCACGGTTACATCCTTATCCCCGGCGGTTCTGGCAATCCTGCGGTCACATGGCTTTTGGCGGTTTTACAAACTGATAGTTAACATAACTTTAACACTGCAATTCTCCATTGCGGTATTCTTCACAGTTAAAGCATGCGGTTAGACCTTATCACATGTCTTTATTTCAGACACGGTTAGGAGCTAACGGTTAGGTTTTAATTGTTTTAACACTGTCAAACATATCTTCATCGTGGTTTTAACCTATTCACATGACTACAAACTCCGACTTGGCGGTTATCATTTTAACGCTGTGGTGGTTTTTTTTATATTTAAAGTTTTTAAACCATATATATGTTTTAATATATCCCAAACCTTGTAATAAGGTTTTACACCATGGTTTTTAAACCCATCTTCCGAACCTTTAAATAAGGTTTGTGTTAAAGTTTTGCGCTATAGGTTTTTTAATATGGTTTTGAATTTGCGCTAGGGATTTTTAGACTTAGGCTTATAAAGGTTAGGAATAGGACTTAGGTTTTAATGTCTAGGACTTTAGAATTAGGTCCTTTACAAGAAAAGTTTACCATAGCCTTTAGGTAAGGTCTTTGACTTATGTTTTAGGGTTTGACACCTTAGGTCTAGAATTTTTAGATCTAGGTTAGTTTTAACCTTAGACCTTGTACATGATAAGATATTACACTTTTTGTAGACCTTTCTTAACCCAAATTTGAAACATGTGATGACCATGCCATGAACCTAACACTGAAGCATGGACAATACTGAAGGACCTTTTCACTGGCGAATTGATGATTTTGAAGACTGAACTGGACATCAAATTGCTGAAGTTGACTTAGAACTCCATTGATTTGTACTGATCAAGATCCTCCTGGATCAATCCTCTCCACTTAAAAAGCTTTTGGACCAAAAAAGCTTAATTTTAAACTGAAAATAAGTGAGAATACATCTCTCTCACTTTCATCTTGACTTTGATGACATATAACCATACCTGCTCATTGACCTGAAACTAATGCTTATCATGGCGCAATTTGAACCTGTCTTGACTTAATGCTTGTCGTGGCATAGAAGAATGTAAGGCTTGATTATAAGCTTGATGCACATAAGTTACAAATTTATCCCACATCTTAAGATGTATACTGAAGTTACCTCGAAGAATATGTATCCCGATCCTATTCACCATTTCTGTCTGTCCTTGAACCAAATCCATGCTGCTCCATGGTTGCAAAGGAATTAGAAGTGGCATGTGCAAACCAATCTTTCGATTGCATGGCCTGCTTGTCAAACATATTACACATCCATTTATGTACTTCACAATTGTTTCATACATATGAGGCCAGTAATAATACTTTTGACTTTGTGTCGTAGTCTTGCTTATGCCTGCAATCTGAGAAAGATAATTTTTCCGCAAAACCTACACCTTTTCTATCTGAGCATTATGAGTTAGGGATTCAAAAGTATCTTCGAAATCATTATCAGTACTATACTGTCCTACATAAATTTCATAAACCAATGAAATTTTATGCAGTACTAATGAAGCATTCAAAGACAACATATCAACTACTTTACTTGTTACACCTTCCCTGTCCTTAATTACTAAGTGATTTTGCTGAAAAAATCCCATCCAACTATAGTGAGATTGTTTCATCTTAGTATATGATTGAAAGTATTGAAGCAAATGATAATTTATGTGAATCACTGTTTCCATTGCATATCCTTTAACATCTGTTTTATCTTCATATGGTTGTTGATGATTTACCAATACTGTGAAAATTTTCTGCTCAATTGAATCAATTTTAACATCAACATTTATTCCCCATGCCTTGTTTTTCTTATGAGCCAAATTATGGGTGAACTGTATGGAGATGATCTTTGTTGCATTAATTATTTTCCAACCTTTCCTGGAATTTGTTGCTTTATTTCTTTATGCTCTATAACTGACTTGTGATACATTCCATTATTAGAGGCATCAAACATCAACTGCATCTCATGTGATATTTTCTTTTTATGAAGTAGATGTTTTGGTCCTTTAATTAGATCCTGAAATGAATCTATATTTTTAACCAAATTACCTTCATACTAAATTTCACAACCTGAACAAGTATCCTTAAGACCCTTATGTTGTTCTTTTATCGACATGAGTATGTATCTCTTACTTGAACTTATTAATCGCTTCTTCTGATTAGCATTAATTAAATTCAAGTGATATTTGTTTTTATGTGCCCAAACGATGTACTTAATCCCATCTTTCCTGAGATGATACACATGCTATTTTCTATAAAATACTGCATCACGGTCATAGAGATAAGGGCTACCTAAGACAATTCCACAAATGTCTAACGATATCACATCTAGCTCCACTTCATCGATATAGTTAGCTGTAATTGAAGATTTTAACCGACACTGTTTGGTAACATGAATTTTACTTTGTTCCTTTAACCACCCTATAGGATATGGATTTTGATGATTATGTGTTTTCAAACCCAATTGTTTAGCCAATGACTCAGAAATCAAATTTTCCTGTGATCCTGTATCGAACAATGTATCTATCTTAGTATGCTTTGAAGTTACCCTTATATGAAATAACTCGATTCTTTTATCTTCATTCTGTTGTTTGATGTTTGAAGAAGCAGAAGTACTAGCATCAGAAATTTTACCTGTTGTAACCATAGCAGTGATTTTACCTTCATCACCTGAATTGGATCCCAAGTCCAAGCCTTGTTGGACTACTGTTTTAGCCTTATTTTCACCCTTCTTCGATTGAAACTTCTTTAGCTACAGTTCCGGATGAAGTTTCCAACACCTAGCTTCATCATGGCCGATCCTTTGGCAGTGTGTACACGTAGGTCTATCTTCTTCCTTCTAAGCTGTGGTAGTATTCTTTCCCTTTGACTTGCCCTTCTTTTTTCTTTCTTCAGTTTCCATCTGCTTGGATGTCTTTGGTGTAAAATTGAATGGTCTACCACCTGATTCGACATGAATTTCTTGAACACAAACTTCATCAAAATCATTAGGATTGAACATTAATAATGTATGCTACAAATATGAGTGCAAACTGCCAATATATTTCAACAAAGTTTCTTTTGTGTCCAAATAAATATTGAGTGCTAATGCTTTCTTTCTGAATTCCTGTGTGAACTCTTGAACACACTGTCCCTTACCTTGTCGCAAGCGCTGCCAATCAATTACAACTTGCTGTGTGTGACCCAACAGATAGAATTGTTTCTTTAGAGCTTTAATAAACTTAGTACATGAGGTGATAACTTTTCCTTTACGCTTTAAATCTATCTGTGTCCTACTCTCCCACTAGATCAAAGAAGTACCCCCCATTATAAGAGTAGCTAATTGGATCTTTGTCTTATCATCAGTAATATCTTGAATACAACAATAGAATTCTAACTGTTTTACCCAATTATCTAGTTTCTCAGGGTTTATTTCACCATCATACACAGGTAATTTGAACTTAACATCAAGTTTCAATAGTGGATTCTTATGTTTATTTTCTTTTTCTGATTCAAAACTAGAAGTAGAAGAGGAGGAAGAAGATGATGGAGATGACGGAGGAGAAGGATATTTATCTACCTTGCCTTTACCCTTGTCCTTCTTTGATTCCTTTGACGATGAGGCTGCATCCGTCGTCTTCTTGTCTTCATATAATTCTGCCAACATTTTCTTCATGTTTAGAAACATCTGCTGGATTTGATTGTCATCCATGGGTTTCTTTTCAGTAGCTTCAGGAGTCTCAACGGTCTCAGTCCCTGTCATCGTTGATTGATGATTGACTTTCCGCCTTCCGATCTTTGGATCGAATTACTCAAGCTCACCTTTTCCACGTTGCAATCCCATCCTGGTTAACATCCATTGACAAACTAACTACAAGCACAACCTGCTTTGATACTAAAAATGATCCATAACTGATTGAATAAAGTGCTTAAGCAGTTTGATTAGTTTGTCCTTTAGAATTGACTGTTAACTGAAGTATTATTTAATGAAAAATGACATAAACCAGCAGCATAAATGAATTAAATAACAACAATAATCAGAGAGAAGAAGAGGCAAACAATTTGTTGACGGAGTTCGTCCCTCCTGGACTACATCTCCGGGTCCGATTTTACGTGGGCGTCCATTTTTATTAGGATTGATCTTAAAGAATATTTACACTGAAATGGAACAGAATGACTGTTCTTGCATGCAATTCTGAATCTTGTAAATATAGATTACTCTTCCTCGCCTTTCCAACACCTGTCTTCGTGCTCAATTCCGACCACCGACGACTGAGCAATGCTGCAAACAAAATCGCCTCTAACCTTCTAAAACTACACTTCAAGTACACTATGCCTTCACAATAATCCAAGATGCTTTTTTCATGAATAATTCCATGGCTTTTATAAGCTGCATCGAACCTACATATACTTCAATTAGCAATTGGTTGAGAATTTGAAGGGATAAGGTCTCGAATCCCTTCATTCATGAACGTTAGGGATTAAGTTTCCAAACCTTAGGCACTGAAATAATGTTAAAAACCCATATTTAAACATTATAATATAATTTCTGTCTGATGGTTATGCTAACTAATGGCAGTCTTGGTGCAGGCTTTATGGAGATTTGCTCAAAATTTTGTACAATGTTTTCTAATTCAGGAGGAATCTGATCCTGGTCTTTGTTTTCACTCTCGGTCATCAAAATTTAATAAGTTTAATTCATAAAAATTAATAAAAGACCTTCGGAAGCAAAAATTCCCTTCTATCCTTTGAAAAACATTATAACTCACTTTTATAACATTTGGAAGAAAATCCCCTTTTATCCTTAAAACAATGTTAACCCTTTGGAAACATTTAAAAAACACTTAACCCAATGTTTTAAACCCTTTGGGAATATAATACTTGACTTTCGGAAATGTAATAATAAACAATGTTTATTATTACACAAGGTTTAAAACCTTCGAAATCACTGCTTGGAAACTTTCGGAAATATGAATTTCAGAAATGATGTTTAAAACCTTTAGCAATGTATATCTGGACTTAAAAAACTTTGATAAAATTCTATTTCAATTTACTGTCGGGTCCTTACCTCTTGATTAAACCTCCGCACATTCCCGCCGTGAACACCGTCGGATCTCCCATAGATCTAATCGGACGAAAATCACGTGAAATTGACCTCCGGACTTTATCACCCAAAAGCAACGCGAAATGGGTGGTATTGTGCCCGTGACGTGTAGAGATATGATTTGATCGTGTTCAAAATGAATAAAACTGCTCACCATCCAAAAGCGGCACGACAACAGTGTCCGGTTTTCTCCAAAACCGCTCAACCTTCAATTTTTGTTTCCAAACGCATTTAAACACAGATTTTCACCATTTCTTCAGTTTTAACTTCATTTTCTCTGAACCTTCCTTCTCCACTATGAAACTTAATAATATGGACCAATCATCACTGCCGATCTCGACAAAGAAACCAGATTTCTTTAAATTCTTCCGAGTCTTTACACAAAAGTTTAATAACTCAATAAACACAAATCGATTTCGATTTCCAACCTCAAGCCGAAGGAACATAACTTCTTCAATTCCTCTGAATTCCTTACACAAAAGAAAATATACTAAAAATTCTACACAGAAAACATTAATTCAATGAAATTTCGAAGGGTGAAACCCTCCCCGGGAAATTTCCAAGTAGTAACAGATAATTGAAATTCTGCAATTTTATTAAAACAGAGGCAAAACCTCTCAATCAACTCTTCTACGGCCAAATTTTGAATTCCTCTTCTTCAGAGGTTACAATTTATAGGTTCTTACATAACAATCGACCTCTTCTTGAGGATCGAATTCTTCTATTTTAGACAAAATCATAATTACATCATATCCTCCCTAAATCTATCAACTGAAGCTAAATATGATGAAACAAATCTAAAACTGTTCAATCCTCCTAAATACTAGTTCAACCCTATCTATTACAACTGTAAATTGACAGCTAAAGGTACCAACACCTTTGCTTGTAAATTTTTTTGGATTTTTGGAATAATTAATGAAGCCTTTTGTCTCTAAGCCTCATGCCCCTGCATTAGACTCCTGAGGACAAAAATCTTCATGGGCTCTTGTGCATGAGCTCTTCCACAGAACTGCCCAGTTTCTGCAGCATGGTTTCTGTCATCCAGGTAGCATCTTCAATTGGTTGATCCTTCCACTTGATCAAGTATTGAAAATATTCCTGTCCCCTGGTCTTCTTAAACACTTTCTTGTCTAAGATCCTCTCTGGCTGTAATGTCTTTGGTAAGGGTAACTGTTTTACCCATTCAATCTATTCTCCGTCTTCTGGTCTATCATCTGTGCCACCATATTCATATCTGTACAAATCAGCAACATTGAATATTGGATATATTCCAATATCAGATGGTAATTCAATTTCATAATCATTTGCAGAAAAATTTATCAATATCTTGCATGGTCCTATCTTTTTGAATTTTAATTTGTTATACTCCCTCTTTGGAAATTTTTATTTCCATAAGTGTGCTAAAACCAAATCACCAACTTCAAAATTAACTTCTCTTTTGCTCAAATCTGCTCTGTTTTTGTACTTGATGCTGCTATCTTGTAGCTGCTGCTTTACCTGTTCATGTATTTCTTGAATTTCTGAAGCAAAATCCTCTCCTTCAGCACTTCTCATTTCTGCTTTTCCCAAGTTCCTAAATTCAGATACTCCTTTTGGGTGCATTCCATAAAATATATAGAATGGACTCTGTCTTATACTTCTGTTAGGTGAATCATTATATCCATATTCTTCCTATGGTAAAATATGATCCCACTATTTAGGATGTTCTCCTGCAAGACTTCTCAAAAGATTACCCAAACTCCTGTTCACTACTTCAGTCTGCCCATCAGTCTGAGGGTGATAAGCTAAGCTAAAAATCAGTTTAGTACCAAGCTTCTTCCACAATGTCCTCCAAAAATGACCAACAAATCTAGTGTCTCTATCAAAAACAATACTTTTAGGTAACCCATGTAATTTGACAATCTCCTTGAAAAACAAATTGGCAACATGAGTAGCATCACTGGTTTTATAACATGGAATAAAATGTGCCATTTTTGAAAATATTTCAACTACAACATAAATTGTATCATTTCCTCTCTGTGTCTTAGGCAATCCTAAAACAAAATCCATACTTTCCATATCCCAAGGTATGTCTAGAATAGGTAATGGAATGTACAAACCTGCATTTTGACTTTTCCCTTTTGCATATTGACAAATTTTACAATTTTTCACATACTTTTCCACTTCATATCTCATCTTTGGCCAAAAATAAAAATGACTTAGTTGCTCATAAGTCTTATCAACACCAAAATGTCCAACAAGTCCACCACTATGCTTCTCCCTGATTAAATTTTCTCTCATAGAACAATTTGGTATGCATAACTGATTTCTTTTGAACAATAAACCCTCTTGCAAGAAATAACCTAACCACTGACTTCTGTCTATCAAAACAGGATTACAACATGCTTCAAATGCTTCTTTGAAATCCAAATTTGTTTTATAGAGTTCTTTAAGAAAATCAAAACCTAACACTTCAATTTGACTTTCTTAAACAAGAATGCTTTTTCTACTCAAGGCATCAACAACCTTGTTTGCTTGACCACTTATATGCTTCAATACAAAGTTAAAAATTTGAAGATATTCAACCCATTTTTCATGTTTTTGATTCAATTTAGGCTGTTGCATAATATACTGTAAAGCATCATTATCTGAATATAGCACAAATTCTTTAGACATTAAATAATTTCTCCACTTCTTATATGACTATACAATTGCATAAAATTCCTTGTCATAAGAAGAATACTTCCTCCTTGTCTCATTCAGCTTCTCACTGAAATATGCTACAGGTTTGTCTTCTTGACTTAATACAGCCCCAATGGCTTCTCCATTGGCAACACATTTTACTTGAAATGGTTTATTAAAATCAGGCAAAACTAAGACAGGTTTCTCAGTTATCTTTTGCTTCAAGAACTAAAATTTTCTTTCAGCTTCAGTAGTCCACTTGAATGGTTGTTTGTCCTCCTTTATGGTTTCAATGATAGGTGCATTGATCTTACTAAAGTTCCTTATGAATTTTCTATAAAAACTAGCAAGACCGTGAAAACTTCTTACCTCAAAAACACTTTTTGGTGAAGGCCACTCCACAATTGCCTTTATCTTCTCTGGATCCATTTTAATCCTTCAGCAGAAACAACAAAACCAAGATATACCAAATTTTTTTTTTTTCTTGACAAAATCGGTTGCTAATTGTATTTCAAAAAAGAGAGGGAGCTGAGGTTCCATGATTACAAGAAGTGTTGTTTGTAATGCTGTAATGAGTGCAGCCACAGCTATGAATTACATGCCTTTTGATTTTAGTATTCGGGAGATACAAAATACTGAGAAGTTGTAGCTGCGGATGAACTGGGAAAGAAGAAGTGCATATTTAAAAGACATGATAAGAAGAAGAGGAGAGCTAATCTATATTTATGTGACTAATTTGCCTTGCTGTAGAATTATCTGGATTCTCTTCATTCCCCGCATTTCTTATGTTGTTGGAACTGGTGCTTGGAGTAGTGCATTTTTCAATCATGTATTTTAGGATTTGGACCATCTCTTCGGCATGGGCGCACTTTTTCGAAACATTGTCAAACTGAGCCTGTAGGGAAGAGACCCTTGAGAGGAAGAAATTAACATCAGTTTGGTGTCTATCCTCCAGGGCTTTGACATCATTCTTCAGCTTAGCATCAATGGTTTTCTGATGGGCACGAATTTTTTCGAGCTCCACCTGCAAATCTGCACAATAGAAGCAATTTTCACTTCTGGCCATGCATGTGAGACAGTGTGGGAAAATGCAAAGGACACTGTGGGAAAATGCAGTGAGACAGTGGGAAATGCATGTGGAAGTCGGCGAAATGGAAAACTTTAATGTGAAACATTAAAGTCTTAATGTTTGGCAGGATGGAACGATGTTTAATGTAAAACCCAATGTTTGGGCCTTTGAATGAGAAACATAGCAAATGCGCGGAAAACATATGAAATGGTTTGATGTGGTGGGACTCGGTCATGGGTGGAGGGCGATTCATCTAGGACCGTCGGATCTCAGGCGGAGATAGAAGGCTACGATCCAATCGGAAGGGAGCAATGGGAGGGTCAATACCCCAATGAAATATGGCGCGATTGGTTTAATGACCGTCAGATCTGGGATTAAACGGACGGTCGAGATATGATCGACGGATCGCAATCGGGGGAGGCAGGGGGTGGCACCGTTTATGATTTGTGATTGCGATTGGAGTGGCGATGCGATGGAGCGCCAGCCGTCTGATCCGGGTCGAGATCGACGGCGGGGTTAAATCAACAGAGAAACAATGGAGTGTGTAGGAGTGGAGTGGGAGAAATGAGGTTCATTGGATCTGGATGAACGGATGGCTCGACTTCAATCGGGGGATCGCAATCAGGGGGAACAAGGAGTGGCATCATTAAAAAGTTCTGATTAGCGACAAAGCGAGATTGCGATGGCCGTCGGATTTAGAAGTGAATCAATGGTGGAGAGGGCCATCAGAGGGCTCACAAAGGAGTGCTAGGGGCGCGATGAAAAGGCTGCGGGCCGTTGGATCTATCAAAATCAACGGCAGATATCACTTCAAGGGCTGACAGACGGATACACCATCGCATCGGAGGTTTTAAACTTTACAAAGGAAATGCGTGTTCCGCTCCAATTCTCCGACGCGATAAGCACCTTAAGGGTCAGCGCTTGGTCTTAACACTCGGTTACGTGGGGAAGTGGTTTGCGGGGCTAGGCCGAAAGGGGCTAGGCCTTTTCATAAGATGGAAAATGGGTTTTTGGCCCCTTTTAATGCAATTTGAGGCTGGGAGAGGGTAACGATAGAGGGAAAAAGGGGGCATTAGACCAAACAAGGGGTGTGTGTAGGATTTAAAGGGGATTTTGGGAGGATTTAGAGGGTAAGAGGGGAACTTTGACAAAGGGGAGAAAGGGCTAAAATGGGACATTCTGCAGGGATATAAGGGTAAAATGGAGGCCTTTAGAGCACAATTTTTTACAATCAGTGAGAATTTTTGGATGGGAACAGCAGTGAGGATCTTTAAAAGGCAATGGACATACAGAGGCTTTAAGGATGAAATATTTTCATGGGAAATGTATCTCTTGAAGGCTCATAAAACAATTTAGCCACCTATTTTCTTGACGAAGATTTCATAGGTGGCTAACAGATGGCATTGTCGATTATGAGATTTTTTAATTGAATTAATCCTTGATAGAGAGAAAGGGCTTCGGCTATGTTATTGGATAGAGAGCTAAGGCTCCATTCATAAGATAAAATCAAATCCCTAGTTTCAATTCGAATGCTGCCCCTTGCTCCAGTGATACCGAGATTAGATTTCGAGGCCCCGTAAAAAAAAAGAGTGGGTCTGCCACTGTCTTTGATCCAATCCTTGAAGGTGCTTTCCTTGAGATGAATTTTCCAAGGAGTAGAGAAATGAGGAATGAGGGAGGGAGTATTTCTATTGCTTCTGGATAAGAGGTCACGGAGAAAGATTTTTTCTTCCACGCTCAGATTAGTGGGATCGACTTTGTGATTTCTTTTTGCAGAAATGATTTCTAGGACTAAACTCCAAGTTTTGTTGCAGAGTTTTATATGGGATGGTTCTTTGCCTTGAAAGATCTTGTTGTTCCAAGAGAGCCATATATTCCATAGAGCAGCGTGCAGAAGGGTGTTCCATACCCTTCTTGAGAGTTTATTCTTTTTGTTTTTCCAAGGCAAACTATTTTTCCATTGAAGAAGGAACTTTGCAACCGAGCTCACATGATTGCTATCGGACTTGAAGTGAGTTGTGAGGTTAGTCCAACAGTGGATGGAAAAGGGGCACCAGATAAAGAGATGAGGTATGGTCTATTCTGCGTTTTGACAGTTGGGGCAGATAGAAGGACCTATGAATCCCCTTTTCTTGAGATTGTCAGAAGTAAGGATTTTTCCTTTCAGTAAGGTCCAAATGAAGAATTTAATCTTTGGAATGGATTTTGATTTCCAGGTAGTTTTCTAGATTGGCCAGATTGGAGCTGGATACTGCTCTTTGCAAAGATACTTATATGCAAACTTGATGGTGAAGGCTTTGCTTGTAGGGTCCCAGCGGAATCCATCAGTGGCATTTTTCTTAATAGGAGCTAGACCATGCAGATGAGTTTGAAAATTTCTAAGTTCTTCTTTAAGAGGGGGAGGGATAATAGGAAATTGCCATTTGATCCACAATTGATTCTGGGTGTCCCATTTAGAAAACTAACTCAGGAATTTGAGGCCCATGTTGTCCAAGTGACAAAGAATGTTCTGAGTGCTTGGTCTTTCTATGATGGGATTACCTCCCATAATTTGATCTAGACCAATATTTATAGACTTGCCTCCTTTAGAAACTTTAGAGAGGTTTTCTGTAAGAAGGGGGATAGCTTTTTTGCAAGAGGACCAGATTTCATGCTGTAGAAGTCATGCTGTAGAAGTTTCTGTCTAGGAGAATTTAAATATTTAACTTCGAGCACCTTTTTCCACCAAGTTTGATTCCCATTGATTAATCTCCAGACTATCTTACCCCCAAAGGTTTTATTCATGAGTTTGGGCGAGCACACTCCTATGCCTCCATGCTCCTGATCTTGGATAACATGCTTCCATTTGACTAAATTGTATTTTTTTTTGTCTTGCTTTCCTCCTTGCCATAGGAAATGTCTAATGATAGCCTCCATTTTTAGATGCACGCTGGCTGGGGCTTGTAGAAGAGTAAATTGATAGAGAGGGAGGGAGGATAACCCATATTTGAGGAGGGTGAGCCGACCTGCGTGATTAAGCCAAGAGGAGCCCCATTGATTCACTTTCCTCTTCATTTTGTCAATAGTCACGTTCCAGATCTCAGCCTTCAAAAAATTGACACTAACAGGCATGCCCAAGTAGCTAAAGTGATCCCAGTTTAGCTTGTATGGAACCCCAAAAATGCTGGCAATGCTGTGTAAAGTTTGTCTAGAGACATTGCATATATAGACACAACTTTTCTTGAAATTGATTAGGCCTGCAGAAAAGAGCATAAATCTGTCCAATACATTTTTGAACCACTGAGCAATAATTTTGGAAGCTCCTCCCATTAATAATGTATCATCAAAAAATTGGGAATGATTCATGTTTTGAACTCCGTTGCCATATTTTATCCCTGTTATGAGACCCACCCACCTCAAATGATCAAGAGCTCTACTGAAGGAATCAGCCATAAGAATGAACAAATATGGGGAAAGGGGCCAGCCTTGTCAGAGCCCTCTTGAGGATTGAAAGAAGGGAGCATGTATTCCGTTGATAAGGGGGGATATCTAAGGCCTGGAGATGCAGGACTTGATTAAATCAAGAAAGCTTTGATTGAACCCCAATTTTTGCAAAACAACTAGAAGGAAAGAGTGCCTTACCCTGTCAAAGGCGTTGGCGAGATCAAGCTTGAGGATGAATCCTTTTTCATTGCGAGATATGCTGGAGTGGATGGCTTCCTGGACGAGGAGGATAGAGTCAGAGATCTGTCTTTGAGATATGAATCCACCTTGATTCTTCGAGATGCGATTGTTTATGTGGGGCTTGAGGCGAGTGGCCAGGATTTTAGTGATGATATTGTATGAGGCGTTGCAGAGAGAGATTGGTATAAATCTAGAAAAAGAGGATGGTCGATTTTCTTTTGGAATGAGGGCAAGGAAGGTGGAGTTTGTATATCCCCCAATTTTTTTTTCAGCGTGCCCATTGTATCATTTTCATGAGATATTTTTTGATGAGGGACTAATAAGCTCTGTAAAAAGATATTGGGAACCCGTCAGGCCCCGGGACTTTATCCTGATGCATGGTCCATATTTCTTTTTCCACCTCTTCTTTAGTTATGTCTTGATTGATAGAGTTGTTAATCTCATTAGAGATGAGGGTCGAGAGGTATTGGAGCATATCCGAATAATCCTCAGCCATACTGTTCTCTGTAAGGAGCTCTTTAAAGTGCAAGGTTGCCGCTTGCTTTATTGCTTCTGGATCAGTTTGAATGGTGCCTGTTTCATCTTTGATGGAAGAGATATTGTTTTTGGCTTTGCGCACAGTGGTTTGCTTGTGGAAGAAGGTAGTGTTCTTATCTTCTGCTTGAAGCCATAAGTTTCTAGATTTGGGGTGCCATTTCTCCTCCTCTTTCCTGTTTATGTTGTGAAGCTGCCAATAGAGGTCCTTTTCCTAAGTTAGAATGTCTTGGCTGGTGCCTTGAGAGTTGATAATGTTGTGGATGTTCTTCAGCTTGTCTTTGATTTCTACTTTGATCTTATCTGGTTCTTGGTAGTGCATTTTCGCCCATTATTTTAATACTTTTTTAGTCCTTTTTAATTTGGACTCCCATATGTAAATAGATGACCCTTCAATATGAAAGAGCCACACCTTTTGAAAAAGCTGGTTGACATCTTGGATGTTGTTCCACAAGGGGCTATAGCGAAAAGGAATGGGCCCATGAGGACATTGCACAGCCAGAGATAGCGTGATGGGATAATGGTCCGATGTAGAGAAGGAGAGAACATTTGCTATGGTAGAGGAGAATTGAGAAAGGAGGGAGACTAATATTAGGATCCTATCCAGCCTTTCCACAATATTGTCTTTTCCGATTCTCCTTTGGTCCAGGTGTATCTGCGGTTCTTTGGGGTGATGTCCACTAATTCTTGTTCTTGGATTATATCTTCAAGCTACCTTCTACATGGTTCATCCCCAAAGCAACCTCCTCTTTTCTCATTGGCATGCAGAATGAGATTTGAGTCACCTCCAATTATGATATTATTGTTTTCTTCATTATTCATATCATCCCTTAGAGTATTCCGACATGCCTCTTTTTCTCTGTAATGATTTGGACTATAGACATTGTACACAATGAATCTCTGCTTGGTTGTGATGTTCTCTAATTTTTTTTTGAGCCAATTTTGATTTGTTGTGGTGTCTTTATGCTGCCAAGTATTGCTTGTCCATAGAGTGGCAAGCCCTCCAGAGGCGCCTCTAAATTCTGACAGTGCACCCTTATATTGCTTCTCTCTGTCAATTATTTTCCTCATATCAGTTTCTCTCTGCTTGGTTTCTTGTAGTAGTATAAATACTGGCTGTTCTTGATTTATAAGATCCCTGAGAGCTTTAGCTTTGGAGGGGTGCCCTAAACCCTTACTATTCCATGAAGGGACTTTCATCATTGCATGAATTCGGTTTGAGGAGGTGCTATTCCTCCCTGTGCCTTTTGCGTAATGTCTTTATTGTTCTGACCCAATATGTAGTTCTCAATAGGATTCTGGGTTCCTAATGCAATGTCTTTCTAGGCATTTTCATTATGTTGCTGCGTTGTTGTTTTTCTGCCGAGACCTTGCTTCTTGTGAGTTTCCAATGAGGCTCCATGCTCCTTGGTCGAGTTCCTAGTGATCCGGGTGGAGGCTGAGCCTAGGGAAGGTGTGATAAGGTCATGAATGGGGGTAGAGGTGGGGGGAGGATCTAGAGGAGGGGGAGGGTTTGAAAGAGGGGGATCATCGTCAGGGGGAGAAATGATTGAGAAAGGGTTGGATTGCAGGTTTGAAGAGGCGGTTGCAGAGGTAGAGGGAATATTGGAAGGATATTTTCCGAAGGAGGGAGGAGGGTGGAGGATGGGCTAAGAAGCATCCTGAGGATTGGGTTTTGAAGCAGAATTAGTTTTTTTTTTTTTTTTTTACGGTCTCCCAAGGCTGATCTAATTCTTGAATATCGATATCAATATTTTTTGAACAACGATTAGTGAAATTGCCATATTCATGACATACCTTACACTTTAACGGAATCTGCTCGTAGTTGATCTGCTGGATGTGCGTTCAATCGTCCACTTTGAGTTTGATGGCTTCCGGTAGGCCTTTGCCCAAATCAAATTCAACACAAATTCTGGTGCAGGCGAGCATGTTCTCCTTAGGTTCGCTCCTGTCAATAAAAGTGCTGATCGCATTCCCAATAGCCCTGACCAAATCAACCCCCCAACAATGCAGGGGAAGATGAGGGAGGCGCACCCAAACAGGGACAATGTTCGGCACGTCGAGTTCGGGATCAAAGTCACGGGTCCATTTGTTGAGATAAAGGCCCCTTGAATCCATGAAATAGGGCTCGTTTCTGGAGATCAGGGCTCTATCTTCTTTAGATTCAAAGTGGAAGGTAAATTACCCATTTCCATAGAACCTGATGGCAATTTTCCCAGTGATTTTATCAGACCAGTTCCATTTGATCCATCTCTGAAATGTCTTTAGAGATGGCCAGAGCCCGGTGAACTGACCTATTAAACCCTTTTCAGCCAAGGAAAGGGCTGCCATGCGTGGAAGCAAGGGAGGAAGAACAACTTCTTGCAGGCCATCCAGTTTTTTCACGAATCTAGAGACGGTGGGACGAGGCTTGGGAGGGCCCAGAGAGCTGATAATATTAGCGAAGGCGTGAGCCTGAGTCATGGCTGTAGAAAAATCCGGTTGTGCCTCCGGGGAGCCCATGCTGAAATCAGCCAAGCCCCCAGTTAGAGATCGGAGAGCAGATGGGACAGAGGGTGAGAGGGAAAGTGCGCAGGGCAGGAGGCCCAACGCATAGGTGTAGAGGTAGCGCACAGAGGAACATAGGTCATCATGTCAGGATGAGCTCCAACATGCGTGCAACATCCAAAACCAAAAAAAAAGAAAAAAGAAAAAGAAGAAGGAGAAGAAGAAGAAGACGAAGAAGAATAAGAAGAAGAAAATATACCAATTCTTCTTTCATGAATGAACATTTCTTTAAATTTATTAGTAACTCTCTTGATGTAACTTCCTTAAGACATAATTAAGATGTCTCAGGTGCTATTCCTTTGTTTTGCTGTAAATTAATATATCATCTAGATATACTATTGCAAATATACCAATAAATTCCTTTAATACTTCATTCATGAGCCTCATAAATGTACTAGGTGAATTTGATAAACCAAAAGGCATTACCATTCATTCATACAATCCCTTGTTTGTTTTAAAGGCTGTTTTCCATTCATCACCTTCCCTTATCCTAATTTGATGATACCCACTTTTCAAGTCTAATTTTGAAAAATATCTTGCTCCACTCAAACAATCCATCAAATCTTCAATTCTAGGTAAAGGAAATCTATACCTGATTGTTATCTTGTTGATTGCTCTTGAATCAGTGCACATTCTCCAACCTCCATCTTTCTTCAGGCTTAATACTATAGGTACTGCACAAGGACTCAAACTTTCTATGATCAAACCTTTGTCAACCAATTCCTGCACTTGCTTTCTGATTTCTTCATTTTCTATAAGAGTCATTCTGTAAGCTACTTTGTTTGGAAAATTTGATCCTAGAATCAAATCTATCTGATGGCTGATTCTTCTTACAGGTGGTAATTCATCAAGAAAATCATCCACAATAATATCACAATAACTCTCCAAAATTTCTTGAATTTCAATTGGCAAATCAGAAATTTTTGTAGAAGTAAATACTACTTTAGGTTTGCAAACTAAAGCAAAATTTACCTCTTCATCTTCAATCTGCTGCAAGTATTCTTTTCCACTCAACAATAAAGCCTTTGGATCAAACTTTTTACTTGATGCATCTTCTTCTTCCATAGGTAACAATGTTTGATTCATACCATATTTGAAAAACTTGTAAGTGTTTCTCTTTCCATCATGTACTACTGCTCTGTCATACTGCCAAGGTCTACCCAGCAATATGTGACACACATCCATAGGCATCACATCACACATGATTTTATCTTTGTAACTGCCCATTTGCAATTATATTTCACATTGTTCCTTTACTATCAGCTCATGTCCCTTCTGAAGCCATGACACCTTGTAGGGTGTTGGATGTTCCCTTGTCTTCAATTTCAACTTCTCTATCACCTTTTTAGAGACCAAATTATCTATACTGCCACTATCAATTACTAATTGACAACATTTCCCTTGAACTTTGCACACACTTCTGAACAAAGTCTTTCTCTGTGTTGGGTCAACAACTTCTTTTGTTTGTTTCAACAAAACCTTGTTAACCACCAAAGATTCTCCTTCTTTTGGCACAATTTATTTCTCTGTTTCAGGCAACTTTGCTGCTTCTTCTCCAGTCTGAGCAACAATTGCATTTCTATGGTTTTTCCCAACATTCTCTTTTTCTGGACATTCATAGGCTCTATGTCCTAATTTGTTACATATGTAACATCTAACTTTTCTTCCTCTGTTTCTGCCTCCTCTTCCTCTATAAGAACTCCTTCTGCCACTTGTATCACCTTCTATGGGTGCATACTGAGCTGAGCTAAGCTGTTGCTGGCTCCATCTCTTGGTGCTGTAGATCTTCCTCTACCACCTTGAATTCATTTTCCTCAGAAAGTACCTCTTCCTTTGGCAGATTGCTTTCTTAGGAGTTTTTCTTCAGCTTTTAAGGCCATTTGATAAGCCTCTTCTACTGTTTTAGGAGAAAATATACTTATCTCATCTTGGATCTCCATTCTGAGACCATTTATGTACCTGGAAATCTTCTCTGCTGTATCTTGAATTTGTCCTGCTCTTATTCTCACTTTGTAAAATTCTTCTGTGTATTCTTTTACTGTCATTAATCTCTGTCTAAGATTCTGCATTTGTCTAAATAATGAAAGTTGATAATCAGTAGGAAAAAAATTACCTCTCAGCTTTGCCATCATTCTGTTCCAATTCTTGATTGGCTGCTTATCAACTCTCCTTCTTTCTGCTTGCACTCCATCCCACCAAAGTGCCGCATGTCCTTTCAACCTTGTGACATAAAAATTAACTTTATTTTCTTCACCCATATCTTCATAATCAAAGCATTTATTCATTTCATTGATCTAGTCTATCAACTCTTCTGGATTTAATCCTCCTGCAAAAGCTGATACTTCAAGTCTAGGCCTGGATGTAGATCCTAAAACTGATTTAAAGAATCTCATATCAGGAGTAAGCTCAACATTTTCTTCTTCTTCTTCAGCTCAGGTTCACTGACATCTTCAGGTTCTCTCTGGTGTCCTGCTTCTATTGCTCCCAATCTAGCTTGAATCTGCTGCATAGTCTCTAGTACTTCAGCATTGGCAACTGGTCTACCTCTTCTTCTACTAGCTCCACCTCTACCAATTCTGACAGCCATGTTGGATTTATTTTTCTGACTTTTGGAAGCTTGTTCAGTATCTGAAAAATGCTCTGAAGACCGCTTTGATACCACAAATGATGGCAGTGTGGGTGCAAGATTTAAGGAGAGTTTCTCAAACTTTTGTACAATGTTTTCTAATTTAGGAGGAATATGATTCTGGTATTTTTTTGCACTCTCGGTCATTAAAATTTAATAATTTTAATTGATAAAACTTAATAAAATACCTTCGGAAGAAAAAAGTCCCTTCTATCCTTTGAAAAATATTATAACTCACTTTTATAACATTCGGAAGAAAATCCCCTTTTATCCTTAAAACAATGTTAACCCTTTGGAAACATTTAAAAAACACTTAACCCAATGTTTTAAACCCTTCGGGAATATAATACTTGACTTTCAGAAATGTAATAATAAACAATGTTTATTATTACACAAGGTTTAAAACCTTCGGAATCACTGCTTGGAAACCTTCGGAAATATGACTTTCGGAAATAATGTTTAAAACCTTTGGAAATGTATATCCAGACTTCAAAAAATTTGATAAAATTCTATTGCAATTCACTGTCGGGTCCTTACCTCTTGATTAAAACTCCGTACATTCCCAATGCGAACACCGTCGGATCTCCCACAGATCTAATCGGACAGCAATCGCATGAAATCGACCTCCAGACTTTATCACCCAAAAGCAACGCAAAATGGGTGGTAGTGTGCCCATGACGTGTCGAGATATGATTTGATCATGTTAAAAGTGAATAAAACTACTCACCATCCAAAAGCAGCGCGACAAAAGTGTCCTGTTTTCTCCAAAACCACTCAACCTTCAATTTTTGTTTGCAAACGCATTTAAATGCGGATTTTTTCCATTTCTTAGGTTTTAAATTCACTTTCTCTAAACTTCCTTCTTCATTGTGAAACTTAATAATATGGACCAATTATCACTACCGATCTCGACAAAGAAACCATATTTCTTTAAATTCTTCCTAGTCTTTACATAGAAGTTTAATAACTCAAAAAACACAAATCGAATTCAATTTCCAATCTCAAGCCAAAGGAACAAAACTTCTTCGATTCCTTTGAATTCATTACATAGAAGCAAATATACTCAAAATTATACACAGAAAACATTAATTCAATGAAATTTCGAAGGGTGAAACCCTCCCCGGGAAATTGCGAAGTAATAACAGATATTTGAAATTCTACAATTTTATTAAAACAAAGGCAAAACCTCTCAATCAACTCTTCTACGGCCAAATTCCGAATTCCTCTTCTTCAGAGGTTACAATTTATAGGTTCTTACATAACAATCGACCTCTTCTTGAGGATTGAATTCTTCTGTTTTAGACAAAATCCTAATTACATCATATCCTCCCTAAATCTATCAATTGAAGCTAAATATGCTGAAAAAAATCTAAAACTGTTCAATCCTCTTAAATACTAGTTCAAACTTATCTATTACAACTGTAAATTGACAGCTAAAGGTACCAACACCTTTTATTGTAACTTTTTTTGGATTTTTGGAATAATTAATGAAGCCTTTTGTCTCTAAGCCTCATGCCCCTACATCACTAACTGGGCGGAGGATGACAACCGTCGGCATGTGAACAGGCGGAATCCAGCAGTTGCAGTCATGGTCCCGGCAGTTACGGACGGTTACATCCTTATCCCCGGCGGTTCCGGCAATCCTGCGGTCACATGGCTTTTGGCGGTTTTACAAACTGGCGGTTAACATAACTTTAACACTGCAATTCTCCATTTCGGTCTTCTTCACAGTTAAAGCATGTGGTTAGACCTTATCACATGTCTTTATTTCCGACACTGTTAGGAGCTAACCATTACATTTTAATTGTTTTAACACTGTCAACCATATCTCCGCCGTGGTTTTAACCTGTTCACATGATTACAAACTCCGACTTGGCGGTTAGCATTTTAAAGCTGTGGTGGTTTGTTTTATATTGAAAGTTTTTAAACGAGATATATGTTTTAATATATCCCGAACCTTGTAATAAGTTTTTACACCATGGTTTTTAAACCCATCTTCCAAACCTTTAAATAAGGTTTATGTTAAAGTTTTGCGCTATAGGTTTTTTAATATGGTTTTGAATTTGCGCTAGAGATTTTTAGACTTAGGTTTATAAAGCTTAGGAATAGGACTTAGGTTTTAATGTCTAGGACTTTAGAATTAGGTCCTTTACAAGAAAAGTTTACCATAGCCTTTAGGTAAGGTCTTTGACTTATGTTTTAGGGTTTGACACCTTAGGTCTAGAATTTTTAGATCTAGGTTAGTTTTAACCTTAGACCTTATACATGATAAGGTATTACACCTTTTGTAGACCTTTCTTAACCCAAATTTGAAACATATGATTACCATGCCATGAACCTAACACTGAACCATGGACGATACTAAAGGAACTTTTCACTGGCGAATTGATGATTTTGAAGACTGATCTGGATGTCAAACTACTGAAGTTGACTTAGAACTCCGTTGAATTGTACTGATCAAGATCCTCCTGGATCACTCAGTCAATCATCAAATCTAAGCTGTGACAATTATGCTCATCATGTCCCACCGATTGGTAAAATTTGCAGAAAGGTTGCTTAAGCTCAGGGATATATTTACCAATCCTAGGGAAGAATTATGTCGTGTGCATACCAATTACTTGAATAATCTCGCACCATAATGTGGGGGTGCCACTTGGTCCTACCGCACTCTTAATTGGGCTTGGGACTCTGACTGTTAGATAGTCATTGTATACAGGACACTGATCTTTATGATTCCCTTCAACCTTACAACGTATACACCATACACCTGTGCATATGTCCTTCCCCTTCTCTTGGCATAAGGTTTGAATCTCTAAGTTTAGTGCAACTAGTTGGTTTTGAATTTTCTGAGCCCTAGGCTGTGCAACTGGGATAGGCGAGGATTCTAATTTCATTTCAATCTCCACAGCTTCAGCCTACATCATGATCCTTTGTAGATTTAATGACTAGCGCAGATGTGGCAGCAACATGGCAATGAACCATTATTTGTGCTGTGTATCATCAATAGTAAATCCTCCATCTCTGATGGTGCGCTTCAACCATTGATCCACCTCCCATACAGATTCATCCACTTCTTGGTGGATTTCCTTTAACTCAGTCACGCATTGAGCTTATGATTTTGGGTTTTTGAATTGTTCCTTCAATGTGGCCTTCAGATTATCAATTGTTGCACTAGTGTTCATCACTTCATAAATTTTGTACCACTCCATCACACGTTCTTGAAATGCTGTATCCAACTGTGTTTTATTAACATTATCATCATTGATATGTTGTGTTGTCCATACAACATCTGTAACAAACCAGAATTGGTCCACGTCTTCGTTCCTGATACCAAAAAAATTAGGTAACTTCGTGGAACTAGCCATATCAATGTTTGGAGGTGGAGGTGGATGTGGATTAGATGGCCCTTTAAAGTGAGATGAGTTTGGAAGCGGAGTGGATGGGATCTCAACTATGGCCAAAATCCCAAGAATAGCCCGATCTTGCAATACCTCTTCTTGTAAGTGCGCAGATTCACTAGAGCTATTGGTTTTAGACTCCTCGTCATTGTCATATTTACCTTTGAGAGGGCTATAAACAAAACCTTATTCGAGATATACTCTTTAAGTTCTTCCGCTGCGTGTAGTGGGGCCTTTATGAGACATTAACTCAATATGGCTGCAATGAGTACCCTTTTCACATGATAGAATTTTAATCCACAGTTTTAGTGAGCATAGGAACTTACCCCTAGGGCCCTTGAAAAAAATCCTTTTGACTTCATAATATGATATAAATGTATCAATAACAAATTTAGTCACAAATCCTCCCAAAATACTATCGATACAGTGATCTACTATGTGAGTAATCTTGTTTCTAGATTTCTCCAATTACTGTACCAAATTTGGGGTCCACTTGGTGATCGTGTCATCCTTTGCGCAAATCTGGAATTTAGCAAGCCGAGACAACCACTCTTGCAACTCGGTTGCAAAGGAACCAAAGAAAATTTCATGGACCTCTGTGTAGATATACCTTAATGCCCAATCTTTGACAGACAATTTAGGGCTTATGTTTTCTTGGATCCAAAATTAATGCACCTTCTTGTCAAGCCAATCTTGTAGTTTGTTCTTTGTCGGGTTCCACATCAAATCTCCCTAAAAATGATCCCGGTCCCAGCAACATAACCATTTAATGTCTTGAGGGGTCCTGACCTAGGTTAGGAGTAATCACGCAACCAACAAAACCCTCCAACTATTGGCCCTTTCGGCAGTGATCTACTTGTGCAGACTAAAGTCTCACCCGAAGTAGTATGGGGGGGGGTGATGGAACTAGGTTTCCACACCTCGAGGGAGCTTTTGATGTGGATCCAAAAAATCTAATACTTATTGCCTTGTGCGCAACTTCGTAGAGCCAGATCTAATTACAGACAAAGAGTAAAGCAATTGCATGTGCCTAGATAGTGATAAACAAACTTATCCCTTGCATATTCTTAGGTTGTTGCAGAATAAAACCTTACGCAGATTTATTATTATAATTTAGATATAATATTTAAGTAGAAAAATACTCACGCATGATTTTAATGTACCAATGTGACTATTAATTACGGCACGAAGATGCGTTCAACATGACGGATCCAGATCTATAATAAGAAACAAATTATGCGCATAAAAAATCTAAGACAGTAACTATAAGAATCACATAAAGTCAGAGTTCACCAAATTTTCCTTCTTTATTAAGATATCTTCAATCAATACAATCTTTCCCTTCTGCACATACAACAACAGAGTCCATGCACACAACTTAGGACTAGGTCTCTTTGAACATAGCCATTAGGAGCCTTTCTACCAGATTGTCGCAAAAATTATATCAAAACATAAGCATAAGCATCTATCATCTATCATATCATTCATGTCTATCTTTATTCACTCGATTATTACATATTTATATCTTTTGAAATGCACACATACCATGGTCTCAAACCATGGTTTAAGACTCATGGTTTTCCCTTTTTCCCATTACAATAATTAAGGGACTTTGACCCACCCCAAAGCCCCTTGATATCTGCATGCAGTGCTTAGAACAAAAAATTAACCAAAATCTATCCAATTTTTTTTACCCAGGGGACCCTGCTCCAACAATTCAAATATTTGAATATCTAGATTTTAAAGAAAGACCCAGATTCAAATATCTAGGTCCTGAGTTTTCCTTGCTATAATATTTTGACTTAATTATTGGGATATCTAAATCATTCTACTCAGTGCCAACTCACCCACTTGTCCTCTCGCATTTGGCATCACATGTGGCCTATGAAATTTCAATCATATCACCTGGGTTATCATAATTTTTTGCATGCTAGGTTATGTGGCATCACAAATGTGAAATTATGTTGTGTTATATGTATCATCATTAGTCCTGTATGGTCTCTAACATGAGTCATCCTATATGGCACCCAAAATTGGGCTATCTAGATTCATTTTTCCTCAACTCTTATTATAGATTCAGGATATTAGGATCCTATCTCTAATCCATCAAGATGTCCAAAAGTTCTCTCTCCTAACTACTCTTTAATTACATGGTATATGTCTTAACATTCAAAATTTCATTCTTTATGGCATGTGATGTGTCATTCATATCTACGTATCTAGATATTCACTTTAATCTTTATGATATTTCTTTATTATGTATTACAAAATTTCCAACCATCCAAGTTTCATTCTAGGAATGATTTGTACCGTTTAAATCCTGCTTTCCTGGATTGAAGAATGTCCAACCTTCCAAATTTGGCTCTAGGAATGATTTTTACCATTAAAATATCTAGACATGTGGGTATTTGGATTCCTTAGTAATTCAGTGGTTTCAGTTGTTGGTGTTCTATGCTTTTCCGATTCTGCTGTTGGCCATTGGTTTCAACCATTGCTTTGTTTTGGAGATTTGGGTTGGTGGTTTGAGTTTTTTTGGAAGTTGTATTTTATGTCTCCTATATTGCTAGATCTATTTATCTTGGTCCATATACTCATACGAGAGTTTTTCCAGTAGACCATTCTAGCCTACGTTCATCAATGGGTTTCAACCAGTGTTAGTGAATCTATATATTACATAAATTCAAGAACATGAAACAATACAATACTTATTCGCTTCCCGAGAAACCTCTGCACTATCTTTGACTGTCTCACTCTGATCTAAGAAAGTTTGGTCCAATATTTAACCACTTCCTTGCCTTTTCCTGACCAGCCCTGCTCACGCATTCCTGGGCTGATTTATCCCCTATTAATTAGAAAATTCTCATCAATATATTTTGCAATACATCCAAGGCATCGATGACCTTATGTGTGACATGTACAATCTTCTAATTATACAATTGATAGTATACTTCCCTTTAACTCCAATTTCAACTGTGCCTTCCTTAGAACTAACATGCAACAATTATTTATAGAGAATCATCAGTTATATGATTGATCAATACATGTGAATTAAATCAGATCTAATTCATTGGACCTATCACTAGCTCATCTCTCAGTCAGAACTAGTTTAAACCGATTTTAACTCAAATAATAGAGTTAACTAATTACAACTCAAAATAAACTGCAACTGGACCCCCTAAAACTTCGGGATAAATCTACATGCCTCCAGTTTGACCCTCAACTCGAATTGACTCAGATAACTAATTCTTCCTAACTCAGTTAACTTGTACAAACTATCATAAGATGTGGAATTATGATTTCGTTCTAATTTAATTAAGGGAAAAATAAATTAGAAGCCATTTCTTGTTGCCATTTCAACACTCCCTCTCAACAAGAAAGGGATTGTATGTTACCTCAATCTTGCCTCTATGGAACTTGAATTTTCCTCTTGACAATGCCTTTTTCAAGATATCTACATCCTGATCCTCTGTGGGAATGTAATATTATGACATAATCTACCTTTGCACAAAATATCTAAGATGGTGATATCGAATATCTATATGCTTGGGCCTGTCATGAAAAACTGGATTAATAGAGTTTGATGCAACTCTGGTTATCACAATAAATCATCGTCAGATCCATCTATCTACCAAACAAACGAACAAGTATCTTCCTCATCCAGATGGCCTCACATGCTTCCTGACTGGTCGCCATGTACTCTGCCTCTGTTGAACTCAGTGCAATTGATCTTCGTTTCCTGTTGTACGAGGAAACTACTTCTGATCCAATGCTAAAGATGACCTCTGATGTGCTCTTCTTGTCGGATGGACTCCCTTCCCAATCTGCATCTGTGAAGCATTGAAGCTTCACTCCCTCTGTCCGTCTATACCATAGCCCATACTCTATAGTGTTAAAATTATGCGAATGTGGTCAAATTACACTAAAGATAGCTTAGATGGTCGAGATTATAATTCCATTAGATTCCCCTTTTCGAGAGGACCAAAATAGACCTATAAATCACCCCAATAGGTTAAGCAAAAGTTAAGTTATGAATTATTTTATTATTTTATTGGTCGGCCTAATCACATGTGACTTCGGTCAAAGCCCCAAGAGGTCCCTCACAATGTTATAAATAGAAGCATCCCCATGATCATTTGCACACATTCGCTCATGAGATATTCTCCATTCTCTCTTGGTACTGGTTTGTGTTTTTCTGTCTTGGCTCACAGAGGTAAGTCAGGGGAAGCTTTCTCAAAGGATCGGGATCACATGCAGGGGCTTGAATTTGATATGAGTGTTCTAGGCCAGAGCCGCGGGCAGGCCACGGTGAGGTAACGAATGAGTTGTGCTAGAAACATGGGCATGCCCTATCAAGGTTGCGGCTGAGCTAGTATAATCTTGGGCATATCTTGTTCGGGGCACGACTAGGGTTTGTGACTCAGATGCGAGCATAGAGTGATTAGGTCGTGATCGGGGCTACTATAACCATGATTCACAATTTTAAGGTCGCGGTTGAATATTTTTGTGGGAAGATCTAATTTGGATCATAGTTAGTAGCTTCTACAGTTCCCTCATTCATATGTCGTTCAGTCATAGTCACTTCAGACCAGTCATTGATAATGTCCTCGACTCAGATCTAGGACTTGATAGTTGAGATCACTTGATGATCTTTCAGATCCGTGCTCTTGATGTTGTAGATCTACATATCTGTATATTTTCTCTATTTATTTCCATTACAAGAAGTATCTACAATGTTCACTCCATATCAAAAATATTCATCAGTGGGTTTCAGATGAAAGATTTGTGCTCTTGATGTTGTAGATCTACAAATTTGTAGATTTTCTCTATGTATTTCCATTGCAAGAAGTATCTACAGTATTCAATCCATATCAACAGTATTCATCAGTGGGTTTCAACTAGTGTCAGTGAATCTCTATCCTCAGAATCAAATTCCTTCAACATAAGTATTTTTATGGTTGTATTGTGCATATGGTGGTTTTTTTTTTTCTTTTTTTTTCTGCAATATGAAGATATGAATCTATGGATCAATGTACTCTTGTTATTGAATCATTTGATGATGATCTAGAAGAATAATTTGCAAGGGTTTTCCCCATAATGGGTTTTTCCCTGGTCTCGGACCAATCCCGGTGTGTCTATGTGTTCATGCTTCTCTTCCTTTTGATCCTTTGAAATCCCACTGCTTAGATGATGATGATTTTATTTCTACCTAGTTTCATTTTTTGATGGTTAATAATGTAGATTTGTACAAAGATACAATTATTTGGGGTGAAATTAACAACTTATTGAAGAAATTTTCGAGCTTCCAATTTGTCTTATTGTTATTCATTTCTCTCATGCTGTCGAGTGGCCTAATGATTATTTTTGAATAATATTTGTTACTTATTTGTTTTAAAAATATTATAATATCATTAATGAAAGTTTAATAAAGGCTCACTACAAGGAAAAGACCCTCTAGAGGAGGTTATAAAGGAGGTTTTCAGTGCTATAAAATTGGAAAAAATTGTCAAAAAAATGTTTGCGACAACATCCGTTTATGGTTACGTAGGTTTTGGCAGAGCTTTTAACGGAAATTCAACACAACTAAAAAAACTGGGTGGCCAGAGGTTATTACAGATGTTTTTTTCATCGGTGCGCTACTAAGGTTTCAACGCACTGGTGCATGTCATCTAGACGGTGGCCCCAGGGCGGTCAAAGTTGCATGCACCGGGCCGTCAAGGTAGAAAACAACACCGGGCATAGTGTTGGTGATACAACGCACGGGGCCATTCTAATTGGTCTTGGGATTTGTGCGGTGCCTATAGGTCATCTCAACGCACCGGTATGTAGACTTTTAGAAACGCACCGGTGCACCGTATTAGACAAATGCACCAAAATTTATATTTGGTATTGGTAGTGCGGTGCCCATACATCATACAAATGCACCGGTGCGTAGTCTGACACAAATGCACCGGTGCGCAGTATCACACAAACACACTGAGCTTTTTAATTGGTTTTGATATTTGTGCAGTGCCCATAGGTCATTGAAACACACTGGTGCGCTGCAGCATACAAACACACTGGTGTACAATAACTGACACACACCGGTGCTCATTTTGTATTTTTTAGAAACAATGACCTGTGACAGTGCAATTATTGTGATTTTTAAAAATTCATTACTCATCAAAAGTCGACACATATTATAACAATATTCATATTAATTAATTTTTTATTAATGCATTTGAATGTGATGTTTGGATTAATTTGTTATATCATATCATAATTATTGTGGTTTTTTAAAATTAATTATTCATCAAAAGTTGACATATATATATCTTATAACAATATTCATATGAATTAAATTTTTATTAGTGCATTTGAATGTGATGTTTGGATTAATTTGTTATATCAGATCATAAAATTTCACATATCTTCATTATAATATTTAATCAACCATAAATTTAATCAGTGGTGTTACATTTCACAGCGACAATGGAGAACACAATAGAATAAATTAAAACATATTTTTTTATATAAATATATGAATAATACAGTCTTTGTCATACAAAATGGGATAGTTATTGGTATCCATTTGTCTTTCAATTGGGACACTATGTCCATTACATTAAATAAAATGTCTGATTTCATAGACAAATAGTTCAAAAAATACAACAACGCCTTGCTTTGATATCCAAACATAGTGATCATCATTCTTCGCTTGAACTGTTGTCACTACTAGAGCTACTTCCATGAATTGGGTTATTTTCAGAAATTTTTTGTTCAAGGTGTTGATTGTTTCCTTCTTCTTGAATTTCCATCTACAAACATAAAAATAAACTGTAATGAGTGTATATACATTGGTGAGAATAATGAAAATTGCAATATTAAATAATATACATCAATATAAATCGAAAAGAAATGACGTATCATAGCAACAATTGACTCATAAACTATACACATTCTTTCAAAACCATGTACCATGCCATCTTTCAAGATTTCATCTGTTGGCGCAGTTCTATACTTTGTTTCCTGCAAGTTTTATGCCCCATAACAAATCATATATTTAATACAAAAGTTTTTTTGTTCTATTAATTATAAATGGAGCTAAGTAAAACAAGATCGATAGATGCTTACAAATTCCACAATTAATTTCTGATATGCCAACATATACTCATAACCCATATTTAACCCAATCTCAATCAATTTATCTGATGGTTCTTCTTTGTATGTTAGCACCTGTTGAAGACATTCAATGATGATTTTTGTAAAACAACTTAAAAACTACAAAAATGAAATCTAGTTAAGTTGCTATAAAGAAGTAACAATTACTCACAAACTTAGATATCAAACCTTTTCTTCCTGTCGTCCTGTTTTATGTGCTGAATGGGTTCCATTTTATTTTCTTTTCAGCAAGAAAATACTTGAAAATTAATATTTAATGCTAAATTGTTTATTTATTGTACCTAATAATTGAAAAATTCAACGATTACATATTACATTTGAAGCACGTTGTTGTTGAGATGGCTCCTCCTGCGATGTAATTTTGTCCATTTCTTTGACCATCTCCTTGTACACCTTTTTGGACATTCCTACTGGCATATTTATGATATTAGCTCGTTCATATTTTGAGATTTTCATAATCTTCCTGAAAATGTAACATGACAATAAACTATTTAATTTTTATATTGATATATGAAAAGTAAATATAACAAACATTTAAAGGAAATATTTATAAATAATTCTAGACACACATTTAAAGGAATATTACTTTTTCATTCCTTCTTTTTTGTTGTTGTACATTTTTGCTATTAAAAGTCTGACATGTCTCATTGACCAATTCCCTTGAAACTCTTCCTGTAGTTTAGATAAAATTTGGTTCTTGGAATCATTGGATTTATTTTTCTATTGTAAGTGGAAAGAACGTCTATACATTCGTTCCACTAGATCCCTCAAACTTTTGTAAATTTTTTTCCCCCTTTCGTTAACCTCTAGCGCCACTCTAGATGAGCTAAGGAGAAATTCATTTACATTTGCATGTTCTATTTTTTTTCTTTTCTTAGAACAACATTCCTTTATGAGTGGTTGGTCCCTGTAGAACATTAAAGATATGTGAATTAATAGATTGTTTGACACATGTTATCTAATAATTTTAAGTATATTATTAATGAAAATTAAAAAAATAAACTCATATTGGATCGATAATATTTTTTCATTCACTTGATTCATCCTTTTGCAATTTTTCCATCAAGCTTTTATGCTCTTCTGGTCCTAGATCATAAATAATCTTATCGAGCTTCGTCATTTTGTAGCTCTGCATGATACATAGTAAACAATACATATTAGTTAAACTTACATATAGTTCAAAGATAATATTTTTTGTAAAGAATTTACAAAGAACTTGCCTTTTTTACCTTTTTTGCTGTGTTATCAGTATTTTTGTTACTTGATCTATTGTTAGTAATTTATTTATCAATATGAAACATGTACCATATCATTCATTAATATATTTATAAATAAATTGTCAAATTCTTAGGTAAAAAAAAAATATGAAGAAAACGATGCGCCATTCATAGTGTACGCATCGACGTCGGTGCATGGGGGTCTTATAAACGCACCGCCCAAATAGTATAATAGATCGTACATTACTCTATGTCAACAAGGAGCACCGATGCGTTACATGTTAACCACCACACCGATTAACATAGAGAAAATAATAAAAATCATCGAGTGTTAGTTTTTGTAGAAACATTATGCATCGATTAACACAATAAAACATTTTTTTGCAAAACAACACATTCAGAGTGCGCCATAATGAAATAGTGCACCGGTGCCCTATTTTACATATGGCGCACTGATTAATAATTTTTAAATTTTTTTTTAATACATAGTACTTTCGCGGTGCCCTGGGAATATACAGTGCACCGATGCGCTAGGTTACGCAGGGCGCACGGATAATTTTTTTTTTTTTTTTCAAAAATTCACGCAAGGGCCGACATGGATTGGGATATGACTATGCAAATCATCTCGTGGGTTGGATTTCAATCATATCTTGATGATGAACCTAGGTAGCTGGTTCGAAACATCGATGGAAGAAAAAAACCCACTAAATGCGATGGATTCGGAAGCAATTTCATTACAGAATACAAACCCTATAAATCTAAAATGAAAAGCCCTAATTCTAAAATCACAGAAACATGGAGAAGAAAGGGAAGAAACAAAAAGAATGAAGGTTTTAAGGTAAAAATGGAATTTTTTTTTTCTTTTGTTTCTAAAAGTGAAAAACAAATTGAAATTTTTTTCTTACTTTGTAAAAAAACTGCAAAAAAAATTAAAAAAATAATCAAATTTAATCACGAGATCGTTTGAAATTCTATGCTACAGGGTTTGAATCACCAGAGGTTTGGAGTTATGATTATCTGAACACTTCTATTTGAACGTATTTCACTGCTCCACAGTGCTCTCGTGCTCTCTTTCTCCATGTATATCTCCTGCAAATTTCTGGTTGAATTTTTTTGCAAAAATAGTGAAATAATGAAAAGTTTTTAGTAATTAAAGAATTGTTTTATGAAATTAAATTTTCAAAAATATTTTGCCGGTCATTTTTCAATTTACCGTTTTTTTTTCACTTAAACAAAAGTTGCGTTTTTTTTATTTGTGGTTATTCGTCATTGGTGCGTCACTTAATATCATCACACCGGTGCGTCCATTGGTAACACAACATCGGTGCGTAGTAACTAAAAGACACCGGTGCGTAGTAACTAAAAGGCACCGGTGCGCAGTAACTAAAAGGCACTAGTGTGGTTATATGTACATTAGCACTGATTTGTGGTTAAGGCACCGAAATTACTTTTAGGAGTGTACACCAAAATTTAGTGAACTCCTACCATAGAAATTGAGAACTAGAATTTTGTTTATTCTTGATGGAAATATGAAATTAGAATTAGAATTTTGTTTATTCTTGAGAATTAAAATTGGATAAATTAATGATGGAAATAACTATTCTTCCAATGCATTTTGTTTATTGTAGGAGGTCCCCACTGATTATGTGGAGAGAATGCAATGTGGGGCATGTGAAGATGCAATACTATAGGGCCCAAGTGGGTAATTGTGGCATATGAACCTGTACTATGCTAAGATGTGGGAATTTTTCACAAATGGTTGGGAAATTTTTGTTTCTGACAAGTTTACTGAAGTTGTAGATATTTTAGTTTTTAGACATGTTGGAAATTTACATTTTGCTGTGAAAATATTTGGGCCATTTCTTTACAAAACTACACGTCTTCTTCTTTCAGAAAAAGAAACATGAACCTTTACACAACCTGCAACAAGAAAAGGTGCCAATAGGAGCCTCTGACATGCGTATCTATTTCTGATGTTGAGGTCTCGAAGGAATTGATTATGGCCAGTCTACTTCGCTAAGGAATCTGCCTGGATTTTATTTGGTTCTACCGAAGGGTGCAGTTACCAACAGATACATGATTGTAAGCTCCCTCCAACCCCCATTAAATTGCATAATATGGATAAAAATCCATAGAAATTCCTATCATTTGCGTAAAATGCCTCGAAACACAAAATGTAGTGTTTTCTTGTTTGAAATTTGTGTGTTATTATGGTGAAAGAAATTATTCTTTCTATTTTTTCTTAATATGGTGAAGAAAGGGAATAGTGCTCAAGTATATGACAATAGTCTTCAATCATATTCTCAAAATATATGGGTTCTTTGTTAAATGCATAACTACAAGATTCGGTCATATCGCTGCTAGGAAAAAATCATCTGAAATACCAATACGACAGGGTCTGTAATGTCTATTGTCCCATGAACCCATAAACCCCACAAAAAATCTCAAAAACCTTTTAATAAAATGAAAAATAGTCCAAAATGTTTTTTTCCTTGTCTATTGCATTCTTGACACTCGAATTCTTCTAAAATCTATTCATGGAATTAGCATCCATAAGAGGCAAGCAATGGTAATATACTCAAATTCTTCTAAAATTTGTTCAATGGAATTAGTACATGTGAAATGGTACATGTGTTATTAATTCATCAATATTTATGCTTTTTAAAATGGGATTTTATAAATAAGAGGAATTAATTACCTTATACCTTATAAGACTCTTTTTTTCGAAACATTATAATATGTATTTTGAATTAATGTTAAAATCAATATTTCACTTGATAATTCACAATTATGTCGATCTCAATAAAAATGGTGTACTATATAAAGTTCCTTTTTTTTAGTATGTAAGACCATAATAAAATAATGATAATTCTAAAGTACATGAATTTATTTGCATTATTTTCTAAACTTTATTATGTTACAAAAATTCATATTATTATAGATTTATTATTTTACAATTATTTACAATTATTTACAATTTTGCAAATTTAAAAATTCAAAAATTTAAATAAAATCATTTCACATTAATACAATTAAAATTTTACAAATATTTTACATACAATTACAATTAAAATTAGAATTAGAATTACATTTTTACAATTTCACATACAATTAGAATTAGAATTACAATTACAATTTTAGAATTTTACATACAATTACAATTAAAATTAAAATTTTACAATTACAATCATTTCACAGTGATACAATTAAAATTTTACAAATATTTTACATACAATTGGAATTAGAATTAGAATTAGAGTTAGAATTACAATTTTACAAATATTTTACATATAATTACAATTAAAATTACAATTACAAATACAAATACAATTTTAGAATTTTACATACAATTAGAATTACAATTTGTCATATATACAATTACAACTATAATCATTTCACAATAAATTAAATATTACAAATACAATTAAAATTTTACGAATATTTTACATACAATTACAGTTAAAATTGCAATTACAAATACAAATACAATTTTACATACAATTAAAATTAAAATTTCAATTACAATCATGACATGATATTTAATAAATATCATGGTCATTTAATATTAAATTAATTAATACAAATCACGATCATGATAACCATCGTACAAACATCATATCGACTAAAAAACACATTCAAATTCGCTAACATCATCGTGATCATGATCATCTAACAAAACACAATTAGCATTGTATAACATCATCACAAAACAAACATCAAATATACATCTCATGTCAAATAACTCATGCTATCACATACACATCTATCTACAAGATGCACATTAAATGAACATATCTAACATGACCTAACAATATACACATCATGATGATCACTAACATGTAAATTAAGTACAACTGCAACATGAACATAAAATACATGGACTATATATATATATATATATATATATATATATATATATATATATATATATAACTAAATAATGTCAAAAATATAAAACTGTAAAATAAATGTCATGGATCGGCTAGTAGTACATCATCAATAGTAGTACTAGTGGAGGCCTGCTCAGTCAATAGTGCAGCCTCGACGGTCGATGGTCCAACCTACTCATGATCATGAATACTGCTGGATGCTGCAGGCTGTTGATTGGACGTGGCCTATGGTCCAGCCTTCTCTCCATGATGACTGCTGATAGATGCTAGCGAAGGCTGCTCATATAGTGTGGCATGAGGTGAACGATCATCAGATGATGAGTTACTACTCGCGGACTGCCGATCACGTGTTGCGTCTCGACCACACCTATAACGTGCAACATTCTTTCTCAGTCGCGTAACTAAGGTCATAGCTCCTACGACATGTCGCATCAGGCTGTACATGTCACGCGACATGCCTCTCCACATATGTAACAACCTACCATCGATATGTATGTCTCTCATATTAGCGGGCATGATGCTCACCTCAACAATCAATGTAGTGAGTTGGTTGCCCAACTCCATCCTGTATCTGCTATCAAGTCGACCATGCCTAGCAAAAGGCAATACCAGTGCACCAGAAGGAGTATGTCTCTTGGCACCGGCCTCCTGATGATCCTCGACATCTGGCATACCCTGATCGTCGTTAGGATCCACACCTGGATCATGTGGTGGTGCCGACATTTCCTCGCCATCAAAAGACCCAATGTCTGCAAAATATATACAAGTACACAATAATAATTAGACAATTTCATTACAAAATTTAATAAAAACAAGTTAAAGGACATGTTAGAATAAATTTAAATAAAACAGTAATATTACCTCTATCATCCGGTAGCTCATCATCTGTGAAGAGGATGTTGGCAGACCCTCGCCAATCCAAACCAGCATAAGGACAGGGGACCATAATGAAGGGATGCTTGTCAACACTGGCCAGCAACTCCATTGCATCATGCGATATCCTCGCTGGAAACACAGTCTCGCCCCTCTTGGGCATCATTTGCCCCCACATGTGCATCCGTGCCTCGAACATCGACCTATGAGGCTATTGAACAAAAGTAGGCCTCATCTTTGGAAACCTTTAAAAAAAAAACAAAAAGTCTTTGAAGAAAAAGGGAAGTTGACCCTCTCTTGTGCATGAGCACGACATCAATCTGAGGCTGACTAAAATCTATGCTCCTGGGCGTATAGTTCGGTCAACGCATTAACCTCCTGACATCATTACATAGTCAACGGTGCAGTATTTTACTAGGCTGCATCGTTGACCCTGTCTAAATGTGGAATGCGGTGGGCTGACAAAAATATCTGCCCTGGGGCGGATATTTAAGTCAACACACTGCATTGCCACTATTCCACATGGTCAACGGTGCGACCGGGTAATCAACCGTACCGCATTTTTAAAATTTTTTTAAAATGACACAGTGCGCCTTCGGTACTGCCCCGGAACCGGTGCGGATACCGTTAGCACTGGTTGCGGTGTAGCTTGTAAATTTACAGGCAGCACTGCAAACCGGTGCAAGCCGAATAGCTCAAGCGCATTGCGCGAAATTTTTTTTCTTTTACTTTTAAATGGTTAATTTTAAGGTAATTTGAAATTATAATCCGCTAAAAGGCTTAATTATGAAAAAACAAGAAAAATACTTATACATTTGGCTGTCGAGGAGGCATATTGGCTGTAGAATTTGCAAAAGAAAATTTTCCCACCGTTTGCAAAATTCAAGCTGGAGATTGGTGGGCAATGCATAGTAGCAGTGTGTGCAATGGGTGCAATGGGAGCACTGATGTCAGGGCAGCTCAGACAAGGATAAATTGCACCGGTGCTTGAGAGCTCTGGAGCACTGGGAAAAGTGAAAAATGTGGTTTTTTGGCCGTAAGTTTTTTTTTTATTTTACCCTGTTCTGGTGCGCAGGGTTTTATAGGCGCACTAGGGCAGTTTCTTAAGACTGCACTAGGCAGTTTCAATTTTGGCATGAGGTTTTATGATGCACTGGTGCCGAATATTTGTAAAGCACAAGTGCGCTACAGTAATAAGATGCACCGAGCGGGTTTGTACGGAGCGCACGGTGTCTGGTGTGCCAATGTTTTGTGCGCTCTGGTGCTTTCTCTTGTTGAACGCATCGGTGTGGTTTAGGTTGATAAGCACACCAGATGAAAAACATCCGCAATAACCTCCACCCGCCAACCTCCTCTAGTAACCTCCGCTAGAAACGAATGTCTGGGGTATTTTTATAAGGGGTTCCTCAAAAACATCTACTAGAGGGTATTTTCTTTGTAGTGGCTTGTCTATTGCAGGGATAAAACTTGTTTGATTATGCTTTGGACCTACCTGCACCAGAGCAGAAAAATATTCCTGCACCAGAACAAGAAGAAATGTTGCACAATAGAAATCAATGTCACAAGAATAGATAGGAAACATCTCATTTAAGAAGATCTTGCGTGGATAGTGAACGCTTCCTCCTCAAACTCCAGGATAGATAGAGCGGGTTTAGAAATTTCCAAAGTCGAAGTGTAGTTCGAGCAGTTTACAGTGGATGTAAATGTTCATATTAGAAATAGAGCTCTGCCAACTCTATTTAACTTTATAGTCAATACTTTCGAGAGTATCCTCGGCTTCATCTGACCTTACCAACACATACCAAGATCATATACTTGAATTCACTTGCTTTTACAACCATTGCTGAAGACCTCTCAAGACAAACGCATTATATGTCAAGCTGCTAAGAAAGCGGTAAACACGTGTATCTCTCCTAATCTATTGACACTCGATGTCAAACACAATGGTGGAATCCACGCATTCGAGCTGAGGGACACCTTCATATCTGGTTGTCTATGTGCTGGGTGCTGAAGGAATCAAAGAATATGGATTAGATTCAAATGGTTTCCGCACAACTAAGTGATCATTTTCCTGAAGCACGTGAGGCTACTCGAAAACCTTCCTTGGAACTTCGAGCTGTGTGTGGGAAAATGACATAGATTATTTCTATTTTCTCACTGTAATATCGACCATCGTAGTGTTTTTCATTGTTTGGACTGTTTCTTGGCATCTGCAAGCTTTCCGTGGAGTATGAATTTTCTACTCAAAGCCATCATGTGAGGTTGCTGATTAAATACAAAGGACATTATACATTTACTGATAGAAAGGAATTTGGTTATCACAATATGTTTTAAACACCATGGTCATCCTTTATGGCTGACGATAGTCCAAAATCTATTAAGAACACTCTCCACCTGAGAGAAGGTCTTACTATCAAGGACACCTTCATATCTGGTTGTCTATGTGCTGGGTGCTGAAGGAATCAAAGAATATGGATTAGATTCAAATGGTTTCTGCACAACTAAGTGATCATTTTCCTGAAGCACGTGAGGCTACTCGAAAACCTTCCTTGGAACTTCGAGCTGTGTGTGGGAAAATGACATAGATTATTTCTATTTTCTCACTGTAATATCGACCATCGTAGTGTTTTTCATTGTTTGGACTGTTTCTTGGCATCTGCAAGCTTTCCGTGGAGTATGAATTTTCTACTCAAAGCCATCATGTGAGGTTGCTGATTAAATAAAAAGGACATTATACATTTACTGATAGAAAGGAATTTGGTTATCACAATATGTTTTAAACACCATGGTCATCCTTTATGGCTGATGATAGTCCAAAATCTATTAAGAACACTCTCCACCTAAGAGAAGGTCTTACTATCAAGCCACAGTGACACATCATGATCATGTTTTCCTTTAAATTCATTACTATATTGTACCATGGCAAAGCATCACAATTGTTGAAAAAATTGAGATGGGGAATTATTTTATACTGATAAACTCATAATCCACCAGATTGTAAACTTTACTACTGTGTGATAACGTTGGAGGAAAGAGCTTGAAATTGTTGAGAACACGCACTATGGCGATAACATATTTTTATTATGTTTGTCACTGCTAACCATGTCAAATCGCACCTCAACAAACACTCCAGGAAAAGAGGAACGATTCACCAGAATCATTCCCTCTTTCGACATTTGGTTGCAAACTAATTGTATTTTTGGAAAATTTCTAATCTGCCCTCCTGAATTTCAGTTGGTTAATGTTAATCTCCAATTTATAATTCGATGATATATAAGAGATTATTGGGAGAAATAAAAGAGGGGGGGGGGGGATTGGTCAGTCAGTCAATCAATCAATTGATTATCGCACAGGCATGAAAGAATGCATAGGAGGGAAGAGGAGTCGGTCCTAATGTAGCGCCATGCATTTGCAATCTGTGGATCACTCCTCTGATCTTGTTGGAGTTGAGTGTTTGTGTCATGATGTAAAGATTGTTTTTTTTTCCAGGAATTAATTGAAGCGATTTTTATTAATGTTTTGTTTATTTCTTTATTACATCTCATGATCTTGATTATTGTGTGAACCAGGTTACACATAAAGGTGTGAACTGGCTACGTTGGCCACCAAACTAGGTCAACACTGCTCTTCATTTCTTAAGTTAATTAACATTTAAATTATCATTTACTGCGTGAAGTTTCTTTGATCATTTATAGTCTCTTCCCTTCTCCAGATTAGTATTGTTTAATTTACTGCAACATTTTCCTTTCAATTGCGGAATTAATTGATTTGCTATAGCATTTTCCTTTCAGTTGCAAGATTAATTTAATTTTTTGTATTAAGGAATTGTCCTGCACTTCGAAATACTTCTTCATATTAAATTACATCCCTCCATATTGTTTGAATTTACAAGATTGGCGCTGCCTTTATGAGCTCTAACGTTAACTTGAATTGATCCAGAGCCACTTAATTAATATTCCAGAATATGAGATCGACTTGAGTATTTATGTTTTTGAAAGCCGACATTCATAAAAAGGGAAATTACGCTATAATTGAAAAAAATAATATTTATTTTCCTTCAAACTTTTGGACAATTCCACATGATCTATTTTCAGGGAAAAGGAAGGCAAGGGATTTATATTAATTCAATTTCTTTCATAATTTATTTGCACAGTAGATGTACTTGTTATGATTCTCATGCTTTTAGGTTAATTTCACAGAAAATTAGTGCAAGAAAAATTAGTGCAAGTAGAGTTAGTATTTGAATTTCTTTTGAATTTATTCTAGCATTTACAGTCTTTTGATATGGTTTCAACACCACATGTTCGATATGGTGTCGACACTGTGTTGGTTTCCAGTTATGATTTCCTTTCTGTTTTCTTGTAATTATAATTTCCCTTTGCATTGTTAATTTCATTTTTCTTCCTGCATGTTTTTAATTGTTTGGATTGGTGTTTTCTCGAATTCTCTTTTAATGCAATATTTCATTTATTTAATGCGCAAGATAGACTAGAGACTTGTTTTGCAAGTTGTCAAGGGTTTTTTTTGGCATTTCCAATGTTGCGTCTCAAATTTCATGAATTATCCAGATTGATAAATTAAATGTTGGTACATTTATAGACCCTATACTGCACCCAACATAAATGTAACTATAAAATCAAATAACAATGTATCTCTATGGAAATTAACATGGTATTAGAGCTGGGTTGAAGAAAAGCCATGGAGATAACCCCCATGGAGGCACTTTTATGGAAGCAAGTAGAGGATGGTAGAGACCTAAATAATTTTAGGGTATGAAGAAAACCCTAGGTAGTTAGTGGATAAGGATGTGACTGTGAGGGTTTGAGAGAAAATATGGTTTATGGTAAGAGTCTTGAGATGTGATCTATGTGAAGTACTTGGGATCGATTTTAAAAATGATCTGGCTATTGATAAAGTTGTTGATTGAATGCAAAATTCTTTTATGGTCTATGGAGGGCTCTTGAAGGTTGGTTCAAGAGCGAGAGGATCATCTGTCATTGAAGATAAGTTTTCCTTGATTTATGACGTTACTCTTGTTTATTCTTATGGATTTGATTATTGTTTCTAGTCATTACTTCTTGCATGTATCTTTGAGCACTTGGATATTTCTAACCTTTATGATGAGATGTGATGAGTGGATCCTTCTTGAGGATATTTTGAAGTGCAATAAATATGGCTAGATTTGGAAAAGGTAAAGAGGCACTTGAAGCTGCATATGTGAAGGTGAATAGGTAATACCATAAGGAATGCATGTTATATCGTTTTAATGTTATGTTTCAGCTATAACATTGGATGGATAGGTATGCCCTATGGTATGTTGAGAATGTCTCCTTCTCAAGTGGCTCATCAAAGTGAAAGTGATTATGATCTATGTTTCCTATGATGAAATTATGCACCTGATAGTGAATGGTTTAATCATTTTCTTGATTCTACAAGGCTACTTATTGTTGATATTAGATATAGTGGCATAGATTGATGTTTGGCTAACACCTATTGCTTAGATATCCTGATCCTAATGTAGAGATTATATAACACATGCATGTATATATCCAGATTCTATTGATCTAACAATATTTATCTTCTTGCTAAATATAGAATCCTTCCACTGTTAATATTTTGCGGAAATTTAAAAACTCAATTGCAAACACATGAAGAAATAAAAACAATCGCACATAACACAGTTGTTTAACGAGAAAGCCTGAAGCTGAAAACCCCAATTATCATATATTATGTATCATGGAGATCATGTAACAATCTCATACAAAGATTAGTACATCACGCTCTCAGTACAATCAATTGTCACACACTAATCAGAAGAAATATGCAAATCCATGCACTGATTTCTTGCCACCTGATAACCTACCTCCACTGTGCAATCCTTGCTGAAAAAGACCTCTAAATGAATTCAAATTGGCCTTTCCTTTACTGTGCAATCCTAATTGGAAACTCCCATGTGTGTGTGGTGCAATCAATGCATCACTATAGTCACAACGGATAGTCCATCTTGCCCTTTCACCTATCTCTCCACTAGCTCTCCACTGGAACTGACATGCACTGTAGTTAACTTTTGTATTTTTTCAGTTGATTAATGAGTTATTATTTGTGAATTAATTAACTAATTAATTCACTCCACTCTCATTAGTATATCATTCAGTTAGACTAGATACAACTAGCTCAATTGAGTTTAAGAGTTAAACTGAATAACAACTTCATGAACTACTTTCCAAATCTGTCATAACTTTGCCACTTCAGTTCTAACTGAGTCCTCCATGCATGAACCACCAGTAAAACCTAGGAGTTGCGTAGTTTCTTCAGCCCACTGATTTGACAAATATGTACACTAAAATTAAGTGCTCCAAGAGAATAAGTTGATGTTTATTGTTGGATTATTATTAAGAGCTAATAATAATCAACACTTCTATTTTTAGATCGACAATCTATAAATAGACTTCGCCCAATATTATAAAAATAGAATTTCATCTATTTTTCCAGCTTGACCAACCATCCACAAATAGCATCCTGCAACTTCTGAAATATGATCACCATGTCTAAAAATAGACATAGTCTAAAAATAGACTTGCTAACGCAAAATAGCCTACGGGGCTCAATTTAGTGGAAGGGGTGACCGATTTTCACTTGGGCTCATCATCTTGTTGAATCTCAACACTCCCTCTCAAAAAGATAGGGATTATCCTTCACCCCGATCCTGCCTCTATGGTATTCGAATTTGCTCCTGGTGAGCGCCTTCGTCAGAATATCTGCATCCTGATCTTCCGTAGGAATGTATTGAAGCAACATGATCTTTCACTGCACACAATCTCTGATATGATGATACCAGATATCAATATGTTTAGATATATCATGAAACACATGATTAATCGAGAGTTTAATGCAACTCTGATTATCACAATGTATCACTATAGGATCTAAATGTGAACCGAGCAAACCAACCAGGATCTTCCTCATCAAGATAGCCTCACATGTAGGTTGACTTGCTACCATGTATTCTACTTTCACTAAACTGATTGCCACAGATCTTTGTTTCTTGCTATACCAAGAAATTGTTGTAGATCCAATACTGAAAACCCCTCCTGATATACTCTTTCTGTCTGTTGGGCTGCTTGGCCAATCTGCATCCATGAAGCCATGCAACTTCACCTCATCAGTCTATCTATACCATAAGCCATACTCAGATGTGCCCCTGATATATCTCAGGACATGCTTTCCTTCCTTCTAAAAGAGCTTGGTACGCTTAACCATCGCTTGTGAAAGCTAGTTCACCGCATAGCATATGTCTGGTCTTGTATTAACTAAATACATGAGCGAACCCACCAACTATCGATAAACAGTGGCATCCACTACCTCTGCCGATGTAGAATCCTCTTTCCTCCAATTTCCTGGAAGATGAGTGTCAATAGGCTTGTAGCCTTGCATGTGAAACTTGGTCCAAAGATCTTCCCAAGCATAGCTTCTCGGAGACACAAACAGTTCACCTTCCCACCGCCATATTTCAACCAAGGAAATAATGAAGGAGGCTCAAATCTCCTTCATCTCAAAATCTCTTTCAAGATCTTTCCTTGCATGAATGCATTAAATCGCTCATCACTCCATAGTATTAAAATTTACCAACATAAAGAACAATGATTAAAAGCTTACCCTCCACCACAATTTAGTACAAAGCCAGACCGCTCACTTCGTGAAGCCAAGTCTGTATGAAATAGTCACGTATCCGTGTGTGCTGGCAAGAGGTGGTTTTTCTGTACCCTGTTAACGCTCTTTGAAATCGTACATGCTACTCCTCACCGAAGATATCAAATCCTTTAGGCTGCTCAATGTACACCTCTTCCTCAATGATCCCATTAAGGAACACAGTCTTCAAATCCATCTGATGAATGTGCCAACCCATCTATGCTGAGAGAGAAAGGATGGTCCTTATGGAAGAATACCATGCGACAGGTGCAAAGGTTTCTTCATAATCAATCCCCTCGATCTGTGAGAAGCCCCGGGCAACAAATCTTGCCTTATACTTCTCGACACTCCCATCAGCAACTTGCTTTACCTTGTAGATCCATCTTGATCCTACAAATAATTTTTCCACCAGCCTTAGAATAATCTCCTGCACTACTTCTTCAAAAGAAGATGGCTCTGTCACGATACACTTGCTTAAAAGAGCCATGTATCCAGTAAAACGATCAGGTGACTTTCTCTGTCTGCGCTGTGATGTAGGGACTCCTACTTTCCGTGCCGCATCAAGCTTCAGTTTCTCAGCTTCTGTGGTATGCTTTCTGCCTTGTTTGATGTTTGGTTCTGCATGAGTGGACTCCTCCACTCCATGAATTTTCTCCTGTGGCTGATCCACATCTAGAGGCTCATCTTTCGGAACAGGTAGTTCCTCCTCTGCATGCAAGTCTAGATCCCTTTGAAGCATAGCTCATGTAGCACCTACGATCATTTTGTTCTTCCTCTCCGCGACCCCATTCTGCTGTGGGTTATGAGGCACTATGAGTTCTCTTCGAATTCATTCTTTTCTACAGAAGTCTTTGAATTCGTTTGAGATATATTCACCACCATTATCACTCCGTAGAACTTTCACTTACTTCCCTGACTCCTTCTCCACCAATGATTTAAACTCACAGAAATTTGAGAATGTTTCACTCTTCTTCTGCATAAAGAAGATCCAGCATCTACGAGAATAGTCATAAAAAAATATAACATAATACCTATGTTTTGCTGTTGAAGCGACCGAGAAAGGTCCACACATGTCTGTGTGAATTCTCTCAAGGATCACCGAAGCACATTTCTCCTTCTCATGAAAGGTAGTCTTCACAAACTTACCCATAGTACATCCCTTGCACTGATCTGACTGCGCAAGAGTACCCTTGGGAAGTCCAGTAGAAACCTGCTGCAAAATTTTCAAAGCACCATGGTGAAGATGGCCCAATCTCCTGTGCCATAATTCGCCCTCATCCCGGCTCACCACTTCTTCTGCTTTGCCCATCATTGCAATGCAGCCATATACTTCCATCTTGTAGAGATTCTTAACTCGAATCCCTATCCTCTTGGTTTGACCCGTTGTTTTATGTCGCAAGAAAGATTTTCCATCACTAAAAACAACGTCATAACCTTTTTCTTCCAACATTGTGACCGAGACAAAGTTCTTCTTCAGAACTAGAACGTGCATAACATCTTTCAACAGAAATGGATTACCCGAATCCCTCTCAAAGGTAATGGTCCCAATGCTGGTCGCACTGTATTGACCATCACCGCCCATCTCTATATGCATTTGGAGATCCTTCTCCTCCAAGTCACTAAACAACTCCTTGTGTCCTGCCATATGGAAAGACACACCACTATCAAGATACCACACCGATCCCATTGAACTTGAAACCAAGCATGTGATAAAATAGAAATCAAGTTCAAATTGTGAGGCTAAGGCCTCTCCAACTGCAACTCCAGTAGCCTTCTTGTTCTTCTTTTTCTGTGGGCAGTTAGTGGCGAAATGCCCATATTCATGACAGTGAAAACACTTCACCTTGGACAAATCCTGCTTCTTGCCTTTAGCATTAGATTTTGAAGGGAGTTTCTTCCCCTTCCCCTTCCGTGCTTTAGCAGCCAAAGCACAATTATCTTCATCTTCATTCTTTGATGAAGAGCCATCCCTGGTACTTCACCTTATCTCCTCCTGCACAAGATCCGACCAAAGTCGCTCCCATCCCGACAGTTTCTCCCATCCATTAACAGAGTCTTCGTAGCTATGCCAACTCTTAGGAAGCCCAAGGAGAGCCAAGCTCACCAAGTCTTCATCATCAATAGTAATCCCCACACTTCCTAGTTCATCCCTACAGTGGAAAAACTTCGTGAGATTTTTTGGAATACTATCGCCCTTCTCCATTTTTATTTTTCTGAGCTTATCTTTCAGTGCCAACTTCCTATGGTTGCTACTGCTTTGGAAAAAATCTGTCAAAGCCTTCCACATTGAAAATGGAGTGGCTCTCCCATGAAGGCTGGACACAATATGGTGCTTCACACCTTCCAACAGAATTCTTCTTGTCTTTGCTACCTTCTTTTGCCATGTGCCAAGTAATGCAATGTCGCTAGATCTCGGCTTAGGAACATCGCTATCGATGAACTCCTTTAGTCCATTATCTTCCAGCACTGCCTCCATCATATCCTTCCATGCTATGCAATTCGAGCTTCCATCAAGGGCATACTCCAATTGCAATCCATTGAAAAACATTTCAATGTATACTCAACTGTCGCACCAAGAATTTTCTGTAGCAAATTCTAATTGTCCACCAGCACAAACTCAGCAATTCTTCACAATTGCAATCTTCAAGAATTAACACTACTCTGATACCATGTAGAAATTATATAAAATATGCATGTATATATCTATATTCTCTTGATCTAACAATATTTATCTTCTTGCTAAATACAAAATCCTTCCACTATTAATCTTTTGCGGAAATTTAAAAACTCAATTGCAAATAGATGAAGAAATAAAAATAATCGCACATAACACAGTTGTTTAACGGGAAAGCCTGAAGCTGAAAACCCAAAATATCATATACTATGTATCATGGAGATCATGTAACAATCTCATACAAAGCTTAGTACATCAAGCTCTCAATACAATCAATCGTCACACACTAATCAAAGGAAATCTGCAAATTCATGCATTGATTTCTTGCCACTTGATAGCCTACCTCCACTGCGCAATCCCTGCTGAAGAAGGCCCCTGAATGAATTTGAATTGGCCTTGCCTTTACTGTGCAATCCTCATTGGCAACTCCAATGTGTGTGTGTTGCAATCAATGCATCACTATAGTCACAACGGATATTCCATCTTGCCCTTTCACCTATCTCTCCACTGGGTCTCCACTGGAACTAACATGCACTATAGTTAACTGTTGTATTTTTTTAGTTTATTAATGAGTTATTATTTGTGAATTAATTAACTAATTAATTCACTCCACTCTCACTAGTGTATCATTCAGTTAGACTAGATACAACTAGCTCAACTGAGTTTAACTCCATTAATTGAGTTAAACTGAATAACAACTCCATGGACTACTCTTCCAACTCTGTCATAAATTTTCCACTTTAGTTCTAACTGAGTCCTCCATGCATGAACCACCAGTAAACCCTAGGAATTACGTAATTCCTTCAGCCCACTGATTTGACAAATCTGTACACTGAAATTAAGTGCTCCAAGATAATAAGTTGATGTTTATTGTCGGATTATTATTAAGAGCTAATAATAATCAACACTTCTATTTTTAGATCGACGATCTATAAATAGACTTCGCCTAATATTCTAAAAATATAATTTCATCTATTTTTCCAACTTGACCAACCATCCACAAATAGCATCCTGTAACTTTTGAAATATGATCACCATGTCTAAAAATAGACATTGTTTAAAAATAGACTTAACCCAAAAATAGCCTGTGGGCCCACTTAGTGAAGGTGACTAATTTTCACTAAGCTCATCATCTTGTTGAATCTCAACACCTAACTCTAGTAAATCTTACTCTTGACTCTTGATATGCATAAGTCATGTTGGATCTCTTATAGAAGTCCACCTCATTCATATGGTATTGATAATGCTTGTGATAAGAATGATGAAAGCTCATGAAAAGAGCGATTGCACTTTGTTTATCGATTAACCTAACTTGATCCTATTGGTAATTATACATATGGTATTTGAATCCATGATGATAGAGACATATGTATGAGATTGATGTTTCAGATTTCTGACTTCCTGTGGTTATGGCATATGGTGAAATTAAATGCTTTAACTGGATGTATTTTTCATAAGGTTGTGTTGTCACATCAGCCTGCTGCCTTGATCTTTAAAGTCCAACCCTTGATGAAACATTGATAACTTGATGTTAATGATCATGATAGCTATGTGTTTATGATCTAACATATTGACTGTTGCATGACTCCTGTAAAGAAATGCTGATGACATGAATGAAAATGAAATCACATGCTCTTCTATTATTTATGAGTGTTTGACATTGTTGATATACAACATAGGTATAAGCCTCTCTCGCGCAAAGGAAGGCCCATAGATGTAACTATGTTTGATAGACAAAGAATTGAAGTTTTATACAACAAATTTAGTCTATACTCTAAACCAAGGGATTTATGACATGTCTTGCCATTGTTAACTGATTTCTAGAATTGCTAGAATTGAGCATGAAATCATATGGTCACTTGGAAGATGTCAGTTCTGCAGATATGTTGTAGATACCAGTAAGATATGTCAGTAGGGAAAGTTTATCTTTGGACCAAATTTGTGTTTTCAGGTGACCGAGACATTCATATGGATATGTCATTATGTTTGAGGATTGTGCTACATGTGTTGCCTTTGGTTTTACATATGATAGTCTACCCTTGACAAGTAATGACCCTCTAAAAATCTAAGTAAGAGGGAGATGGCTTCTGAATCTCGTAATGATGTATCATGACATGATGAATCAATTTATGGAATTTGGGAAAGAAATCCCATGTTGAAATACTGTTGAAATGTCTTTGTAAACCCTTGGACACACTAATTTAAAATTAAAATTTTGATTGAACATGACATGGAATCCATTAGTTGATTGAAGCATTGATGTTCCGTTTTGAACATCCATTCATATATGATGTGTATAGAACATGATTAAATTCATGTTTGACCTGATTCCTTCAGAATTTCCACCAAACATCTTTTGAAATATCTTCATGAAACGTTCTAATTTTAAAGGTTGATATATTTCTCCCATGATATGTAGCTGCATGGATGAAATAATGATGTCTGGGATTATTATTGATGAGCACAGTTTTATGTTGCTTCAATATGAGATCTTCCATGATATCTTGGACGAGAGGCCCATAGCACGGTTGAGGTCAAGTATAATGCTGCTAGCAAGGCTAGCTGTGAGGCAAGATGAAGAAGCTCCTTAGAGAGTTGTTTGAGCATGATTTGGATAACACATGGATACACTATTGTGACAGAGAATCCCATATACATATAGTTTGGACTGTGATTTCTCCATTGATTAAGATAGTGTAGCTGTTCAAGACAAGCTTAGGCTTGTGATTGACACCTACGTGAGAGGGAGGATGATTATGATATCCATGTGTGATTGACACCTCTGTGAGTGGGAGGATTATTATGGTATCCATGTGTGATTGACATCTCTGTGAGAGGGAGGATGATTATGGTATCATGTTATGATTGGTATCTTGTTGTGATTTACATGATTATGTATGTTTTAACATAACACTTGATTTGATGTCTTGTATGAATAGGAATCAACAGATACCAGATGAGAGTAGTGGTGATCAAGGACACTAAGTCAACTCTTCCTCCCCGTCTGAGCTCACAGGATCAGGAATTGAGATAGAGGGCTCCTGGAGTTGAGGGAATTGTGGACAATAGGGCGTACTCCCTATATGTTACCCATAGGGTTAAGATGTTGCTCCCCTATCTTCATAGGGTTGGAGAATGTTGCTCCCCTGATTAGTATTTATAGAGTATACCCCACTTGGCATCATATCCAAAAGCAGGGCTTGTCGAGATTACTGCTCCTTGTTTGGCTAACGAGCTGAGAATGTACTTGGGGTGTACAACCCAAGTCGATTATGATGCAGGTGTTCTACCACATGACTATTCAGGGTCATTGATGGGAAGATCAGTAGGCAATAAGATGGGTTGAAATAACCCTATGTGGTTCCGGGTTGAGAGTGAGCTCCCTGATGTGATACCAGGGTCGAGATGGGATCCCCTGCGTGGATGGATATCCTATTGCTAGATATGGGGTTGTAGAGGTATAACTCCCCATGAGATGCGATTACAGGTCGAGATGTGCTTCTTGATGATATGCTCTCCAATGATGATTAATGATGATATTCCGGGTAATAGCCCAGTGTCAGTGAATCTAGGATGATAGCTTGATGGATGAAGGGTGGTAGCCTAAGTTCTCCTTTGATGACACATTCTTCTTCTAGACCCAAGAATGTTCAACATATGAGAAAGTGCAATAAAGAGATAAGCATAAATAAGCACGAGAAGTACATTGATGATTTATAATGAGAAACGATCACAACATGACGACTACATGACAGAGATGATCAATGACGATGAGTGATGATGCATGAAGATAACATAATGGCATATTGATTGATGAAAAAATATTAGTAGGTGGAATTCTCCCTGGTTGAGAGGGAGTGTTAATATTATGCAACTGTGGTAAAATTCCACTATGGAAAACTCTGATAGTCGAAATTATAATTGCATTAGATTCCTCTTTTCAAAAAGACCAAAATCAACCTATAAATCTAATTTTTACTATATAATTTTTATTTTAAAATTGATTTGTAATTTTCAAATTTTCAATATAAATATTTTTTTCACTATTATGGTTTTAATATAAAATTATATAAACAACCATTTTCAAAGTTATTTTAGAAAACACCCTATTATTTTCAAATATAAATGGAAAACAAAATTTATTAATAATAATAAACCAAATCATTGCAAATGATAAAATGATATGTTATAATTGAGAGAAAACTTGTATAATAAATAGAAAACCCTATCACTTGTAAGTTAAAAGTGTTTCTTGGATTTGGCCCCAAAGGTATAGGAAAAGTCCAACAATGAATTAGTAACAATATAAAAAGAAAAAACCTTCACATAATAAACAACTTCCAAAATATATTAATTAATGAAGATACCTTTGTATGTAGCCAACCAAAGAAGTCGACTTTGATGGTAAAAATTGTGGGTCGGTCGTCTATTATTTAAATCAATTCTAAAATAATATAATCGGGTTATTTTATAATTTATTGTCAACTTGCCAGAATATAAATAGGGAACGAAAGGACATCTTAGGGCAAGGCTACTCCATCCTGAGACAGAGCGGACAAAGAAGAACTGTTGCAGAAGTTCTTAGAAAGAGTTGTTGCGTGGTCAAGAGTAAGAAAATTACTTCTTATATTTTGTGTGAGAAATAAATATGGTAGCGATGGAAGCATAAATCTGGCAATGGCTCCCCGAAGATTTGTTATGTGTAATTTTAGCGAGGCTGCCGATGAGGGTTCTTGCCAAAATGAGGATTGTCTGTAAAGAGTGGAATTATCTTCTGTCTTCCCGTGATACCATCCAAAGAGTGGAATGTAATATTATGACATAATCTACCTCTGCACACAATCTTTAAGATGGTGATATCGAATATCAGCATGCTTGGGCCTGTCACGAAAAACTAGATTAATAGAGTTTGATGCAACTCTGGTTATCACAATAAATCATCGTCGGATCCATCTGTTTACCAAACAAACCAACAAGTATATTCCTCATCCAAATTACCTCACATGCTTCCTGACTGGTCGCCATGTACTTTGCCTCTGTTCAACTTCGTGCAATTGATCTTCATTTCCTGTTGTACGAGGAAACTACTGCTGATCTAGTGCTAAAGATGACCTTTGATGTGCTCTTCCTGTCGGATGGAATCCCTACCCAATCTGCATCTATGAAACATTGAAGCTTCACTCCCTCTGTCTTTCTGTACCATAGCCCATACTCTATAGTGTTAAAATTATGCAAATTTGGTCAAATTCCACTACAGATAGCTCAAATGATCGAGATTATAATTCCATTAGATTCCTATTTTCGACAGGTCCAAAATAGACCTATAGATCACCCCAATAGTTTAAGCGAAAGTTAAGTTATGAATTATTTTATTATTTAATTAGTCGGCCTAATCACATGTGACTTTAGTCAAAGCCCCAAGCGGTCCCTCACGACGATATAAATAGAAGCATCCCCAAGATAATTTGCACACATTCGCTCATGAGATCTTATTAATTATCTCTTGGTATTGGTTTGTATTTTTTTGTCTTGGCTCACAGAGGTAAGTCAAGAGAATATCTCTCAAAGGATTGGGATCACATGCAGGGGCTCACATTTGATATGAGTTTTCTGGGCCAGAGCTGCGGGCAAGCCACTGTGAGGTAGCGAATGAGTTGTGCTAGAACCATGGGCAGGCCCTGTCAAGGATGTGGTTGAGCTAGTATAATTACTAGCATATCTTGTTTAGGACATGACTAGGGTTTTTGAGTCAGATTGGACTGATCTATACCTCAGACGAGGGCATAGAGTGCTCAGGTCGTGATTAGGGCTGCTATAACCACAATCTCACAATTTTAAGGTCGCTGTTGAAGATTTTTTTGGAAAGATTTGATTTGGATCACAATTAGTAGCTTCCGTAGTTCCCTCATTCATCTGTTGCTCAGTCACAGTCACTTCATACCTGTCATTGATAACGTCCTGGACTCAGATCTAGGGCTTGATAGTTGAGATCACTTGATGATCTTTCAGATCTGTGCTCTTGATGTTGTAGATCTACATATCTGTATATTTTCTCTATGTATTTCCATTACAAGAAGTATCTACAATGTTCACTCCATATAAAAAATATTCATCAGTGGGTTTCAGTTGAAAGATCTGTGCTCTTGATGTTGTAGATCTACAAATTTGTAGATTTTCTCTATGTATTTCCATTGCAAGAAGTATCTACAATATTCAATCAATATCAACAGTATTCATTGGTGGGTTTCAACCAGTGTCAATGAATCTCTATCCTCAGAGTCAAATTCCTTCAACATAAGTATTTTTATGGTTGTATTGTGCATATGGTAGTTTTTTCTGCAATATGAAGATATGAATTTATGGATCAATGTACTCGTGCTATTGAATCATTTGATGATGATCTCATTTGATGACGATAGAGAAGAAGAATTTGCAAGGGTTTTCCTCGTAATGGGTTTTCCCCTGGACTTGGACCAATCCCTGTGTCTCTATGTGTTCATGCTTCTTTTCCTTTTGATCCTTTGACATCCCCCTGCTTAGATGATGATGATGATGTTGATGTTATTTCTACCTAGTTTCATTTTTTGATGGTTAATAATGTAGGTTTGTACAAATATATAATTATTTGGGGTGAAATTAACAAGTTATTGAAGAAATTGGTGGGCTTCCAATTTGTCTTATTTTTTTTCATTTCTCTCATGCTTTCGAGTGGCTTAATGATTATTTTTGAAGAATATTTGTTACTTATTTGTTTTAACAAGATTAAAATATCATTAATGAAAGTTTAATGAAGGCTCACTACAAGGAAAAGACCCTCTAGCGAAGGTTATAAAGGAGGTTTTTAGTGTTATAAAATTGGCCAAAATTGTCAAAAAAACATTTGCTACAACATCCGTTTATGGTTACGTAGGTTTTGGCGAAGCTTTTAACTAAAATTCAACACAACTAAAAAAATTGGGCGGCCAGAGGTTATTACGGATGTTTTTTTCATCAGTGCTCTACTAAGGTTTCAACGCACTGGTGTGTGTCATCTAGATGGTGGCCCCATGGCGGTCGAAGGTGCATGCACCGGGCCGTCAAGGTATAAAACAACACCGGGTGCAGTGTTGGTGATACAAAGCATGGGGCCATTCTAATTGGCCTTGGAATTTATGTTGTGCCTATAGGTTGTCTCAACACACTGGTATGTATACTTTTAGAAATGCACCGGTGCACCGTATTAGACAAACACAACAAAATTTATAATTGGTATTGGTATTTGTGCGGTGCCCATACGTCGTACAAATGCACTGGTGTGCAGTCTCACATAAACGCACCTGTGCGTAGCATCACACAAAATCACTGAGATTTTTAATTGGTTTTGGTATTTTTGTGGTGCCCATAGGTCGTTGAAACACACCAGTGCACTGCAACATACAAACGCACTTATGTACAATAACTGACACACACCGATGTTCATTTTGTATTTCTTAGAAACATTGACCCGTGACAATGCAATTATTGTGATTTTTAAAAATTCATTACTCATCAAAAGTCGACACATCTTATAACAATTTTCATATTAATTAATTTGTTATATCATATCATAATTATTGTGATTTTTTAAAATTCATTATTCATCAAAAGCCGACACATATATATCTTATAACAATATTCATATGAATTAAATTTTTATTAGTGCATTTGAATGTGATGTTTGGATTACTTTGTTATATCATATCATAAAATTTCATATATCTTCATTATAATATTTAATCATCCATAAATTTAATCAGTGGTGTTACATTTCACAACGATAATGGAGAACGCAATAGAATAAGTTAAAACATATTTTATTATATAAATATATGAATGATACAGTCTTTTTCATACAAAATGGGATAGTTATTGGTATCCTTTTGTCCTTCAATTGGGACACTATGTCCATTACATTAAACAAAATGTCTGATTTCACAGACAAATATTTTGAAAAATACAACAACGCCTTGCTTTGATATACAAACATAGTGATCATCATTCTTCACTTGAACTATTGTCACTACTAGAGCTACTTCCATGACTTGGATTATTTTCAGAAATGTTTTGTTCAAGGTGTTGATTGTTTCCTTCTTCTTCACCTTCCATCTACAAACATAAAAATAAACTGTAATGAGTTTATATACGTTGGTGAGAATAATGAAAATTGAAATATTAAATAATATACATCAATATAAATCGAAAATAAATGACGTACCATAGCAACAATTGACTCATAAACTATACACATTCTTTCAAAACCATGTACCATGCCATCTTTCAAGATTTCATATGTTGGCACAGTTTTATACTTTTCTTCCTGCAAGTTTTATACCCCATAACAAATCATATATTTGATATAAAAATATAAAAGTTTTTTTTGTTCTATTAATTATAGACGGAGCTAAGTAAAACAAGATCGATAGATGCTTACAAATTCCACAATTAATTTCTAATATGCCAACATATACTCACAATCCATATTTAACCCAATCTCAATCAATTCGTCTGATGGTTCTTCTTTGTATGTTAGCACCTATTTGAAGACATTCAATGATGATTTTTGTAAAACAACTTAAAAACTACAAAAATGAAATCTAGTTAAGTTGCTATAAGGAAGTAACAATTACTCACAAACTTAGATATCAACTCTTTTCTTCCTTGTCATCCTATTTTATGTGCTGAATGGGTTCCGTTTTCTTTTATTTTCTGCAAGAAAATACTTGAAAATTAATATTTAATGATAAATTGTTTATTTATTGTACCTAATGATTGAAAAATTCAATGATTACATATTACATTTGAAGCACATTGTTGTTGAGATGGCTCCTCCTGCGATGCAATTTTGTCCATTTCTTTGACCATCTCCTTGTACACCTTTTTGGACATTCCTACTGGCATATTTCTGATATTAGCTCGTTCATCTTTTGAGATTTTCATAATCTTCCTGAAAATGTAACATGACAATAAGCTATTTAATTTTTATATTTATATATGAAAAGTAAATATAACAAACATTTAAAGGAAATATTTATAAATAATTCTAGACACACATTTAAAGGAATATTACTTTTTCATTCCTTATTTTTTTTTGTTATATGTTTTTGCTATTAAAAGTTCAACATGTCTCATTGACCAATTCTCTGGAAACTCTTAATGTAGTTTAGATAAAATTTGGTTCTTGGAATCATTGGATTGATTTTTGTATTGTAAGTGGAAATAACGTCTATACATTCATTCCACTAGATCCCTCAAACTTTTGTAAAAGTTTTTTCCCCTTTCGTTAACCTCCATCACCACTCCAGATGAGCGAAGGAGTAATTCATTTACATTTTCATGTTCTATTTTTTTTCTTTTCTTAGACAACATTCCTTTTCTAAGTTGTTGGTCCTTGTAGAAAATTAAACATCTGTGAATTAATAGATTGTTTGACACATGTTATCTAATAATTTTAAGTATATTATTAATGAAAATTTAAAAAATAAACTCATATTGGATCAATAATATTTTTTCATTCACCTAATTCATCCTTTTGCAATTTTTCCATCAAGATTTTACGCTCTTCTAGGCTAGATCAGAAATAATCTTATCGAGCTTCATCATTTTGTGGCTCTACATGATAAACAATAAACAATACATATTCGTTAAACTTACATATAGTTAAAAAATAATATTTTTTGTAAATAATTTATAAAGAACTTGCCTTTTTTTCTTTTCTTGATGTGTTATCAGTATTTTTGTTACTTGATCTCTTGTCAGTCATTTCTTTATCAATCTGAAACCTATACCATATCATTCATTAATATATTTATAAAAAAATTGTCAACTTTTCAAGTAATTTGTTTTTTTTGAAGACACCAGTGCTCCATTCATGGTGTACGCATTGACGTCAGTGTGTGGCGGTCTTATAAATGCACCACCAAAATAGTATAATAGATCATACAATACTCTATGTCAACAAGGAGAACCGATGCATTACATGTTAACCACCACACCAATTAACAGAGAGAAAATAATAAAAATCGTCCAGTGTTAGTTTTTGTAGAAACATTGTGCACCGATTAACACAATAAAACATTTTTTTGCGAAACAACACATTCACAGTGTGCCATAATGAAATAGCGCATTGGTGCCCTATTTGACATATGGCGCATTGATTAAAACATTGTTTTTTAATTTCTTATTACATAGTACTTTCGCGGTGCGCTAGGAATATACAGTGCAACGACACGCTAGGTTACGCAGGGCACATCAATAAAAAAAATAATTTTTTTCAAAAATTCATGCAAGGGATGACATGGAATGGGATCTGACTATGCAAGTCATTCCGTGTGTTGGATGTCAATATTATCTTGATGATGAACCTCAGTAGTTGGTTCGAAATGTCAATGGAAGAAAAAAACCCACTCAATGTGATGGATCCGGAAGCAATTTCATTACAAAATACAAACCATATAAACCTAAAATGAAAAGCCCTAATTCTTAAATCATAGAAATAGGGAGAAGAAAGAGCAGAAACAAAAAGAATGAAGGGTTTAGGGTAAAAACAGATTTTTTTTTCTTTTGTTTCTGAAAATGAAAAACACATTGAAATTTTTTTCTTACTTCATAAAAAAACGACAGAAAAAATTTAAAAAAAATAATCAAATTTAATCACAAGATCATTTGAAATTCTATGCTACAGGGTTTGAATCACTAGAGGTTTGGAGTTCTGATTGTTTGAATACTTCTGTTTGAACGTATTTCGCTGCTCCATAGTGATCTCGTGCTCTCTTGCTCCAGGTATGTCTCTTGCAAATCCCTAGCTGATTTTTTTTGCAAAAATAGTGAAATAATGAAAAGTGTTTAGTATTTAAATAATTTTTTTATGAAATTAAATTTTCAAAAATATTTTGTTGGCCAATTTTCAATTTACCACTTTTTTTTTTCACTTAAACAAAATAGAGTTGTGTTTTTTTAATTTGCGGTTATTTGTCACCGGTGCGTCACTTAATATCACCGCACTGGTGTGTCCATTGGTAACACGGCACCGGTGCATAGTAACTAAAATTCACCAGTGCGCAGTAACTAAAAGGCACCGGTACATCCATTGGTAACACGACACTGGTTCATAGTAACTAAAATGCACTAGTGCTCAGTAACTAAAAGGCACCGGTGCAGTTAAATGTACATTAGCACCGATTTGCAGTTAAGGCACCAAAATTACTTTTAGGAGTGTACACCAAAATTTAGTGAACTCCAACCATAGAAATTGAGAATTATAATTTTGTTTATTGTTGATGGAAATATGAAATTAGAATTAGAACTTTTTTTATTCTTGAGAATTATAATTGGATAAATTATTGATGGAAATAACTATTCTTCCAATGCATTTTGTTTATTGCAGGAGGTCCCCACTGATTATGTGGAGAGAATGTAATGTGGCGCTTGTGAAAATACAATAATATAGGGCCCAAGTGGGAAATTGTGGCATGTGAACCTGTGCTATGCTAAGATATGGAAAATTTTCACAAATGGTTAGGAAATTTTTGTTTCTGAGCAGTTTATTGAAGTTGGAGATATTGTAGTTTTTAGACATGTTGGAAATGTACATTTTGCTGTGAAAATCTTTCGGCCATTTCTTTACAAAACTACACCTCTTCTTCTTTTAGAAAAAGAAACTTGAACCTTTCCACAACCCGTAACAAGAAAAGGTGCCAACAGGAGCCTCTGACATGCATATCTATTTCTAACATGCATATTTATTTCTTCTGTTGAGGTCTCGAAGGAATTGATTATGGCCAGTCTACTTCGCTGAGGAATCTGCCTGAATTTTATTTGTTTCTACCGAAGGGTGCAATTACTAACAGATACAGGATTGTAAGCTCCCTCCAACCCTCATTAAATTGCAGAATATGGATAAAACTCCATAGAAATGCTATTATTTGCATAAAATGCCTCGAAACACAGAATGGAGTGTTTTCTTGTTTGAAAGTTGTGTGTTAATATGGTGAAAGAAATTATTCTTTATTTTTTTTGCTAATATGGTGAAGAAATGGAATAGTGCTCAAGTATATGACAACAATCTTCAATCATATTCTCAAAATATATGGGTTCTTTGTTAAATTCATAGCTACAATATTTGGTCATATTGCTGCTAGGAAAAATTCATCTAAAATACCAATATGGTAGGGTCAGTACTGTTTATTGTCCCTTGAACCCATAAACCCCACAAAAAATCTCAAAAAACTTCTAATAAAATGCAAAATAGTCCAAAAATGTTTTTTTTTTGTCTATTGCATTCTTGACACTCGAATTCTTCTAAAATCTGTTCATGGAATTAGCATCCATAAGAGGCAATGCAATGGTAATATACTCGAATTCTTCTAAAATCTATTCAATGAAATTAGTACATGTGAAATGGTACATGTGTTATTAATTCATCAATATTTATGCTTTTTAAAATGGGATTTTATAAATTCGACTTACTTTCCTTCTGGAAAAAAATTCAAGAAAAGTTATTGAAAATTAAAATTTATCATCCCCAAATCAAGCAAGCATTCCTGCTCTGCCTCCCACTGCGCCCTCTGATCGCACTTGGGCTGCTGGCAGCTCCAGCGCACCCCAGCTTCATCCTGCTCGACCTGCTCTGCGTTAGATCTAACCATGGATGACCGCAGGACTCCTGATCCCCCTCCGCCTCCGGAGGTTTCTGCATTTAGGGCAATGATTGCTAATGCTCCCAAACGCCCTCCATCTTTGTCTCAGCACAAATTTGTGAAAAAAATGGACTCAATCCCCACAGTGGATCTTCCCGAAGGAGACACCTGCAAATCGGCTCTGAATCTGGCAGAGCGGGGCGTCATAGGCCAGTTCACGGGCCTTTGGCCCTCTCCCAAATCTGTTGAGGACTGGACTCAAAGGAACTGGAAGCCTTTGATCAAGGAGGGAGTCAATAGCTACTTCGTAGGTAAGGGTTTCTTTGTGTTTGTCTTTGAAAACCCGGAAGACAAAGGATTAATCTTTAGAAACGGACCATATTTTATGGGCCCTCAGGGCCTTTACCTAAACAAATGGTCCCCTGACTTCGACCCCTCCCAGGATGTTCCCTCGGCTGTCCCGGTTTGGGTTAGACTCCCTCACTTGCCTCTCCACTGTTGGAATCCAAAATCTCTCTAGACAATAGGAAATGCATTGGGAAAATACATAGATCAGGCGGAAAGAAAGGATCAGTACTCATGCGCCCGCATCTGCGTAGAAGTAGATCTCGAAGAAGGATTACCGGAAGCTATCAAGCTCATTGTTTCTGGGTGGACGCATGTCCAAGAGCTGGACTATGAACAGCTGCCATTTAAATGTAGGCATTGTCACGGGCACGGTCACTTTGCAAAGCACTGTAAGAAGAAGGCTGAGGAACAGGCAGATAAACAAAATGGGGAACAATGGACCCTAGTCCAGAAAAACACTAGCTCAAAAAAAGGCGCAGGCAAAGGAAATATGACAGGAGGTCAACCAAGCTCCAAAAGCAACCAAGAAGCGGAAGCTCCTCCAAATGCACCAGAAGGAGAGCAGGACATACAAGCCAACCTAAATCAGGAGAATGAGGAACAGCCGGCCCCTTCTCCTCCAAATAAAGAGAGAGAGGAAACAACTCAGTTGGAGGAAAATCAAGGCTCTCCCACTAATCCTTCCTACGCAGAAATAGCGAGGAAAAAACTTGTGGTTAGTTCTAGTTCTTCCGAGGATGAATTCTACGAGCGCCCTTCCAAAAAAGCAGGAAGGAAATATCGTAAAGAGAAGAGGGAAGAAGAGGCAGAAAGACTCAAGATTCAAGGAAGTCACTCCACAATAGAAATTTCTATTGGGCGAAATATCAGACCAAGGCCTTCCAAGGGAGTCCCCAACCCACCCTCTTTGTAAATAATGAATCTCGTCTCTTGGAACTGCAGAGGTCTGGGGAACCCCTCTAAAATAGAAGCAGTCAGGGACCTACTGAAAGCAGACCCCTCAGACATTCTTATGCTCCAAGAGACCAAAATAGAAGGGCAGGCCCTTCTAGAGTTAGGCAGAACAAAGTGGAACAAAAAAGCAGGAAAAGCAGTCAGCTCAAGGGGAACCTCTGGAGGGCTGGCAACACTTTGGATGGATGACCTCTTTCAGTTGCTAAGGTCCCATGAAACCCAGCACTAGATATACACGGAGCTGAAGCATAAGGCAAGTAAGTTGTCCATCTCTCTCTTCAATCTCTATGTTTCGGTGACTTATTCTAAAAAACGAGAATGCTGGGATACACTTGTGGCCTTTCTTGAGCAGACCAATCCCAGCAACATCATTCTTGCCGGGGATCTGAACATTATTTTGAAAGAAAAAGAAAAGAGGGGGGGAAACAACTCCAGAGAACCTATGTTGGCCAAGGTTGAGGAGATCACCCAGCTCTGGGACCTTCTTGATTTCAGGCCCATTCGTGGCATTTACACATGGTCAAGTAATCAGGTTGGTTCGGAGCACATTTCTGCTCGATTAGACCGTTTCTTGGTACAAAGCTCCATTATGATGAACAAGAAAATATCCTCCAAAATTTTTCCCAAGCTCTCCTCAGACCATAAACCCATCCAGCTCCATTTGGAAGATGAAGAAGACCTGGGTCCGCTTCCTTTTCGATTCAACCCACTCTGGATCGAGAGAGATGGATTCATGGAGACCGTCAAGGCAGCATGGGCCAAACCAATCTCCGGATCCTCCAGCTACGTATGGGAGCAAAAACTGAAAGCTACAAAGCAAGCTCTGAAGGACTGGATAAAAACACCGGATATCAACCCCATCAATCAGAGAATGGAGGCTGTGCAGTCTTTGTCGGACCTACAAATAGATATGGAAAATAGAGATATCACATCTGAGTTGCTCAAGGAGGAAGTAAAAGCACAAAGAGTAACGTACCAACCTTTTTGTAAGGAAGAAGAATACTGGAGGCTTAAATCCAGAAGCCTTTGGTTGAAGGCCGGGGACCGGAACACTCCCTTCTTCCACCGGAAATATAGAGCTAGACTATCAAAGAACTACATAGCAGAAATCAAAACAACTGAGGGTCAAGTATGTAAAGGATTCAATCAAGTTAAAGCCGCTGCTGAAAACCATTACAGGAATTTGTACAGAGAAGAAACTCAAAGCAATGATGAGGAGGCGGATGATTTTCTCTCCAGTGTTCCCTCCCTTATCAGTCCTGAAGACAACATAAACCTCTGCAGACCCATTACTAAGGAGGAAATCATAAAAGTTATTTGGTCCATGGAATCAGATAAGGCCCCTGGGCCGGATGGGTTCACAATTCACTTCTTCAAATCCTGCTGGCACATTATCAAGGCAGATCTGCTTAAAATGACAAGAGGATTCATGCAAAAAGCCAAGATTGGTGGAGGAACCAAGTCCACTTACCTGGCTTTAATTCCTAAGGACACCAATCCTGACTCCTTTGCTAGATTTAGACCCATCTCGCTGTGTAATGCTTCTTATAAAATCCTGGCAAAACTTCTGGCAAGTCGGATCAAGCCATTGTTAAAAAAACTGATCTCCAGCTATCAAGGTGGCTTTGTGGAGGGTAGGCATATTCTGGACAACGTGATCCAAGTTCAGGAGACAATACACTCAAGTAAGAAACGAAAGGAGAAAGGTATGTTGATTAAACTAGATATGGCAAACGCCTTTGATAGATTTAATCATAATTTCCTATCTAAGGTCCTGCTCTCCTTTGGTTTTTCGATACATTTTGTCCATTTAATAAAAGCCTGCATTGATAGTCCTTGGATTGCTCCGTTAGTTAATGGCAGACCTGCTAACTTCTTCCAAGCTCAGAGAGGTATCAGGCAGGGTTTCCCACTCTCCCCCTTCCTGTATATCACAATGGCAGATTCCCTCAGTCGTAAGCTTACTGCTGAAAGAATAGCAGGTCATTTTCCTGGCCTCAAAGCTTCTAATGGAGCTGAACCATTGAACCATGCTCTCTTTGCCGACGATTCTCTTCTACTCGGAGGAGCCTCCATCAGAATAGCCAAAGCATTCGACTCAGTCCTCAGAAAGTATTGCAGAGTTTCAGGTGCCTTGGTTGACGAGAGTAAGAGCGAAATATATAGCTGGAACATAGACCATAATGAACTCTCTGCAATCTTTGCTCTTCTTGGGTTTAAAGGTCAGGCAAACTGGGACAGGTTTAAATATCTTGGTCTTCCCATAACTTCTGGAGTTAACAAGAGATCGTTATGGAGTGACATAATCTCAAAAATTAAATCCAAAATTGCTGCGTGGGGAGGCAATTGGCTAACTAAGGGAGGTAAAGTAATCTTAATTAAAACTGTGCTGTCTGCACTCCCAATCTTCCAGGCGGCTTTCCTCCTTGCACCAAGAAATGTGATGGAGCAGATCTCCAAGTTGCTCAGAGATTTTCTTTGGCAGGGAGGGAAAGGCAATGAGAGAAAAATGCATCTGGTTAACTGGGATGTGGTCAAAAAGCCATTGTCTGAAGGCGGTCTGCAAATTAGAGATCCCATGCTTGTCAATCTTGCTTTGGGAGGAAAGATTTTGTGGAAGCTGTTCAACGAGCCCTCTCATCCAATCAGTGTTACCCTGCGCTCAAAGTATGGTCCCAATAACGCGCTCTCCAACCTACAGACAGCTAGTGCACCCAATAGCACGCTGGTCTGGAAATTATGTTGTAAAAGCAGCAACTTTTTCAAAAAATTAATCTACAGGATTCCAGGGAACGACAAGCGTACGCATCTTTGGCTTGACAGTATAATGGGAAGTGATCCACTTGCTCAGATGGATGACATTGCAGACCTCAGGAATTGGCTAGAGCGCGCAGGTGTAAATAGACTATATGACATCTCGACCTGGGACCAGCGTGGAGACTGGAATGGATGGGATTTCCATAGAGTGCCAGCACGGTTTTCCCATCAACAAGCACTGCTAGTCAAACTGTTGGATGATGTTGCACCTGTTTGCAGATCCAAAAAATATAGCTGGGGCTGGGGACAGTCTGGAGTTTATACCACCGCAGTTGGGTATAATGCTTTACAGGTCATTAGGAATAGTAGTCAAACTAAGGAGTTTTGGAAGAATGTGTGGGATCCACTTTCCCTTCCAAAAGTAAACTTCTTCTTCTGGACCTTGGTCCATAACAAGCAGCTTACGGGAGATAATCTGGAAAAAAGGAAAATAGCTGGGCCTCACAGATGTGTGTTATGCTGTAATAACTTCGAAACAACCCAGCATCTTTTCATGGAGTGCAGATTTGCTGAAGAGGTTTGGGTTCTCACTCTACAGGACTTGCAGATTCCAGCCCCCTTGCAGAACTCAGTAGCAGACCTCTTTGCCTCTTGGAGTCAATACTATCCCCATCGAATCCCTTCCAAATCTTTCTGGCGTAGAATCTGGATAACGCTCCCCAAATATGTATGCTGGCAGATCTGGTTGGCCCACAATCAGAGGATTTTTAAAGAGCTGTTATATACCCCTCTGCAGGTTGCTGCAAAAGCTAAGTCCTTCCTCCTGGAAGCGGCCCAATTTCAGTATTTTAAAGAAGATCATTTGCTACTGCCCGAAGAAAAGCGCTGGCTTGGTATGCTTGCGACCCATCCACGTAAGTACCTTCAACCCCCACAAGGTGACAATCCTGAATGGCGCATAAGAGATGATGATGATTTTTTTCAAAATTGGTGGAGGTCCCAAAACATTTCCACTATCTTTTTCGACGGGGCGTGCAAGGGGAACCCCGGTGCTGTTGGTGCGGGTGGAGTTATTTACTCTCCCGGCGGGTCTTCCAAAGATTGGTTCTGCTGGGGACTTGGCAAGAAATCCAACAATCACGCAGAGATCCTTGGGCTCCTAAAAGCTTGTCTTATCGCAAGAGATAAGGGAATCAAAGTGCTCCAAGTCTTCGGTGATTCAGAACTGATAATAAAAAATCTAAACACAGAGACTCCGTTCAACATGCCAGCCTCAACAAAACTTTGGACAGATTGAAGAGAGTCCTTCGAGACTTTGACAAGTGTAAACTTCATCACATTTTGAGAACGTCAAACAACGAAGCAGATGAGATGGCAAACAAAGGCAGCTCGCTCATGAAAGGGCGGATCATTGTAAACAATATAAGCACCGTCCAAATGCCTTGAAAGTACTTATTGACTGTTAGATGCAGTAGATAGATCTCTGCTTTGTAAAAGGGGCTGCCTCAGCAAAGACCCATAATCTTTCTTACTTAACAAAATCATATCCGTTACAGTTAAAAAAAAAATGGGATTTTATAAAGAAGAGGAATTAATTACCTTATACCTTATAAGACTCTTTTTTTCATAACATTATAATATGCATTTTGAATTAATGTTAAAATCAATATTTCACTTCATAATTCACAATTATGTTGATCTAAATAAAAATGGCGTACTGTATAAAGTTCTTTTTTTTTGTATGTAAGATCATAATAAAATAATTATAATTCTAAAGTACATTAATTTATTTGCATTATTTTCTAAACTTTATTATGTTACAAAAATTCATATTATTCTAGATTTATTATTTTACAATTATTTACAAATTTACAAATTAAAAAATTTAATAAAATCATTTCACATTAATACAATTAAAATTTTATTTTTTACATACAATTAGAATTAGAATTAGAATTAGAATTACAATTTACAATTTCACATACAATTAGAATTAGAATTAGAATTAGAATTTTAGAATTTTAAATATAATTACAATTACAATTAAAATTTTACAATTACAATCATTTCACAGTAATACAATTAAAATTTTACAAATATTTTACATACAATTAGATTTAGAATTAGAATTAGAATTACAATTTTACAAATATTTTACATACAATTACATTTAAAATTACAATTACAAATACAATTACAATTTTAGAATTTTACATACAATTAGAATTACAATTTCAAATTTACAATTTTTCATATATACAATTACAATTACAATCATTTCACAATAAATTAAATATTACAATTACAATTTTTTTTTTACAAATATTTTACATACAATTACAGTCAAAATTACAATTACAAATACAAATACAATTTTACAATTTTACATACAATTAAAATTAAAATTTTAATTATAATCACAACATAATATTTAATAAATATCATGGTCATTTAATATTAAATTAATTAATAAACATCATGATCATGATAACCATCGTACAAACATCATATTCAACTAAAAAACACATTCAAATTCGCTAACATCATCGTGATCATGATCATCTAACAAAACACAATTAGCATTGTATAACATCATCACAACACAAACATCAAATATACATCTCATGTCAAATAATTCATGCTATCACATACACATCTATCTGCAAGATGCACATTAAATGAACATATCTAACATGACCTAAAAATATACACATCATGATGATCACTAACAAGTAAATTAAGTACAACTGCAACATGAACATAAAATACATGGACCATACACACACACACACACACACACACACACACACACACACACACACAGATATATATATATATATATATAACTGAATAATGCCAAAAATATACAACTGTAATATAGATGTCATGGATTAGCTAGTGGTACATCATCAATAGCAGTAATAGTGAAGGCCTGCTCAGTCAATGGTGTAGCCTCGACGATCGATGGTCCAGATATATATATATATATATAACTGAATAATGTAAAAAATATACAATTGTAATATAGATGTCATGGATCAGCTGGTGGTACATCATCAATAATAGTACTAGTGGAGGCCTATTCAGTCAATGGTGTAGCCTCGATGGTCGATGGTCTAGCCTGCTTATGATCATGAGTACTGTTGGATGCTGCAGGCTGCTGACTGGATGTGGTCAATGGTATAGCTTGCTCTCCATGGTGACCGCTGCTAGATGCTATTGGAGGCTGCTCATCTAGCGTGACGTGAGGTGAACGATCATCAGATGATGAGTCGCTGCTTGCAGACTGTCGATCAGTGCAGCATCTTGACCATGCCTATAACGTGAAATGGTCCTCCTCAGCCGCGTAACTAAGGTCGTAGCTCCTACGACATGCCACATCAAGTTGTACATGTCATGCGACATGCCTCTCCACATATGTAACAACCTACCATCGGCATGTATGTCTCTCATATTAGCGGGCCTGATGCAGTGATTTAGTCGCCCAACTCCATCCTGTATCTGCTATCAAGCCGACTACACCTAGTAAAAGGCGGTACCAGCGCACCAGCAGGAGCAGGTCTCTTGGCACTGACCTCCTGATGATCCTTGACATCTGGCATACCTTGATCGTCATTAGGATCCACACCTGGATCATGTGGTGGTGCCGGCATGTCCCCACCATCAAAAGACCCAATGTCTGCAAAATACATACAGTCACACAACAATAATTAGACAATTTCATTACAAAATTTAATAAAAACAAGTTAAAGAACATGTTAGAATAAATTTAAATAAAATAGTAATATTACCTCTATCATCCAACAACTCATCATCTGTGAAGAGGATGTTGGCACACCCTCGCCAATCCAAACCGGCATAAGGACAAGGGACCATAATGAAGGGATGCTCATCAACATTGGCTAGAAAATCCATTGCATCATGAGATATCCTCGTTGGAAACACAGTCTCGCCCCTCTTGGGCATCATCTGCCCCCACATGTGCATTTGTGCCTCGAACATCGACCTACGAGGCTGCCGAACAAAAGTAGGCCTCATATTTGGAAACCTCTCAAAAAATAAACAAAAAATCTCTGAAGCAAAAGGGAAGTTGGCCCTCCCTTATGCATGAGCACGACATCTATCTAAGGCTGACTAAAATCTACGTCCCGAGGCATATAGTTCGGTTAGTGCACCGACCTCCTGACATCATTACATAGTTGACGATGCGGTATTTTACCACATTGCATCGTCAACCCTGTCGAAATGTGGAATGCAGTGCATTGACAAAAATATCTGCCTTGGGGTGGATATTTAAGTCAGCATACTGTATTGCCGCTATTCCACATGGTCAACGGTGTGACCAGTTAATCAACCGTACCGCATTTTTAATTTTTTTTTAAAATGACATAGTGCGCCTCCAGTATCGCCCAGGAACCTGTGTGGATACTGTTAGCACCGGTTGCGGTGTTGCCTATAAATTTACAAGTAGCACCGCGAACTGGTGTGAGTCAAATGGCTCAAGTGCATCGCGCGACAATTTTTTTCTTTTTATTTTAAATGGTTAATTTTAAGGTAATTTGAAATTCTAATCTGCTAAAAGGCTTAATTATGAAAAAACAAGAAAAAAACCTGTAAGTTATGCCGTCGAGGAGGCATATTGGCTTTAGAATTTTCAAAAGAAAAATTTCCCACCATTTGCAAAATTCAAGTTGGAGATTGGTGGGCAGTGAATGCAATGGATGCAATGGGAGCACCGATGTCAGGCTGGCTCAAACAAGGATAAATTGCACCTATGCTTGAGAACTATGGATCACTGAGAAAAGTGAAAAATGCAGTTTTTTTGCCGTAATTTTTTTTTATTTAACCTTCTTCTAGTGAGCAGGGTTTTATAGGCACATTGGGGCAGTTTCTTAAGACCGCAGTGTGCAGTTTCTGTTTTGGTGTGGGGTTTTATGATGCACCCGTGCCGAATCGTTATAAAGGACTGGTGCGCTATAATAATAAGATGCATTGGGCCGGTTTGTACGGAGCGCATGGTGTCTAGTGTGCCAATTTTTTGTGCACTCTGGTGCTTTCTCTTGTTGAATGCATCGGTGCAGTTTAGGTTGATAAGCGCACCAGACGAAAAACATCCAGAAAAACCTCCACTCGCCAACCTCCTCTAGTAACCTCTGCTAGAAACGAATGTCTGGGGTATTTTTATAAGGGGTTCCTCAAAAACATCCTCTAGAGGGTATTTTCCTTATAGTGGCTTGTCTATTGAAGGGATAAAACTTGTTTGACTGTGCTTTGGACCTGCCTGCACTAGAGCATAAATGGATTCCTGCACCAGAGCATAAATGGATTTCTGCACCATTTACCTGCTTGCACTAAAACAAGACGAAATGATGCACAACAGAAGTCAATGCCGCAAGGATTGATAGGAAACATCTCATCAAAGAAGATCCTGTGTGGATAGTGAATGCTTCCTCCTCAAACTCCAGGATAGATAAAGCATGTTTAGAACTTTCCAAAGTCGAAGTGTAGTTTTAGAAGTTGACAGTGGATGTAAATGTTTATAGTAGAAATAGAGCTCTGCCAACTCTATTCAACTTTACAGTCAATAATTTTGAGAGTATCCTCAACTTCATCTGAACTTACCAACACATACCAAGATCATATGCTTGACTTCATTTTCTTTTACAAGCTTTGTTGAAGACCTCTCAAGACAAACGAATTGTATGTCAAGCTGTTGAGAAAGAGGTAAACACGTGTATCTCTCCTAATCTATTGATGCTCAATGTCAAAAAAAATGGTGGAATCCACGCATTCGAGCTGAGGGACACCTTCATATCTAGTTGTCTATCTGCTGGGTGCTGAAGGAATCAAAGAATATGGATTAGATTCAAATGGTTTCCACACAACTGAGTGACCATTTTCCTGAAGCACGTGAGGCTACTCGAAAACCTTCCTTGGAACTTCAAGTTGTGTATGGGGAAATGACAGATTATTTCTATCTTCTCATTGTAATATCGACCAGCGTAGTGCTTTTCATTGTTCGGACTGTTTCTTGGCATCTACAAGCTTTTCTGTGGAGTATGAAATTGCTACTCAAAGCCATCATGTGAGGTTGTTGATTAAATACAAAGGAAATTATACATTTACTGATAGAAAGGAAGTTGGTTATCGCAATATGTTTTGAACACCATGGTCGTCCTTTATGGTTGAAGATAGTCCATACTCTATTAAGAACACTCTCTACCCGAGAGAAGATCTTACTATCAAGCCACAGTGACACATCATGATCATGTTTTCCTTTAAAGTCACTACTATATTGTAGCATGGCAAAGCATCACAATTGCTGAAACAATTGAGATGGGGAATTATTTTATACTGATAAACTCATAATCCACTAGATTGTAAACTTTACTATTGTGTGATGACGTTGGAGGAAAGAGCCTGAAATTGTTGAACACACACTGTGGTGATAACATATTTTTCTTATGTTTGCCACTGCTAACCATGTCAAATCGCACCTCAATAACTCCTCCAAGAAAAGAGGAACGATTCACCAGAATCGTTCCCTCTTTCGACATTTGGTTGCAAACTAATTGTATTTCCAGAAAATTTATAATCTTCCCTCCTGAATTTTAGTTGGCTAATGTTAATCTCCAATTTGTAATTCGATGCTATATAAGAGATTGCTGGGAGAAAGAAAATTTGGGGGGAGGGGGGGGGGGGGATAATTGGTTAGCCAGTAAATCAAGAAATTGATCAATGCACAGGCACGAAAGAATGCACAGGAGGGAAGAGGAGTCGGTCCTGATGTAGTGGCACGCATTCGAAATCTGTGGATCGCTCCTCTGATCTTGCTGGAGCTGAGTGTTTGTGTCATGATGTAAAGATTGTTTTTTCCAGGAATTAATTGAAGCAATTTTTATCCATGTTTTGTTTATTTATTTTTTACATCTCATGATCTTGATTACTGTGTGAACCAGGTTACACATAAAGGGTGTGAGCTAGCTGGGTTGGCCACTAGACCAGGTCGACGTCGCTCTTCATTTCTTAAGTTAATTAGCATTTAAATTATCATTTATTGTGTGAAGTTTCTTTCATCATTTATAGTCTCTTCTCTTCTCCAGATTGGTATTGTTTAATTTATTGCAACATTTTCCTTTCAATTGCAGAATTAATTGATTTGTTGTAGCGTTTTCCTTTCAGCTTCAAGATTAATTTAATTTGTTGTATTAAGGAATTCTCCTTCACTTCGAAATACTTCTTCATATTAAAGTTCCAGATTGTTTGAAATTACAAGATTGGCATTGCCTTTATGAGCTCTAACGTTAACTTGAATTGATCTAGACCCACTTAATTAATATTCCAAAGTATGAGATCAAATTGAGTTTTTATGGTTTTGAAAGACGACATTCATAAAAAGGGAAATTATGCTATGATTGAAAACAATAATATTTATTTTCCTTCAAACTTCTAGACAATTCCACACGATCTATTTTCAGGGACAAGGAAGGCAAGGGATTTATATTAATTCAATTTATTTCATAATTTATTTGCACAACAGATTTTCTTGTTATGATGCTAATGCTTTCAGGTTAATTTCACACAGGATTAGTTCAAGAAGAGTTAGTATTTGAATTTCTTTTGAATTTATTCTAGCATTTACAGTCTTTCGATATGGTGTCAACACCACATGTTCGATATTATGTCAACACCGTGTTGGTTTCCATTTATGATTTCCTTTCTGTTTTCTTGTAATTAGAATTTCCTTTCGCATTGTTAATTGCCTTTTTCTTCCCGCATGTTTTTAAATGTTTGGATTGGTGTTTTCTCAAATTATCTTTTAATGCATTATTTCATTTATTTAATGCACAAGATAGAATAGAGAGTTGTTTTTTAGGTTGTCAAGGGATTTCTCTGGCACTTCTAGTGTTGCGTCTCGAAGTTCACGAACTATCCAGATTGATAAATTAAATGTTGGTAAATTTATAGACCCTATACTGCACCCAACAGAAATGTAACTATCAAAGAAAAGAACAATATAGCTCTATGCAAAATAACATGGTATTAGATCTGGGTTGAAGAAAAGCCATGGAGATAACCCCCATGGAGGAAATTTTAAGGAAGCAAGTAGAGGATGGTAGAGAGCTAAAATAATTTTATGGTATGAAGAAAACCCTAGGTAGTTAGTGGATAAGAATGTGACTATGAGGGCTTGAGAGAAAATATGGTTTATGGTAAGAGTCTTGAGATGTGATCTATGTCAAGTACTTGGGATCGATTTTACAAATGATCTGGTTATAGATAAAGTTGTTGATTGAACGCAACATTGTTTTATGGTCTACGAAGGGCTCTTGAAGGTTGGTTCAAGAGGGAGAGGATCATCTCTCATTGAAGATAAGTATTCCTTGATTTATGACCTTACTCTTGTTTATTCTTATGGATCTGATTATTGTTTCTAGTCATTACTTCTTGCATGTATATTTGAGCACCTGTATATTTCTAACCTCTGTGATGAGATGTGATGAGCGGATCCTTCTTGAGGATATTTTAAAGTGCAATAAATATGGATAGATGTGGAAAAGGTAAAGAGGCACTTGAAGCTTCCTATGTGAAGGTGCATAGGTAATACCACAAGGCATGCATGGTATATTGCTTTAATGTCATGTTTCAGCTATAACATTGGATGGCTAGGTAAGCCCTATGGTATGTTGAGAATGTCTCCTTCTCAAGTGGCTCATAAAAGTGAAATTGATTAGGATCTATGTTTCCTATGATGAAATGATGCACCTAATAGTGAATGGTTTGATCATTTTCTTGATTCTACAAGGCTACTTATTGTTGATCGTAGATATAGTGGCATAGATTGATGTTTGGCTAACAACTATTACTTAGAGATCCTGATCCTAACTCTAGTAAATCTTACTCTTGACTCTTGATATGCATAAGTCATGTTGGATCTCTTATAGAAGTCCACCTCATAGATATGGTATTGATAATGCTTGTGATAAGAATGATGAAAGCTCATGAAAAGAGCGATCACACTTTGTTTATCGATTAAACTAACTTGATCCTATTGGTCATTATACACATGGTATTGGAATCCATGATGATAGAGACATATGCATGATATTGATGTTTCATATTTCTAACTTCCTGTGGTTATGGCATATGGTGAAATTAAATGCTTTAACTGGATGTATTGTTCATAAGGTTGTGTTGTCACATCAGCTTGCTGCCCTCATCTTTAAAGTCCAACCCTTGATGAAACATTGATAACTTGATGTTAATGATCATGATAGCTATGTGTTTATGATCTAACATATTGACTGTTGCATGACTCCTGTAGAGAAAGCCTGATGACATGAATGAAAATGAAATCACATGCTCTTCTATTATTTATGAGTGTTTGACATTGTTGATATACAACATATGTCTAAGCCTCTCTCGCGCAAAGGAAGGCCCATAGATGTAACTATGTTTGATAGACACAGAATTGAACTTCTATACAATGAATTGGGTCTATACTTCGAACCAAGGGATCTATGACATGTCTTGCCATTGTTAGCTGATTCCTAGAATTTCTAGAATTGAGCATGAAATCAGATGGTCACTTGGAAGATGTCAGTTCTGCAAATATGTTGCAAATACCAGTAAGATTTGTCAGTAGGGAAAGTTTGTATCTTTAAACTGAACTTGTGTTTGCAGGTGACCAAGACATTCATATGGACATGTCATTATGTTTTAGGATTGTTCTACATGTGTTTCCTTTGGTTTTACATATGATAGTCTACCCTTGAAAAGTAATGAACCTCTGAAAATCTAAGTAAGAGGGAGATGGCTTCTGAATCTCGTAATAATGTAGCATGACATGATGAATCAATTTATGGAATTTGTGAAAGAAATCCCATGTTGAAATATTGTCGAAATGTCTTTGTAAATCCTTGGAAAATCTAGTTTAAAGTTAAAATTTTGATTGAACATGACATGACATCCGTTAGTTGATTGAAGCATTGATGCTCTGTTTTGAACATCCATCCGTATATGATGTGTATAGAACATGATTAAATTCATGATTGACATGATTCCTTCAGAATTTCCACCAAACATCTTTTGAAATATCTGCATGAAACATTCTAATTTTAAAGGTTGATATATTTCTCCCATGATATGTAGCTACATGGATGAACTGATGATGTTTGGGATTATTATTGATGAGCACAGTTGGATGTTTCCTTAGTATGAGATCTTCCATGATATCTTAGACGAGAGGCCCATAGAACGGTCGAGGTCAGGTATAATGATGCTAGCAAGGCTAGCTGTGAGGCAAGATGAAGAAGCTAGTATTTTCAAAGTATACCCCAGTTTACATCATATCCATAAGCAGGGCTTATCGGGATTACTGCTCCTTGTTTGGCCAACAAGTTGAGAATGTACATGGGGTGTACAATCCAAGTCGATTATGATGCAGGTGTTCTACCACATGACTATTTAGGGTCATTGATGGGAAGATTAGCAGGCAATAAGATGGGTTGAGATAAACCTATGCGGTTTCGGGTTGAGAGTGAGCTGCCTTATGTGATACCAGGGTCGAGATGGGATCCCCTGCGCGGATGGATATCCTATTGCTAGATATGGGGTTGTAGAGGTATAACTCCCCATGAGATGCGATTACAGGTCAAGATGTGCTTCATGATGATATGCTCTCTAATGATGGTTAATGATGATATTCTGGGTAGTAGCCCAGTACCAGTGAATCTAGGATGATAGCTTGATGGATGAAGGGTGGTAGCCTAAGTTCTCCTCCGATGATAAATTCTTCTTCTAGACCCAAGAATGTTCAACGTATGAGAAAGTACAATTAAGAGATAAGCATAAATAAGCATGAGAAGTATATTGATGATTTATAATAGGAAAGAATCACAACATGACGACTACATGACAAAGATGATCAATGACGATGAGTGATAACACATGAAGATAACATAATGGCATATTGATCGATGAACAAATATTAGTAGGTGGAATTCTCCCTGGTTGAGAGGGTGTGTTAAAATTATGCAACTGTGGTCAAATTCCATTATGGAAAACTCAGATGGTCAAGATTATAATTGCATTAGATTCATCTTTTCAAAAAGACCAAAATCAACCTATAAATCTAATTTTTACTATACAATTTTTATTTTAAAATTAATTTGTATTTTTCAATTTTTTAATATAAATATTTTTTCACTATTATTATTTTAATATAAAATTATCTAAAACAACCATTTTCAAAGTTATTTTTGAAAACACCCTATTATTTTTAATACAATAATTTTCAATATAAATAGAAAACAAAATTTATTAATAATAATAAACTAAAATCATTAAAAATGATAAAATGATATATTATAATTGAGAGAAAACTTGTATAATAAATAGGGAACGAAAGGACATCTTAGGGCAAGGCAGAGCGGACAAAGCAGAAGTGTTGCGGAAGTAAGAAAATTACTTCTTATATTTTGTGACAAAGCAGAAGTGTTGCGGAAGTAAGAAAATTACTTCTTATATTTTGTGTGAGAAATAAATATGGTAGCGATGGAAGCAGAAATCTGGCAATGGCTCCCCGAAGATTTGTTATGTGTAATTTTAGCGAGGCTGCCGATGAGGGTTCTTGCCAAAATGAGGACTGTCTGTAAAGAGTGGAATTATCTTCTGTCTTCCCGTGATGCGCTCCAAGTAAATGTTCCAAATTGGTCGTTGCATTCCACCGGGGGGTTTCTGTTTCAGGTCCAGTGGAATCCGAAAGATGACGTGGAATATTGGGTTATGGAAGGACGTGGTTCCCACATTTACAAACTTCCTTTGCTCAATCACACCTTTGTGGATACTTGCAAGGGCATCATCTGTATTTATAGAAAAGGGGATAGTTCGGCTCTTTCTTTGGGCATTCCTGGTACCAGTAACTGGAGACATCTGCCTCCTCCTCCTACATCAATTTACACGTTTAGTGGATTAACCTACGATTCTTCCACAAGGCGTTGCACTCTTCTGCTAGGTCATAGGAGACAACATGATAATGGAAGAATTGTGATTTCTATTTATGATTCAGAGTCCAGTACGTGGACTCAAGTTTCCACGATGGTCCCCGCCCATATTTACCCCCTTGGAAACGGTATTTACTGCAAAGGAAAGTTTTACTGGGTGGGTATCACTACTCGACGTAATTTCAGGAATCGGTTGGTATCCTTCAATATTGCCGACGGAGTTTGGAGAGAAATCCCGCTGCCGCAGGGATGTAGAATGATTACTCGTGAAAGTTTAGGTGAATACTACGGGCAAGTGGTGGTAGTGGAGCACAACGTACTTGGCTCTGTTCGCATATGGAAGTTGAATGAATTAGCACAAGTATGGTGTCATCTGCACAACTGCCGTTTGGCAAAACGCAGCAGGAGTACGCCATTTCATTCAGTAATAATTAATAGCAGCGGGTTGATAATGGCAGTGGATCGGGATCAAATGAATATATCGATATATGATTGGAAGGGGAAATTGATAAGCAGCGGGATGAGATTGCCAGGGCTTCGCACGTCTCAACGACCATTTCTAGTATATAAATCATCCTTCGAATCTAACAACATATGGTGGCCTTAATCATAATTTGTATAATAATGATCCGTTACTTAGACCGCTAAATTTTATCTTTCATAATTATAGTGTAGATTTCTTACCAGCACTACATTCATTAATATATTCATTAAGACCTTTGAATTTTACCATGATCGCAATTGCACTAACCTAATCTTCTTTGTTTCCTTGAATAAGTGGCATGTCATATTTATTTTCATCTTTTTTTTCTACGGTTTATGTAGTAAGTGATTTCATACAAAATTAAACTTGCCAAATGATTAAAATCTACAATGATGATAACCTATATCGATAACACCACAATTTTGAATGTTGCTTTTAAATTTGATAACACCACCACTCACTGCTTCTTAAAAAAATCTAATTTTGGAAATAAAAATTTCTCTTATAGGTCTTTTGATGCTGCCACAACAGCAAAAACCCACAATTGCATTCCTAATACAAATCTCTTGTAAACAAATCTTATCAACCTCAAAACTGAGCCCTCTCCATATGCGGAAGCTATTTCATTTGTTGATAATTATGACTACCAACCATATTAAAATACCCACCTTGACATTTCATATTTTTGACTTTGACTTTGGTTCAAACCCCAAACAATAAAACTTTATAGGTGAAAGTATTATTCTTTCTTCAATCCAAAGTTTAAAACTTTATTGAACCTTTTCCATCCAAACCTCTCGTAATCTTCAATTAAATAACTAAACGGGGGGTATTTTATTCTTTTACAAACCCTATTGGATACCTTGATTAACCTTTATTACCCCCGCATATAAATGATATTCTTCAAAGATTAAACTTTGGTTTAGTTCCCTTTATTCATCTTTAATTCTATTATAATACTATTATAATAGAATTATCATAACTCTTTATGAACTTATCATAACACTTTCTATGCCTATAACGCAATTCAAAAGTAAAAGGCATTATTGTGTAATGCAAAATAATTTTATAAAGTATATTTTTCCTTACTATGTTTCAAAATCGAGTATTGTCATGCATTGTCAATAAGCATGCTTTTAAATTATACTTCTTCAATCTGTGCTTCACCGTACACGTGTCAATGAGGTTACACATGTTTTTTGAAAGTATAGACGTTTGGATGAGAGTTATGAAGTCAGTTGAGTCATAAATACCAAATTAGACTGAATCAGGGTTGGTATTTAGGACGAGATTTTGAAAATTCTTTACTAAATACCTTTTCTGTTGCCTACCCTAGTTCCGGAATAGCACTCATAAGATAGAGCTTATGACAATATTTTGTATAACACAGAGACATTTTACTGTGGGTATTACCAGGATCCATTAAAATTGGGTCCATATCTTTCTCGGCCAATTCTTCTTTCTCTTTCGCCCTGACATCATGTTCTCACCTAGAAATCAAGGATTTGACATGACTGGGTGTTCCATCTCAGTAAGCCTGAAACAAGTTCTCCATTATTTCTTTCCAATCTTCCATCCTCCTCTTGTTGCGCCCGCTTTAGCCTTCCCCTTGGCTTTTTCATCCTTCCTGTATGCATTCATTTTTTACTGTTTGTTTGGAAGTCGAATTCTAGCAAAAAAAAGCCATTCTACAATTTTGAATGTTGTTTTTAAATTTGATAACACCACCACTCAATGCTTCTTAAAAAAATCTATTTCTGGAAATAAAAATTTCTCTTACTGATCTTTTGATGCTGCCATAACAGCAAAAACCCACAATTGCATTCCTAATACAAATCTCTTATAAACAAATCTTATCAACCTCAAAACTGAGGCCTCTCCATATGCGGATGCTATTTCATTTGTTGATAAATATGGCTACCAACCATATTAAAATATTCACCTTGACATTTCATATTTCTGACTTTGACTTTGGTTCAAACCCCAAACAATAAAACTTTATAGGCAGAAGCATTATTCTTTCTTCAATCCAAAGTTTAAAACTTTATTGAACCTTTTCCATCCAAACCTCTCATAATCTTCAATTAAATAACTAAACGGAGGGTCTTTTATTCTTTTACAAACCCTATTGGATACCTTGATTAACCTTTATTACCCCCGCATATAAATGATATTATTCAAAGATTAAACTTTGGTTTAGTTCCCTTTATTCATCTTTAATTCTATTATAATACTATTATAATAGAATTATCATAACTCTTTATGAACTTACCATTTCCACCGATCAACAAGCCGCACATATGTCAAGGCTCAACTTGCATGTTAAATCATATATGGCCCACACTTATTACGACGTACCCTTATACTGATGATCATATACGTCAGATCATTCCATTTCACGTTCAATGCTCATACATCTGACAACTGACATTTCTTCCCACTCCAACTTAACAATCCAATGATTATCGCATAACAAAGATGCACACCCTTTGATGTTTCAAATTTATGCGAAATAAGTGGTATTGAAGCACCACGTGTTAGCCCACAAACACTATCGTGTTCACACAGGAAATTACCACTTACCACTCTAAAGCTGTGTGAAAACCATTTATGGCTTTCAAAACCACCTTCACTGTTCCGTCTTGGCGTTGACTCACAGTTCCACTTCTCTTTGATTTCGAATTTCGCCTTTTGATCTCATTCATTGATCCTTCAAATCCAACGGTTGTTGTGCTCTCATTTCATTATGCTCCACAGTTCCATAAGTTATGTCGATAACCAGAGATTTTCTTCTTCTTCCTCTATTTCATTGAATGTTACATCGTTTAAATGATTCACCATTCGATTAGAAAACCATTCGTCAAACAAGATTCGTTGTGATTCTTTTAAAACCTCAATTTCTCGCTTGAATACACATCTTATGGATTAAACCCTGAAATGATTCCAGATTCTATTTCTGACTTACACAGTGTATTCAGAATATCGATTTAAAATATCATTGTGTCATCGATCCATTCAGTGATCAATGACTTAATTTAACAAATGCAAACTCATCCAATTTAACAAATGTCAAATTTTCTCTAGCATCTGCAATAAAACCTGCATTCCCAAAATAATTATTAAAATCAAAACCATAAGACCTCAATGCCTTTCTTTCCTTTGGCAACATTTCATTATGATGCTCTGAAATTTCCTTCTTTATCAGCACATTAGTATGCTGATTCATTATCCTTAAAGAATTCTCTGAAGAACTCTCTAGATTGTCAACAAGTCTTTCTTCCACATCATTTGCTTCCGTGATGTCTTTCTGTTCTTGTCCACTGCAGTGAACTATGTCTATAACAATCTCTCTGTCATACTCTGAGTTTTCCAACAAATATTCCAGTAATGCAATTTCTTTTTGGCAATCCTTAAGTACTTCATCATCACTGAAAATTCCTGCATTTATATACAAATTTTCAGTTTGTAAATCACAAGGTTCAACAGTCTCAACTATTGCTTCACATATCAGTGCTTTAGACTGAATCTCTTCTCCTTCTTCCACAAGAAATTCTTCCTGTGTTGTAACAGTTTCAAATATAAATGCATCACTTCTTCCCTCATTCAAGAGACATTCTTCATCATTCTTTAATTCATAGTTTTTATCTTCTGAAAGACACTCTCACATACTTTTGACAGCTTCAAAATATTGCTCATCCTCTCTAAAACCTGTAATCACATCAAAATCATTGGTTACAAAAACACAAGTCTTTAAGTCATCTCGTTGATCTGAACTTGCCCAACAACTCTGGAAATCATCAATAATTCCCTCTTCAGCAAGGTAAACTTCTTGTTGTCTTAAATCTTCACAATGATTCATAAGATCTTCCACAGATCTCCATTTTTCATCTTTTCCCATAACTTCACTTTGTTCTGCTTCACAAATGGAAACTTCCATTTTCAACTCAGCTTTTCTGAGTTCTTCACATCTCAATTGTACACTCATAACCTATTCAAGTTTTCTTAGCCCTTCTGCTAACTGCATATTCACTTTTTGTTCTCTCTTCTATTGTAGCCTCTGCCACTTTACTTTCTTCTTCATGATCCAACCATATATCTTGTTTTCTTCTATCATCATTTTCAATTTAGTAAATTGTTCTCTTATCTCAGCTAACTCTTTGTCATATTCTTCATCAATCAACTGCTTCCTTATGCCATTTGACTTGGCATCTTCTTTCTCCTTCCTTCTATTGCGGTTTCTCTCAGAACCTCTGCTATCTCTTCTATGACCATTAGTAGTCATCTTCTTCTCCATTTCTATCTTCATGAGTTCCTCACTCATTCATCATGAGCTGTACTAAAGCCTATGCAATAACAAGTCATCCTTGTTACAACTTACCTCACCAATCCCTTTTCTTTGGACTTGGTCTTTTGGCAAGCGCTGGTTCTCTATTCTCTGGAACCTCGTTAGTATTCCTCTCTGCTCCTTCTAGGCTTCAACTCATAAGCACCTTTTAAGAACACAATTGTCCTTTTTATCCAACCTCTTGTTGGAATTATTCAAGGTTCTGTTCGACACTCTTCTTGCACTTAGAATCCTCTACTAGATTCCTTCATCACTCCTCTTAAAGCTGTGATCTTCTTTTGCTGAGATTTTCTTCAATTTCCTACAACCTGAATTCTACAAACATAATCTTCAAACCAAAATTAAAATAAAACTTATCAACTCACCATCAAGATCTTTATGTAATCTTGTTTCACCTCTCATCTGCACTATATCTCTATGTGCTGCAATATATCAATTCAAAATCTGATCTCTTTTTATTTTCTCCATCACACATGCATTCATTCTAATCCCAATTTTATTAAAACAAACTTGAACCTTCAAAAGAGATGTTTCCTGCTTCGATACCACAATTATGCTGCCACAACAACAAAACCCCACAATTTCATTCTTATTACAAATCTCTTGTAAACAAATCTTATCAACCTCAAAACTGAGGCCGCTCCATATGCGGAAGCTATTTCATTTGTTGATAATTATGACTACCAACCATATTAAAATACTCACCTTGACATTTCATATTTCTGACTTTGACTTTGGTTCAAACCCCAAACAATAAAACTTTATAGGCGGAAGCATTATTCTTTCTTCAATCCAAAGTTTAAAACTTTATTTAACCTTTTCCATCGGAACCTCTCATAATCTTCAATTAAATTACTAAACGGAGGGTCTTTTATTCTTTTACAAACCTTATTGGATACCTTGATTAACCTTTATTACCCCCGCATATAAATGATATTCTTCAAAGCTTAAAATTTTGTTTAGTTCCCTTTATTCAGCTTTAATTCTATTATAATACTATTATAATAGAATTATCATAACCCTTTATGAACTTACCATTTCCACTGATCAACAAGCTGCACATATGTCAAGGCTCAACTTGAATGTTAAATCATATATGGCCCACACTTATTACAACGTACCTTTATACTGACGATCAGACACGTCAGTTCATTCCATTTCACGTTCAATGCTCATACATCTGACGACTGATGCTTCTTCCCACTCCAACTTAACAATCTAATGATCATCATATAACAAATATGTACACCCTTTGACGTTTCAAACTTACGCGGAATAGCATCACGTGTCAGCCCACAACCACTATCATGTTCACACAAGAAATTACCACTTACCACTCTAAAGTTGCACGAAAACCATTTACGGTTTTCAAAACCACCTTCACTATTTGTTCTTGTCGTTGACTCATAGTTCCACCTCTCTTTGATTCTGAATTTTGCCTTTTGATCTCGTTTGTTGATCCTTTAGATCCAACGGTTGTTGTGCTCTCATTTCAATCTGCTCCACTATTCTATAAGTTATGTCGATAACCAAATACTTTTTGCTTTTGCCACTATTTCATTGAATGTTACATCATTTAAATGATTCACCATTCGATCAGAATACCATTCGTCAAACCAGATTCGTTGTGATTCTTTTAAAATCTCAATTTATCGCTTGAATACACATCTTATGCATTAAACCATGAAATGATTCCAGATCCTATTTCTGACTTACACAGTGTATTCAGAATATCGATTTAAAATATCATTGTGTCATTGATCCATTCAGTGATCGATGACTGAATTTAACAAATGCAAACTCCTCCAATCTTCTCAAGTGTATATGTAAACCGTTTATGCACCTCGACTCAAGTCATAATATTGCCATTATACTTGTCTCGAAATTTACATCAAACTTTTCAATGGTATGGAAAATCACCATTTCAAACCCTATACATACATGTACTATGCCAACTCTGATTCATAATATGAAATTACGAATTCATTTCTCTACACAATTAATAACTCAGAAAACAATCTCTTTATATATAAACAAATATTTACACAGGTTTCTTCTTCTCTGAGGCCTAATTTTCTGATAAATGGCCTTTCCTTTAATTTTCTTGTAGGCTTACAAGCTCTATCTATCTAAAACCTGAATCACTCCTCTCCTCTTTTCCTTCTTTTAATGTCTTGAGGCTTATCATTTTTATACAAAAAGTTCTGAAACTATTTTTGGTTTCAGATCCTTCATCCTCTCAGAAAAACCCTGACTATCCTCTAAATCCTCATTTGCCTCAACTAATCCCATAAAATCATGAAACTAATTCTAACTTAAGATTTACAATTAATTCCTAAATTTCTCAATCCCTATGAAATCCCAACTATCCTAATTCTCTCATGTTCTCCAATCATTAGGGAACTTCCTGTCAATATTGAATTAATTCTTATTCTAAATCACTCAAAAATTTACATAGGAAACCCAATCTCTTGGAAAATAAAAGACCCCTATGTCTAATAAAATACAAAGAAATTTATGAGCCTAATGGTCTTACATCATCTTTGAAGAAATCGATTTTAAAAAAAAATTGATGCTACAAGTTCATTGCCTTTGAGAATAAGTTCCCTTTCAAATTCAGCGTTAATCATACCTTCTGGCATAGTAAAGTCAGTATTTATGTTTTCTATAGTAGCTTCATCCTCTCTCACCAAATAGTTCCGGGTTTTCTTCTTGCCATAAGTCCACTACAAAATAACTTGTGCCAATCCTTTTTATGGCTAGGCGTTGACTTTCAATTTAGCCATTTTTTTACCCAAGAAATTTGCAAAATAGGGGTTGAAAGTACCAAGAAAATATACCAAATAGAAATGAATTTGAGAAAAATTTCCATGACTAGACTAATTGGGCTCGTTCTAAAGAAAACCCATGTTTTTTTTTTTCAAATTTCATTTTCGTTTGCTCAGATAAAACAACGAAAATAGTGGCTTCTTAAAAATCGAAATGCATTTATGGGACTGAATAAAATTTCATGATCATTCAATTCGAAATCATTTTTTGGAAAATTAACCAATGCGTGCATTTCATTGAAAATCGATTTCTGGAGAAACTACTGTATGCATTCATTTTTTACTATTTGTTTGGAAGTCGAATTCTGGAAAAAAAAAACCATTCTGCAATTTTGAGCGTTTCTTTTAAATTTAATAACACCACCACTCACTGCTTCTTAAAAAAATCGAATTCTGGAAATAAAAATTTCTCTTACAGGTCTTTGAAGAAATCACTTTTTAAAAAAAATTGATGCTACAGGTTCACTGCTTGCTCTGAGACTAAGTTCCCTTTCAAATTCAATGTTAATCATACCTTCTGGAACAGGCAAGTTAGTATTTCCATTTGCTATAGCTGCTTCATCCTCTCTCACCAAATAGTTGTGGACATCAGATGTAGATGGAAGATCTACCACATCAGTTTCATATAAGATCCTTTCTCTTCTAATGGCACATAGTATGGTGCAAAAGCTGGAACAACATGTGCATGAGATTGATCTATGTTTTAATGAAAAATGAATTCTTTGTTTTGATGAAAAGAAACACTCTCTGTTTTGATGAAAAACTCATTTTCTACCTAAAAAAAAAATTACTGTGTGGAAGAAATACTCGTTTTGCAATGGTCATAAGCTCATGCTCGATTTCCCTCTTCAAAACCCTTTCCAAGCATATTTACTGTGCATAAAAATTCTCGAGAATATGCTTCATGCCATATGGAAATACTATTTTATAAATCATGTTCATGATTTCACAAATCAAATTTTTATGGAGAGATTTTGAAGTTTTAAATGAGGTACCTGATTTTCAGAGATGACTTTGAGTTTCATGATAAAAATTAATTAGAACTCTTGTTGATTTTTTTTTCGAGAATCTTTTACAAGTGGCAATCCATTTTGAATGAAGGCACAGTTAAATTTCTAGAAGTGGCAGTGTTATTTTAAATAGAAACAGAGGTCCATCTTATAACTAACACTTCGTTTGACACCTTTAAACACAATCACGATTTCTATCAACCACAAAGTCTGCTTAGTCTTCAAAAAAATCCAGAATCTAAATGAATTTCCTTACCTAGCTCCTTTGCATGATCCTTGGAATTTTTTGTAGTGTTTTGGTCTACTCTGAACACAAGGAACTTGACTTTTAACTCTGCATTACAACCAATGTTCAAATTTCGTACTTATTTTGACATTTCTTCTTCAACACTGTGCTATGAGTTTCTCTCAATTCCGATTTCTCTCACAAGGTTTTGACTATATAGAGTGTTGAAATCTCTTTCCTGGGCTTACTTTGAGCTGTGATGGTTAAAGCAATATGTAATGGAGGTCTGGACTATGCAAAAAAACGTAATACAGAGCACTGTATTTTTTTTTCAGAGCATTTGAACTTTTTTTTATTGTTTCAATTATGCCAACTCAATGCTCATTGTACCTACCATGGCTGCATCCTCCCTGTGGCTATGTCCTTTGGATTACACGGTGTGTAGGCCTGTCTTGTCACTGCAGCATCATATTTTTATCATGGATACTTCATACATGGCTTTCATTATATTTCATGCCCACTTTGTATTATATTCCCATTAGTTCCTTTTTAATTTTTTCTTTTGCATGTTTTTCATTGCAATTCTTCGCATATATCTTTAGGCATATAACTTATTGACCATCCTTTGATGCTCATAATTTTGCTGCATCATAAGTCCATACCTTCATTCCTTTGCATACCCATAATTCCGTTGCATCATTTTCAACTTTGGTTATATCCTTTGTATTAGTCATTGCATTTTCACTTAGGTTTGTGTCACAATTGTATTATCTGACATATGAATCATTTTATACCCTTGCATACTAGTGCAACATTCCATCAAATGATATATATATGTATATTTTATCATTGTGCCTTGGAACTTTGGTTTCACAATTTTGTTTTGTTTAATTTAATTTTAAAATGACCCTATAATGGTTATGTTTAAAATTATTATTATTTTTATCATGACACTAACTCTTGTCGGTTTTGTAGGCAAATAAAAAATACTTCATGGGAAAAATATTAAATCCTCAATCTTTGATCAAAATGCTTATAGGGTAATGTAGGGATATATGGATTAATGTAGGTTAAATGAAAGGTATGGTAGGATAATGGTAAGGAAATTCATAAGATTATGATGATGTATGATGGTGTAATGGATAGGTTTGTGATAAATGTAGAATTGTGATGGAATGTAGGCTTATGATGAGGCTAGGGTAGGAATGTAATGTTTGATGTGATGATGTAGGATATAGGTATGGTAAATGTAGGGTGTTAGTAGAATGATAGGATGCATATTCAAGTTTAAATCATTTTAACAATTCTAAAAAAATTTCAAAATCAAAGGTTCTAAGAACATTTTTTTTTTCTTACTGTACTTTCCCTTTCGCAACATAGCTTGATGTTCATACTGATTTGATGATGAATTGTGCTGGTTCGTTGAAATTTGACTCATGATGATGGTTCTTCAAAGATGTATTCAGATGGAATATAGACAATTGTAACTACTTACTTGAACCTCTTGATATTATGTTATTTCATGTTCTTCTTGACATCTTTTATTGATTCAGGTCCCTTCTGATGATTATTGTTCAGGTCCCTTTTTCAATGATATTCAATGTTGTTTCAAATCCCTTCTGCAATGATTTTTAACGATGTTTCAGGTCCCTTCTGACATGTTACTCAAGTCCCTTCTGCAATACAACTTATCAAACTATTTGCATAGTTTTATTACGAACTTCCCCCTTGCTTATGTTAAGACTTGTCCTCAAGTCTTACATTTCTTGGAGGATTATTTCTCCAAAATCATATTGAAGTAAAACAAAATAGAGAATTCATATTGGCCAAATAAGTTAGTTTTCCGATATGAATTCGAGTTTGTATTGTCCCATTTTCTTGGATTTTCACAACTAAACTCTTTTATTATTTTTTATCTTTTTCTATTTTTTTTCTCTTTTCTTTTCTAGATGGAGGTGGGGTATAATGGAGTTGGAAAATATGGAATGCTTATGAAAGTAAGATAGGTTGAAGTCATCATATAAGAGTAGATAGAAAATAGGTATGGACTTCAACATGCATGATTATGGAACTTATCATACAATATGGTAGATGAATGAAATCATGAACAATATGGCTTATGAAAGGCTTCTTTGACAATGGATGTGGCTTTTCATGGCAAAACTTGACTTCTTCTTCTTATTATTAGCTTCATGTATTTTGCCTCAATCTTGATCTTCTTGTAGGGTTGTTGGTCAGCCACTGAAAGTGAGCATCATGAATTTTGACTTTCATTAGATGAACTCAACATCTTGTGAATTACACTTTGATTTGACTTGAATATTTTCTTTCATATTTTTAAATATTGACCTTGAAAATCCTTCATCCATGGAGTTGACTCCTCAAATCTTCCTATGACCTGCAAAAATATAACATCTACCTGTAATAAAATCTTAGAAGATGGAGGAAGAGAAGTGTACAGTCTCTCTTCTTCCAAGAAATATGTATAGTAATTTCAAGCAATGCTTAAAAAGAAGTCCAAAGATGATATACAAAGAAATTGCATTTGTTTACCCCTTTGAGGAATAATGGCCATCCTAGACCTCCTAGTGGTAGTTCGGTCTTCGTTTTATGTCCAATTAGAGTGATTTCAAAGCCAAGTTAATGTGAATTCATATGGCTATCTCTAGTATAAATTTTTTTTCAAAATGGTTTAAAATGATATGCCAAAAATGATGAGAAGTACCATGTTTGATAGAGCTTCTTGTGAATTTGTGACTTAACCAACAATCACTTTTTGAAGTGACACTTTTTCGTTAAATATAGATTTGATGTGATTCCACTTGGAGATTAAAGTAGATTCATTTTTGTATTTCTAGTAGAAACAGGGTTTTAAAATCAGTATTTTTGATATCACAAAATTGGTGATGAACAAACCTAGGAGGTAGACTTTGACTATGTTGATTTTAAGACACGCAGTCACTAAATGTGGAATAAACTTTTCACCTAACCTCCAAATGGGATGATTCAAATTGTGTCTTGAACTAGACTTCAATATGTATCTCCATTAGAGACATTGTTTGAAAAGAAGATTATTTGATATGTGAAATATGCCAATGAACTGTCAAGACTAGAATTGTCACCATGCAGATTTTTCGAAAAAAAATTAGTATCTGAAAATAGATTTTTCATATGATTTCGGATTGAGATGATTAAAATTTATTTGGAAACTAGATTCCAAGGGCTATCTTCCCCATGAATATCAGGTTAAAATGTTTCGATTATAACCCTAAAATCATTGTTGTACTAACTCTGCCCTTAAAATATTGCTTGAAATCTAGTGTTTATTTTGACCACTTTTTATTTGTGATCCAAATTGAAATTTCCAAAATGGATTTAAAGACTAGATTTCAAGAGATACCTTGTTTAAAAGCATGCTTTTAAAAATGATCCTATATGATTACCCAAAATAGGATTGTCCTTAGTGCATTTTGTCATGAAATCCTTTCAAATGAGTATTGAACAATGATGTGAAGAATTATTTATGAGAAAAAGCCTTATTGTGAAATCGTTCCACCCATTTATTTATTTTATTCTATTATATCCTACTCTATTGTATATAAATAGGTCATTCCCTCAAGTATAAGAGAATTTCTAATGCATCCATTTGCATGAAAAGATCGTAAGTAAAATTACATCAAGTTTGAAAAATATACTTTAATGAATGCTTGGACATGAAAAAATAGTTGATCATAAGTATTTGATGTTAAAGGATGTTGAATAATGGAGTCTTGTTGTGACCTAATGATTAGTTGAAACTAATAATTGAGTTGAACAATAATTTATTCTAGGACTGTGCATTGATCCTCGGTCGCTCGGCGCACCTCCTCTACATTTTTTTGCTCCTTCTGCATCATCGCTACTTACTACTGAGACTTTGTATCCACTTTGGAGGCATGGACCTCTCGGTACTGCAACTCATCCATGATCACCGTGTGTATGGAATGGAGTTTTCTTGCATGCAACATTGCTAAGTTGATGCAAACTTCTGTGCAAGATTGCGAAGTAGCACACACGTCAAGCTACTCTACTATAACTGTAGGTCCCGGATTATGAAACACCCGGTTGTCTATAGGGGATGGTAGAAAAATGTTGATGGGATGCACACTCGCTTGCCTGATGCTGGCTTTTTTTAGGCTCGCTTGCTTTACACACTCTTGAATCACGCGCGCTTGTACCTTTAGCTCCTAAAGACCCAATTGTACATCTATGAGGACCGATTTGTACTGCGCTTCCACATCATTCCAGAGGTCCTCAGTTGCAGTCTTGACCATTTTTTCAATTTCATTGAGGTCATATTTCGTGAAGGTCAGGGCATCTATCCTTGTCTTCTTAGATCCCTTTCTCTTTTTGCGTGGGAACAGGGACGCCTAAAATCCTCTCTTAGTTCCTATTTTTTTCTGCTTCACAGGTACCCCAATACCATCACCGTGATTATCCTATGCCTCCTTCTAGATATAAATAGTTTCACCCATCGTGGTGGGTTCTGGATTTTTCTTTGCATCCTTCTCCTGCGGATATTTCTATGTGTCCTTGCTCGTATCTTTCTACTGATCCTTATCCATCGTTGTGCGCGGCTTCATCATAGTTTTGATAGGCATCAAAGAGGATGTACCACCAGTGTGTCGTGCTTCTAACCATAAGGTGATCTAATTTTTCATCACGCGCACAAGATCATCCTTCATGACCATGTAGGGTAGTTCATACCGAACACCCTCAACATCCCCTTTTGCATGGATGTGGATGTTGTGAAAAGTGGCTTTCAAATCAGCTATATGTTTGTACATATTGTACAATGTAGATGGTAAGTGTGGCTTGGACTACACTGCTTGAAAGACCTCGAAATCAAATAAGACCTAGAAGATTTTGTTCTCTGTGATGCGGGAAGGAACCTTGGAGTTCCACACTGTTGCATAGCGCGCAACTTCGCACAGATCCCAGCTCAATATCTTGGAACTGGGATTCAATGGGCATCTTCCAACCAATGATCGCAATAAAAAGCAACAACCATGCGTAATAGAAATGTTTCCCCTCCTCCTATGCCTTGCACACATTCTCTAGGAACTCGGTGCATAGGTACTGAGCCCAGTTATACTATACTCCCTTCTCGCATTTCCCTGCTAACGCAATTACGTGAGTTGGGACTTCCTTTGGCCAACACTTCCTCAACAACTTGCAGGCGAGGATGATTGTATTAAATTGCATTGACGGGTCATTGATTTCACCAATAAGGAATCCCAGAGTGTTGATCGATACCTTGTAATCCTTCTTGACTTTTTCCACCACTTTCTTCTCATAGCCTTTTCCTCGAAAGGCTGCCATAGGGTCTGCCCCCTGACTGTGCATGTTGGTGATCTGATGTATCAAATTGAAATCAATAGGAATGCACTCTCTAAGCCATAAACAGGCATCATGCACTAGGGTGAGCAGCTGGCACACACAAATAGAATTAATGACACTGCATCCAAAGTGTAGGGCATTCAATAAATTTAGAAGCCCTGACTTTTGCAGACCCAACGTTGAGGGCTTTGGCTCGACCTTGATCACACTTCCATCATATTGAACTGGCTCCAAGTATATTGAGAGCATGAGCTGAGGGAACTTCTCCTGATAAGCTAGGTCCCAATCTTCCATCTTCAGTAGGGGGACCTTCACAAACATCTACCTCTCGAATGACACAACTTCAGAGAGCAACGAGGAGTTGAGATATGACTGGAACTTGTCTAGGTCCTTTAGAATTTTTACAGACGCTTTGCGTGGTGCCATATAATTAGGCAATCGTGAGATTGGATGTACCTCCATGACCTCATCTTCTTCCATAATTGTTTCAGGCAGGTCAGCCATAGGTCTCTTTTGGCACTTAGCAGTGGTCTACCGAGGCTTTGGGGCCTTCTGGTGTAGAGAGTTTTGGGACCACGAGGACTGCACCTTCTTAGATTTTTGTGGCTGGGGTGTAGGTTTAGGGGTTTCGGTGACCGGCGCAGGGGTTTCAAAAACTGATTCAGGGGTTTCAGAAACTAGCGTAGGGGTTGTAACAAGCGGTGCAGGGGTTTCAAAAACCTCTGCAAAGGTCTCTTCGACTGACGTTTCAGAGGGGGTGGGCTTAGTAGTAGTCATACTTGGTGTAATTAAGTATCCCAACCCTTGGTTGTGCAGCTATTAGTAGAATAATGGGTTGATTCTAGACATAATATTTAGACAACTCACAGATAGGAGGAAGCACAAATCACATGGAAAGAAAAGGGAACTAATGCGACCCTTCCTATAATATTTATAGCGTCGGCATGGCCTAAAAGATCTGATGTTCATTAATGTAGCCCCATAAATGCTAAAACGGCTCCAAATATGGCATAATATCCTCTTTAAATGAAATTTAGTTTCTCTTCCAAATGGTAATAAAGTTGTCTTATCTAGATTTATTACTCCAATGGCTAGTGTTTGGCACCTCTGTGACTTGGTCACCCTCCTAGTGTAGCGTCTGCATGGCTGTCACACCTATTTACGCTTCTGCCATCCTTGTCATGCAAAATAGCTTCCTATGCCTCCTTCTAGATATCAATAGTTTCACCCATCGTGGTGGGTTCTGGCTTTGTCTTTTCATCCTTCTCCTGCATATATTTCTATGTGTCCTTGTTCATATCTTTCTACTGATCCTTATCCATCGTTGTGCGTGGCTTCATCATAGTTTTGATAGGCATCGAAGAGGATGTCCCACTAGTGTGTCGTTCTTCTAACCATAAGGTGATCGAATTTGTCATCATGCGCACAAGATAGTCCTTCGTGACCATGTAGGGTAGTTCATACCGAACACCCTCAACATCCCCTTTTGCATGGATGTGGATGTTGTGAAAAGTGGCTTTCAAATCGGCTATATGTTTGTACTTATTGTACAATGTAGATGGTAAGTGTGGCTTGGACTACACCACCTGAAAGACCTCGAAATCAAATAAGACCCAGAAGATTTTGTTCTCTGTGATGCGGGAAGGAACCTTGGAGTTCCACACTATTGCATAGCGCACAACTTCACACAGATCCCAGCTCAATATCTGGGAATTGGGCTTCAATGGGCATCTTCCAACCAATGAGCACAATAAAAAGCAACAACCATGCGTAATAGAAATGTTTCCTCTCCTCCTATGCCTTGCACACATTCTCTAGGAACTCGATGCATTGGTACTGAGCCCAGTTATACTATACTCCCTTCTCGCATTTCCCTGCTAACGAAATTACGTGAGTTGGGACTTCCTTTGGCCAACACTTCCTCAACAACTTGCAGGCAAGGATGATTGTATTAAATTGCATTGAGGGGTCATTAATTTCACCGATAAGGAATCCGAGAGTGTTGTGCGATACCTTGTAATCCTTCTTGACTTTTTTCACCACTTTCTTCTCATAGCCTTTTCCTCGAAAGGATGCCATAGGGTCTGCCCCCTGAATGTGCATGTTGGTGATCTGATGTATCAAATTGAAATCAATAGGAATGCACTCTCTGAGCCATAAACAAGCATCATGCACTAGGGTGAGCAGCTGGCACACACAAATATAATTAACGACACTGCATCCAAAGTGTAGGGCATTCAATAAATTCAGAAGCCCTGAATTTTGCAGACCCAACTTTGAGGGCTTTGGCTCGACCTTGATCACACTTCCATCATATTGAACTGACTCCAAGTATATTGAGGGCATGAGTTGAGGGAACTTCTCCTAATAAGCTAGGTCCCTATCTTCCATCTTCAGTAGGGGGACCTTCACAAACATCTACCTCTCGAATGACTCAACTTCAGAGAGAAGCGAGGAGTTGAGATATGACTGGAACTTGTCTAGGTCCTTTAGAATTTTTACAGACGCTTTGCGTGGTGCCATATAATTAGGCAATCGTGAGATTGGATGTACCTCCATGACCTAATATTCTTCCATAATTGTTTCAGGCAGGTCAGCCATAGGTCTCTTTTGGCACTTAGCAGTGGTCTACCAAGGCTTTGGGGTCTTCTGGTGTAGAGAGTTTCAGGACCACGAGGACTGCACCTTCTTAGATTTTTGCGGCTGGGGTGTAGGTGTAGAGGTTTCGGTGACCGGCGCAGGGGTTTCAAAAACTGATTCAGGGGTTTTAGCGACTAGCGTAGGGGTTGTAACAAGTGGTGCAGGGGTTTCAAAAATCTCTGCAAGGGTTTCTTCGACAGACGTTTCAGAGGGGGTGGGCTTAGTAGTAGTCATACTTGGTGTAATTAAGTATCCCAACCCTTGGTTGTGCAGCTATTCGTAGAATAATGGGTTGATTCTAGACATAATATTTAGACAACTCATAGATAGGAGGAAGCACAAATCACATGGAAAGAAAAGGGAACTAATGCGACCCTTCCTATAATATTTATAGCGTCGGCGTGGCCTAAAAGATCTGATGTTCATTAATGTAGCCCCATAAATGCTAAAACGGCTCCAAATATGGCATAATATCCTCTTCAAATGAAATTTAGTTGCTCCTCCAAATGGTAATAAAGTTGTCTTATCTAGATTTATTACTCCAATGGATAGTGTTTGGCACCTCTGCGACTTGGTCACCCTCCTAGTGTAGCGTCTGCGTGGCTGTCACAACTATTTACGCTTTTGCCATCCTTGTCACGCAAACCAGCTTCCCCAATTCTTAATAAATTGTTTTATGGTCTCGTACCCCCTCACAACTGTATGGGGCGCTAAGATACTCCTCTCGCGATATAGTCATTTGGCGTGCATAGGGATAGGGATATTCTTGTAAGTTTTCGACCGACTTCTATTTACATACCCGTGAAGGTCGTTACCTCCTAAAGTGCCCAACCACACCACACCTCCCTCTGTGATATCCTTAACCACATATGGTCTGTGCAAATGCATTTTGAACTTCCTTGGGCAGCATGAAAACTTGTTGTCATATAAAAAAACCAAATCATCATCCTTAAAAATATTCTATCTAATGTGCCTCTCATGCCAAGCCTTTTCGCGCGCCTTTTGTACCTACTGATGTAAACCTGCAATGAATCATTCCTCTTCCAGCACGACTAACTGTGACAATCGCTCTTCCATAATATCCTGCTCAAACATGTTAGTGGTAGTTGCAATGCACAAGCTTGGGACAATATACTCCATTGGCATAACAACTTCCTGCCCATACACCATTCTAAAAGGTGTCTTCCTTGTCAGCTTCTTGCATGTGGTACCTGTGTGCCCACATAAACAAAGGTACGTGCACATCCCAATCATTTTGGTTAGCATTGAAAATATTAGTGAGCGCGTTCTCCAATATCTTATTAAAATCTTCTATTGCACCATTTTCCTGAGGGTGATATGGTGTACTCTTCCGATGGTGTATCTAGAATTATTCAGTAAAATATTGAATTTTTTCATTTAGAAAGTGGGTTCCTTGGTCACTCATCAAGATCTTAGGACACCCAAACTATGTCAAGTTATTTTTCAAAAATGAAGTGCATATTTGTTTCTACGATATAGTCTTTTAAAGGTGCAGCCTCGACCCATCGGGTCACATAGTCCGTCACAGTGATTATATAGCACACACCTATCTTATTTCTTGGAGGGTTGATGGGTCCTACGAAGGCAATGGCCCATTTTTCAAAATCTTGTAATATCATTTGTGGTTGTAGCGGCATTTCATCCCTGCAAGATGGTTCCCCTTTCACTGACATATGTCACAAGCGCAAAAATATGCATCAGGGTCATTATACACAATAGGCCAACATAAACCAACCTGTAATATCTTCTGCACGGTTTCTTTCCCTGCATAATGACCTCCTGCAATTACTCCATGGGATTCTACTAATATGTCCCGTATTTTGAATTCCAACACATATATCCTCAATATTTCACCTGCCCCCATTTTGTATAGCTAGCTAGCAATAAAGGTGAAATCAGCTACACGTGCGACCAACTCTTTCTTTTGTTTTACCATATACTCTGTGGGCGCACTTCCAGTGGTCAGGAAATTAATGATATCAACGAAGTGATCATCTACTACCTTAATAGAAAATAGTTGTGTGTTGGGTAGTCCTTCTTCCAAGTTAGTAGGCTCTTCTTCGTTTTCAATGCGTGACAGATGGTTTAGCCCGACATTCAGTCTCCCTGGTTTCAAAAGTACTTCAAAGTCATACTCTTGAAATAATAGCAGCCATCTGTAGATCTTTCCCCCCAACACAGGCTTTTTGAACAAGTACTTCAAAGTAGAGTGATCGGTAAACATCTTAAAATGACCTCCCAATAGATAGAGACATAATTTCTGTAGTGTGTAGACCATAACTACTCCTTCCCTCTCCATGGTTGAGTAGTTGCGCTCTGCACTTGACAATTTCCTACTCGCAAATTCAATAGGGTGGTCAATATCCCCTACTCTTGGCTGCGCTAAGACAACTCCTAACGCGATGTAGGATGCATCAACGTATACATGGAATTTATTTGTCCAATTTGGAAAAACCAACATGAGGGTAGTGACCATCTTCTCCTTAAGAAATTCAAACCTCTTCTAGAAGTCCACGTCCCAGCAAAATGAGGCAACTTTCTTTAGCAAATTCTCCATTGGTGTAGTGATCAATGCATAACCTTGAATAAAATTCATGTAATGCCCTGTGTTCCCCAAAATTGAGCGCAATTATTTTACATTTGTTGGAACCTCTAGGTTAACAATAACAACAATATTTGTTGGATCCACCATCAATTCTTGTTGACAAATGATATGACCGAGAAAGATCCTAAAAGGGATGCAGAATATACAATTCTCCAGGTTGAGTGAGATCTGGTACTTCTGACAAGTGTCCAGCATCAGGTGCAAGCTCAATACATGCTTATTTAATGATACAAATATAGTCTAGTCATCAAAGTATACTTCTAAGAATTTGTGGATGTATTCCTTGAATGCAGCTACTAATAAGAATGAGAATATAGATGGCGCACTATTCAAATTGAATGGCATGACTGTGTATTGAAAGGATACCCACTCTGTTGCAAAGGTTGTTTTTCTTCTATCCTCTAGCACGATTTTTATTTGATGGTATCAAAAGAATCCATCCGTGAATGAGTAGACCTGCTGCCCACTCATATTGTCTTGTATTTCATCAGAAAAAGGGAGTCAGGAATGGGTCATGCACATAAGCATCATTCAATTTGCGCGAATCTACAAAAATCCTTATTTCTCCCTTACTCTTATTATCCTGAACCACCATAGGGCTTACCCAATCAGACTCTTCTTCTGGTTCAATGATCCCTACAGGCACCATTTTTTCCAACTCAGGCTTTGAATTTTTGCTTGTATTTTGGATTCAGCCTATATGGGCACTGCTTCACGGGTCATGCATCTAGTTTCAATGTGATCATCATTACCCCCAGGTCTCCTATAATACCCTTCAGTTCAGAAAGCTTTGTAGGAAACAACTCCTCGTATTCATTAAATATATTGGTGACCTTTCCCACAATATCATAATCCTATTAGTCCCCTACTTTTGCTAATTTTGGTTGTTCCTCTAAGCCAATATTGGCTTGTCTAATATTCAGAGGCTTAGTTACGTCAGATAACTCAACTATATTCCCAGCCACTATACACTGTCCTTAAGACTAAGGAATATTAATGTTTCTTGGGTCTTCTTCGTTATCTTCAATTGAAAGAGTTCGATAGTCCACGATGTCGCTCATCTATGCATCCCATGCTGGCAAGGCGCATTCCACCAATGGCTTTGTGGTGTCAAAGATGACTTCCTGAATATCATGCAGTGCCTCATCAATGCATTTGAACCCACTTTCAAAAATAAATGTTAGGATAAAACTTTCTGTTAGCACGATTCATTCAGTAGTTCCTCATCATAGCTCAATTTCTAGGTACCAGTCTGTAGAAACCTTCCCCAAAGTGTGGATGAATATATGCAACCATTATGGATTTAGCTCTTCGCCCCATGCTTCAGTCCATCTAGCTAGATGCTTGCACAGATCGCCATGTCTAGAATATATTTCTCCTATTCTGGTATTCAAATGCTCAAATCATAGATGCATCATGTGGGCATATTCTCCCTAGTTATCCAGTTACCTTTTTGTGTCTCCCACCAGCATGTTGGGGTCGAGTGCAAAGTTATATCAAGTGCATGGAACCATTATGCTTATGGAATTTTTTTTTCAAGTTATTCTAAAAATAGATTAACATTACTCAAACCTTCATACTAAGGAAAATCTCGTACCTCTGAGGGTATGCACCGAAGAAATTTTGTCACCCGATTGCAGCACAGTGTAGATACTTTCTGCAAACGGCTTTACAAGTTTTCCATCTCCTCATATGAATCTGAAAATAATGAACTATCCTTCTCCCAATTAAGCCGACCATTTACTGTTGGGTTGATCTAGTCTTCATCCCACATAGTTAAGTTATAAATATGTTCAACATCATCGTCTGTGCGCATCGGCTCAGTGTATCTTTCTCCTTCTGTAGGGTCCAGAGGGACCACAACCCAGGTTCCATTACTTTCAAACACCATACTTCTATGCTTGAGGTTAATGATGTCATCCATATCGATAGCCCAATATAGAACCAACAACATAGGATATGGGTCAGTATCATTAACAATCTGGATAACTTCAAAGTCTCCGAGCACTTGGACTCCTTCAATATCAACGACTACCTGTGAGAGTCTTCCTAATGGGATAATATTTTTCTGATTCTCCATGTGCAATTGAATAATGTACCACTCCAACTTTGGCTCTCCCATTTGTTGCCAAGTTTTGTTTGGTAATACATTTGCATCAGACCCTAAATCCAAGATAACTTGATCCATTTCATATGCACTGATATGAGCAGTTAAGTGCATTTCCCATCCAGCTCCTATTTTATTATTGTAAATATTACTGACAACTTTCTTCTCTGTCAGGGGTTATTCCTTATTTGCGCAGTTGTTTATTAATGTTTGGAGGTTCTCGATTGCCTTCTTATTACACAACAATTTAATACAAGCCTGCAGGAAGGGCTTTAGCTCTGCATCTCCTTCGACCATGACCAAAGGCTTGCTTGATGATTTAGATGTCGATGCACCCTTTTTTTCAAAATCATTCTTCACTTCTACAATGGTCTCCTTTTCCCTATATAATTTGAATCCTTCCTTATTTTCAGGTGCCTTTCGGATCTAAAGATCAGTATCAGGCTTTTTTCCTTCGTCTTCACCTATTGCTGGACCATTCCTAGAAATAATATTCACACTTGGTTCTTCTTCACATAGCTCAACTCTTACCATATGAACATTTTGAGTGGGATCCCGTGGTTTCTTTTATTGCATTCTCGCAAAAAATACAGGGCAATCTTCAATGACATGATAAAATTTTCTACAATACCTACAAGATTGTTGTGCTGGGTTTGGAAAATCGCACGCGTAATGACCAACATCCCCGCAGTTATAGCAAATGAGCTGGCCCCTTCCTCAACCAACTCCTCTTCCTTGGTCTTTGCCTTGGAATCCACCACATCCAGATGGAGATGTAGGTGACCTTGGTTCCTTTCCTTTTGACTGCATCCTATATAAGCCAGCTTGGTCAATCATCAAATTGAAGTTGTGAAAGTTCTTCTCATCATGTCCCACCAATCGGTAAAATTTTCAGAGAGGTTGCTTAAGCTCAGGGATATATTTACCAATCCCAGGGTAGAAGTCTGTCGTGTGCATACCAGTTCCTTGAATAATCGCACACCATAATGTGGGGGTGACACTTGGTCCTACAATGCTCTTAATCGGGCTTGGTCCTTTTATTGTTAGATAGTTATTGTATATAGGACACTGATATTTATGATTCCCTTCAACCTTACAACGCATGCACCATACACTTGCACATATGTCCTTCCCCTTCTCTTGGCATAGGATTTGAATCTGTTGGAACACCTAATCCTACATGGGTAGGTGTGGAATGCGAAAAGTCACAATGGAGTCCAAGTGACCTTGGAATATGAAACCAAGAGTCACACCATTGTACTATAAATGTACATCTTTGTATAATGGAAAATAATAAAGCCTCACGCTTATCCTTCATTGTGTGTTGAGTCTCTTGTGTGTGTGTGTTTATCTTCCTCATACACCATGTGTGTGTTCAACATGGTGTTTAACATGGTATCAGAGCGGGCGATTGCTGGCCCTGCTCCAATTTGAGTGAGCCATTTGTGTTTATGGCCTGTGCATATCTAAAAAATTCTTGACATTTTTGCAACATTTAGAGAGTTTTTACAGCAGAGTTTTTGCCGCATTTAGAAGTGTTTTGGTGAAGGAGCAGCATTCAGAAAATTTGCCCCATTCAGCATTGGTTTTGAAGAGAAGCAGCTGTGCCCATCTGAAGGTTTTCATTCTAATTTTTCTCTGCAATTTCTGCTCATTAAAATCTGCATTTTCAAGAGCTGTTGGAATACTGTTTAAAGAGGGTTTCTGAAAAAAAATTCCTGAGTCTTTCATTGAAAAATCTTTGCAAGTTTCTGGATATTTACTACTAAAATGTTCTAGAAAATTCTGCATTTTTAAAAGTCTATTTTCCTGTCGTTGGGCTACTGGAAAATTTTTGAAGTTTTATTGGCAATCTCTGCAAATTTTTCTGCGGTGTATTACTACTTGAAATCCTACATTTCTGAAGAAATTTCCTGCTGCTTTAAAGTCTGGAGTCTCAGTTTTGCTCCTTTGCTGCTAGAAGAAAAATATGCTTCTATTTTAAAGTCTCTTATCTCTACTCTACTGTTTTAATTAAGAATAAAAATAAAAAATAAAAAATAAAAAATAAAATCCCTGTAATTCCATGGCCTTTCGGCCCCCTTGCCCAGCTCTCATTGCTTAAACCCTGCCCTCACTCTCCAGCTCTACACTCAATTAAACCCCATTGCTCACTGCCCCCTTACACATCAACCCTTACAGCTCTCCCCTTCAACTCACCTTACAGTCGACCTACGCTCTTACTACACCTCGCCTTACAGCTCATATCTCCCTACGGCTCTCATGCCCTCCCTTTCTGCGCATACACACACCGCTCACTGTAATACCTCAGCTGCTCCCTCTTCCCTGCACCTAATCCAACCCCCCTACTCCTTACATCCGCTCTGCATCGTTGCATCCACCCTACGCTCCAGCTTGCTCTCCTTCCTAATGCAGGCCCCCCTCTCCACTATCCTACCCGCTACTGCCCCTCCCATATGCTAAACACTCAACCCTTATCGCTCCACGGTTGCCCTCTCTCTAAACAGAGCTATTCTCCTCTCAGCTGCTTACACTCCCTACGCAGAAGCGCTAACTCTCACCACACTCTACACACTCCCCCATACCCTGCGTTCGACCTTAGCACTCCCACCTCACCGGCCTGCCTCTCTCACGCGCTCCCTTGCCAGCTTCTTGTCACTGCAAACTCCCTCGGCCCTCCCAACCTGCTTCCTTCCCAATGCTTCCCCTTCTCCCTTGCCTGTGTTTTCATTCCAGCTTTTTGATTTTTTAACATTTCCCATTTTCAAATAAATTCCCACCAATTTCTAATTTGGCCATTTTAATAGTTATAATACCCCTCATATAATACTTCTCTTTTTTTAATATTCGCTTCCCATTCCATATAAATTCCCTTTCCATTTTAATATTTCCTCCTCCCCCATTATTAAATTCCCTTCATTCTTTTTTTTTTAAATTTATTTTAATTCTCCTTCCCATATAATTAATCCCCTTCCCCATATTTCGAATTTTAAATTAAAAAAAAATCTTTCCCTCCTCCTTTTAATTACTCTCCCTTTTTAATTAATCTTCTTCCCTTTTTTAATTTATTCCCCTTCATTAATAAACCCCCCCCCCCCCCCCCTCCCCACCATATAGTTTCCCATCCCATCTTAATATTTCCCTTTCCCTTTTTTTAACTTATTCCCATTTTTAATTATTTTTTTAATTAATTTTTAATTAATTAAAAAAAAAAAAAGCAGAGAGAGAGAGAGGAAGAGCGGAAAAAGAGAGTATGAAAAGCAGAAATGAAGGAAATGACATGTGAACGGATGGATTGAATACATAGACAAAATTGCAGATTTACATTTTATGATTTGTGGCATATACATAAGGGTGATTTTTTGAAGAATTTCACATTTGAAGACAAGTTTGCCATCATTGAAAACATATCCTTGAAGAAGAATTCAACTGCCTTAAAGGCCTCTTCCATAGTGTTTTCAACTGCACATATTTTGCAGAAATATTGTATTGAGCTAACATTGTATTTTGAGTGGAATTTGCCTCTTCATTCATAGTTGGAATCAGTGAATTTGAGTTGTTGATGTAAGTCATTGTTGATTTCCCTCCATCATTTGAGGAGCATATTTTGTACTTGAGATTTCCATAGTTGGAAATTCTTTGCAGTCATTTGTATTTGTTTGAAAGGAATCACATTGTAAACGGGTGCATTTTTGGTTGAAGCCGACACCCTTTCATTTTTTGAGCCTAAGTTGTTGAAAATGGCCAAAATCAATGAGGCATTAGAGTTTTTGAATGACCTCATTCATTCCAATGTTGATGACATGATAAAAATGAGTAAGCATGCTCTTTGTAACATTCAAAATTGTTTGCTAGATGCACAAGAAAATATTGAGTTTTTGCAGTTGGAATCTCAGCTCCAACAAGATGAACTTCAGCAAAAGAGTCACCATTATGAACCTATTTCTGTTCAGAATATTGAGAAGGACTCTCATCAGAAGAAAGAAGATAAAGTTGCAGTTGATTCCCATTCAGTTCCTTGTTCAAGAGCAAATGTACATGTAGATGCAGCAGCTCAACCTGCACTTCCTAAGCCCATCATCAGATCTTGGGAAGAGCTTGTCCACAACAAGCACCGAACTGGTCTTGGATATGAAAAGGATGTGTCCTTTCATATTCCAAACTACACAAAGCCCATCAGATTTCAGAGTGCTGGATTCTTGTATGATAGTTCATCTACAGCTGTTCCAGACCATGCTCCTGTTCCACAACAACAACAGATTGAGAAATGCCAACACTGTGATCGAGTTGGCCATATGAATCCTTTGTTTGATCTTCATCCATACGGCACTGCTGTGGTCGACACCCATTCTTCCTTCGTGCTGAGACACAAGCCTCACTGCCCAAGAACAAAGATTCATCTGGGATGGATCACTTCTTGGCAATGGGCATTAGCGTGAAGATGTTTACGACACATGTTAGAACTTGTTCACGGATATTGAACAAACTTGCAGTTGAGTTTTCGCCATCATCTCACCTTGTCCCTGACATGGGGGAAAATGGTGGTCATGTACAAGCCTCGACGACAGATCAAGCGAAGCCACAATCTTTTCATTCCATGTTCGGTGAGTTGTAGCCGCAGCCTGAAGCGAGTTCTAGCCACAATTCGCTGGTCTCCAGCAGTCGAGATGTAGCCAGAGATACGGATGCCCATGAGCATACCTTCGGTTGGTGGATAACCTAAAACCATCATTTTTGGTTGGTGGATAACCTAAAACCATCATTTTCGGTTGGTGGATAACCTAAAACCATCATCTTTGGTTGGTGGACAACCTAAAACCACCACAGGTAGTAGACCTACCTTCTTTTAGGTCGAAGGTCTCCCTTTTTTATGAGGGACAATTCCTCTAGCAGAAGCCTTCAGCTTCTTGCCAGTTTTGGAAGAGTTCCGGGAACTGCAAAAATTTTTGCGTTCCAGTGTTTGTGGTCATCCTAAAACCACCTCTTTTTCCAACATTTCAGAGAGTTGATTCAGCCAAGTGCTGCCATGTATACTTTGCAGATTTGTATTACAACTCTTTTCTTGGACTCACACATACCCCTTCGGATTAAGGGGGATGTTGGAACACCTAATCCTACATGGGTAGGTGTGGAATGCGAAAAGTCACAATGGAGTCCAAGTGACCTTGGAATATGAAACCAAGAGTCACACCATTGTACTATAAATGTACATCTTTGTATAATGGAAAATAAGAAAGCCTCACGCTTATCCTTCATTGTGTGTTGATTCTCTTGTGTGTGTGTGTTTATCTTCCTCATACACCATGTGCGTGTTCAACATGGTGTTTAAAAAAATCTCTAAGTTTAGTGAAACTAGTTGGTTTTGAATTTTCTGAGCCCTAGCATGCACAACTGGGATAGGTGAGGATTATAATTTCATTGCAATCTCCACAGCTTTAGCCTGCATCATGATCTTCTGTAGATTTAATGACTGGCACAGATGTGACAGAATCATGGCAATGAACCATTTCAGTGAGCGTAGGAACTTACCCCTAGGGCCGTTGAAAAAAATCCTTTCGACTTCATAATATGATATAAATGTATTAATAACGAATTCACTCACAAATCCTCACAAAATACTATCAATCCAGTGATCTACTATGAAAGTAATCTTGTTGCTAGATTTCTCCAATTATTGTACCAACTTTGGGATCCACTTGGTGATCACGTCATCCTTTGTGCGAGTCTAGAATTCAGCAAGTAGAGGCAACCACTCTTGCAAATCGGTTGGAAAGGAAAAAAAGAAATTTTTCATGGACCTATGTGTAGATATATCTTTGTGCCAAATCTTTGGTAGACAATTTAGGGCTTATGTTTTCTTGGATCCAAAATTAACACACCTTCTTGTCAAGCCAATCTTGTAGTTCGTTCTTTATCGGGTTCCACATCAACTCTCCCTCAAAATGATCTCGGTCCCGGAAACATAACCATTTGATGGCTTGAGGGGTCCTGACTCGGGTTTGGAGTAATCACATAACCAAAAAAAAACTTCAACTACTGGCCCTTTCGGTAGTGATCTACTTGTGTAGATTAAAGTATCACTCGAAGTATAATAGGGGGGGGGTGCTGGAACTAGGTTTTCATACCTCGAGGGAGATTTTGATGTGGATCCAAAAAATATAATACCTATTTCCTTGTGCGCAACTTCACAAGGCCAGATCTAATTACAGAAAAAGAGTAAGGTAGGTGCCCGCCTAGATAGTGATAAACAAACTCATCCCTTACATATTCTCAGGTTTTTACAGAATAAACCCTTACGTAGATTTATTATTATACTTTATATCTAATATTTAAGTAGAACAATACTCAGACATAATTGCAATTTACCAATGTGACTATAAATTACGGAACAAAGATGCATTCAAATGGACAAATCCATATCTATAATAAGAAACAAATTATGCACATAAAAAATCTAAGACAGTAACTATAAAAATCACATAAAGTCAAAGTTCACAAAATTTTCCTTCTTTATTAAGATATCTTCAATCAATACAATATTTCCGTTCTGCACACACAGCCGCAGAGTCCGTGCACGCAACTTAGGAATAGGTCTCTGTGAGCATAGCCAACAGGATGCTTTCTACCATACCATCGCAAAAATTAGATCAAAACATAAGCATAAGCATCTATCATCTATCATATCATTCATGTCTATCTTTCTTCACTCAACTATTACGTATTTATTTCTTTCTAAATGCACACATACCATGGTCTCAAGCCATGGTTTGAGACTCATGGTTTTCCATTTTTTGCATTACAATAATTAAGGGACTTTGACCCGCCCCAAAGCCCCTTGATATCTGCACGCAACGCTTAGAAAAAAAAACTTAACCAAAATTTATCCAAAAATGTTTTACCCAAGGGACCCTGCTCCAACAATATAGATATTCGAATATCTAGATTTTAAAGAAATATCTAAATTCAAATATCTAGGTTCTGAGTTTTCCTTGCTATAATGTTTTGACTTAATTATTGGTATATATAAATCATTCTACTCAGTGCCAACTCGCCCACTTGTCTTCTCGCATTTGGCATCACATGTGGTCTATGAAATTTCAATCATATCACCTGGGTTGTCATAAGTTTTTTCATGCTATGTTATGTGACATCACAAATGTGAAATTATGTTGTGTTAGATGTATCATCATTAGTCTTGTATGGTCTCTAACACAATTCATCCTATATGGCACCCGAAATTGGGCTATCTAGATTCATTGTTCCTCAACTCATATTATAGATTCAGGATATTAGGATCCTATCTCTAATCCATCAAGATATCCAAAAGTTATCTCACCTGACTAGCCTTTACTTACATGGTATATGTCCTAACATTAAATATGCCATTCTTTATGGCATGTGATGTGTCATTCATATCTATGTATCTAGCTATTCACTTTAATATTTATGATATTCCTTTCTTCTGTATTACAAAATTTCCAACCATCCAATTTTCACTCTATAATTTTTACCATTTAAATCCTGCTTTCCTGGATTACAAAATGTCCAACCTTCCAAATTTTCCTCTAGGAATGATTTTTACCATTCAAATATCTAGACATGTGGGTATTCGGATTCCTTAGTAATTCAGTGGTTTCAGTTGTTGGTGTTCTATGTTTTTTCAATTTTGCTATTGGCCATTAGTTTAAGCCATTGTTTTGTTTTGGAGATTTGGGTCGGTGGTTTTAGTTTTTTTGGAAGTTGTATTTTTTGTCTCCTATATTACTAGATCTATTACTTTTGGTCCATATACTCATATGAGAGGTTTTCCAGTAGACCATTGTAACCTATGTTTTGTCTTGTAGTAATGTTCTTATGTGTATCAACATAGAACCACATAAATTCTCTCAAAATCTAAATGGTCGTGAACACCCTCAACATCAGGTGCAAAAAAAACATGTCCTAAAAATCCCTCAATAGTGTGATAACACATCAATAAACAAAAAAAAAATAAATTATTCCCAAATAGAAACAAAAACCTCAAAATTTCTTGTGACAGCTAAAGTCCCTGAAAATGAGCCCCATTGTATCTCTCATAATGCTCATGGACATGGATAGACTGCTGCTATAAAGAAACATTAATTTTTTATTATAAAATTCTCTCACATCCTTGCAATTTAATATTTCCCTCCCACCTCTCTTTCAGTCCTATGAATTTGCTTCAGAATCCAATACTGCCCTCAGAGATTGTAGAAATATCTAAATTTATTCAATTGATCTTGTAATGTACTGAAACAAAACACTGAATCAATTGTACAAATTGAAGAAACCAATTTTTATCGCACAATCACATGAAAAAGAAAGAGAAACAATATCAATTGCAAACCAAAAATATTTATCTAGGGAAATACTTAGCTAAAAACCCTGCTATCTTATATTACATAAAGTCAAGAACATGAAACAATACAGTACTATTTCCCTTCCCAAGAAACCTCTGCACTATCTTTGACTATCTCACTCTGATATAAGCAAGTTTGGTCCAATATTTAACCACTTCCTTGTCTTTTCCTGACTAGCCCTGCTCACACATTCCTGGGCCGATTTAGCCCCTATTAATTAGGAAATTCCCACCAATAGATTTTTCAATACAACCAAGGCATCTTGACGACCTCATGCATGACATGTACAATCTTCTAATTATAAATTGATATTCTACTTCCCTTTAACTCCAATTTCAACTGTGCCTTCCTTAGAATTGACATGAAAAAACTATTTATAGTGAATCATCACTTATATGATTGATCAATACATGTGAATTAAATTAGATTTAATTCATTGGACCTATCACTAGCTCATCTCTCAGTCAAAACTAGTTAAATCGATTTTAACTCAAATAATAGAGTTAAATAATTACAACTCAAAATAAAATGCAACTAGACCCCCTAAAACTTAGGGATAACTATAAATGCCTCCAGTTTGACCCTCAACTTGAATAGACTGAGATAAATAAGTCTTCTTGAATCAGTTAACTTGTAAAAACTATCATAAGATGTGGAATTATGATTTCCTTGTAATTTAGTTAAGGGAAAAATAAATTAGAAGCCATTTCTTGTTGCCATTTCAACACTCCCTCTCAACAAGAAAGGGATTGTCTGCTACCCTGATCCTGTCTCTATGGAACTTGAATTTTCCTCTTGACAGTGCCTTTGTCAAGATCTCTACATCTTGCTCCTATGTGGGAATGTAATATTATGACATAATCTGCCTCTACACACAATCTCTGAGATGGTGATATCGAGTATCAATATGCTTGGGTCTGTCATGAAAAAATGGATTAATAGAGTTTGATGCAACTATGGTTATCACAATAAATCATTGTCAGATCCATTTTTCTGCCAAAAAAAGCAACAAGTATCTTCCTCATCCAGATGGCCTCACATGCCTCCTGACTGGTCACCATGTAATTTTCCTCTATTGAACTCAGTGCAATTGATCTATGTTTCCTGTTGTATGAGGAAACTACTGCTGATCCAATTCTAAATATGACCTTTGATGTGCTCTTCCTCTCGGATGGACTCCCTTCCCAATCTACATCTATGAAGCATTGAAGCTTCACTCCCTCTGTCTGTTTGTACCATAGCCCATACTCTATAGTGTTAAAATTATGCGAATGTGATCAAATTCCACTACGAATATCTCGAATGGTCGAGATTATAATTCTATTAGATTAATATTTTTGAGAGGACCAAAATAGACCTATAGATCACCTCAATAGGTTAAGAGAAAGTTAAGTTATGAATTATTTTATTATTTTATTGGTCGGCCTAATCACATGTGAATTCGGTCAAAGCCCCAAGCGGTCCCTCACAACGTTATAAATAGAAACGACCCCAACATCATTTGCACACATTCTCTCATGAGATATTCTTCATTCCCTCTTCATATTGGTTTGTATTTTTCTGTCTTGGCTCGCAGAGGTAAGTCAGGAGAAGCTCTCTCAAAGGATCAGGATCACATGCAAGGGCTCACATTTGATATGAGTGTTTTGGGCCAGAGCTGCAGGCAAGCCATAGTGAGGTAGCGAACGAGTTGTGCTAGAACAACGAGAAGGCCCTGTCAAGGCTGCAACTGAGCTAGTATAATTGCGGGTAGATCTTTTTCAGGGCACGACTAGGTTTTCTGAGTCAGATTGGACTGATATAGACCTCAGACGCAGACATAGAGAGATGAGGTCACGATTAGGGTTTCTGTAACCACGATCTCACAATTTTAAGGTCGTGGTTGAATATTTTTATGGGAATATATGATTTTGATCATAGTTAGTAGCTTCCACAGTTCCCTCATTCATATGTCGCTCAATCATAGTCACTTCAGACTAGTCATTGATAACATCCTGGACTTGGATCTAGGACTTGATAGTTGAGATCACTTGATGATATCTTAGATCTATGCTCTTGATGTTGTAGATATACATATCTGTATATTTTCTCTATGTATTTCCATTACAAGAAGTATCTATAATGTTCATTCCATATCAACAATATTGATCAGTGGGTTTCAACTGAAAGATCTGTTCTCTTGATGTTGTAGATCTACAAATCTGTAGATTTTCTCTATGTATTTCCATTGCAAGAAGTATATGCAGTATTCAATCCATATCAATAGTATTCATCAGTGGGTTTCAACCAGTGTCAGTGAATCTCTATCCTCAGAATCAAGTTCCTTCAACATAAGTATTTTTATGGTTGTATTATGCATATGGTAGTTTTTTTCTGCAATATGAAGATATGAATCTATGGATGAATGTACTCTTGTTATTGAATCATTTGATGACGATCTAGAAGAAGAATTTGCAAGGGTTTTCCCCGTAATGGGTTTTGCCCTGGTCTCGGACAAATCCTGGTGTCATTATGTGTTCATGCTTCTCTTCCTTATGATCATTTGACATCCCACTACTTAGATGATGATGATGATGATGATGATGTTATCTCTACCTAGTTTCATTTTTTGATGGTTAATAATGTAGATTTTTACAACGATATAATTATTTGGGGTGAAATTAACATGTAATTGAAGAAATTGTTGGGCTTCCAATTTGTCTTATTTTTATTCATTTCTCTCATGCTGTCGAGTGGCTTAGTGATTATCTTTGAAGAATATTTTTTAATTCTTCGTTTCAACAAGCTTAAAATATCATTAATGAAAGTTTAATAAAGGCTTACTACAAGGAAAAGACCCTATAGCAGAGGTGATAAAGGAGGTTTTTGGTGTTATAAAATTGGCCAAAATTGTCAAGAAAAAATTTGATGCAACATCTGTTTATGGGTACGTAGGTTTTGGCAGAGATTTTAACGGATATTCAACACAACTAAAAAAACTGGGCAGCCAGAGGTTATTACAGATGTTTTTTTCATCCGTGCACTACTAAGGTTTCAACGCACTGGTGCGTGTCATCTAGATGGTGGCCCCGGGGCGGTCGAAGGTGCATGCACTGGCTGTCAAGGTATAAAACAACACTGGGCACAGCGTTGGTGATACAACGTGTGGGGCCGTTCTAATTGGTCTTGGAATTTGTGTGGTGCCTATAGGTCATCTCAATGCATCGGTACGTAGACTTTTAGAAATGAACCAGTGCGTAGTATTAGAAAAACGCACCAAATTTATAATTGGTATTGGTATTTGTGCAATCCACATATGTTGTAAAAATGAAAAGGTGCGTAGTCTCACATAAATTTTAGAAAATTATATATTATAGAGCAATGAAACACATAAAATATGCAGAAAACACAAGCATACAAAACACATAAAACCAGAGAGACAGAGATATACGTGCTTCACCCAGTTTGGGCTACGTCCACCCTGAACAGCTAGTCCTTCCTTTCTATTATCCAGCAAAATGAAGAGACACAACCTAGAACAAATCCGTTGTAATATCCTTTGTTCTCTCTCACAGTATCCCTATCTATTTCTCGCTCTGAGAATACACATACGATACACATCCGCAATACAACACCCTCATACAAAGTGAGGGGTTTCCTTCTAGGGAAAAAAACCCTAAACTAAACATAACTTCTATCGTTAGATCATCAGCCTAATGAATGGCCCAGATTGACTAGAAATTACTATACTTTTACAAGGAAATTTTACATCTTTTTTTAGCTTCGGGGGCACTGCCCTCGAAACTCCCTGCCAGGGGGGGGGCTCCATAAAGTCGCAGCCACCCCCCTTGGACCCCCCAGGCATCGTTTAATTATGGGCATTGCCGCCACATTAAGGTATAGGGGTCTAGCATTGCGATACAAAATAAACAAGATAATCAGTCTCCACACCCAATAATAAACGCACCAGTGCACAATATCGCACAAACACACTGAGATTTTTAATTGGTTTTGGTATTTGTGTGGTGCCCATAGTTCGTTGAAACACACCAGTGCACTACAACATACAAACTCACCGGTGTACAATAATTGACACACATCGGTGTTCATTTTGTATTTTTTAGAAACATCGACCTGTGACAGTGCAATTATTGTGATTTTTTAAAATTCATTATTCATCAAAAGTGGAAACATCTTACAAAAATATTCATATTAATTAAATTTTTATTAATGCATTTGAATGCAATGTTTGGATTAATTTGTTATATCATATCCTAATTATTGTGATTTTTTAAAATTCATTCTTCATCAAAAGTTGACACATCCTAAGATGAGGCATCCCTTTCTCTTTTTGTGTGGGCCCGAGGAGGCCTAAGATCCTCTCCTAGTTCCTATTCTTGTCTGCTTTGTAGGTGCGCCGGTACCATCACCATCTTTATCCTATGCCTCCTTCTCTAGATCAATAGTTTCACCCATCATGGTGGTTTTTGGCTCTGTCTCTACATCCTTCTCCTATGGATATTTCTATGTGTCCTTGCCCGTATCTTTCTACTGATCCTTATCCATCATTGTGCGCAGCTTCATTGGTTTTTTGATAGGCCCCAAAGAGGATGCCCCACTAGTGTGTCGCGCTTCTAACCATAAGGCGATCCAATTTGTCTTCATGCACACAAGATCATCCTCTGTGACCATGTAGGGTAGTTCATACCAAACACCCTCAACATCCCCTTTTGTGCGGATGTGGATGTAGTGAAAAGTGGCTTTGAAATCGGCTATATGTTTGTACTTCTCATACAATGTCGAAGGTAAGTGTGGCTTGGACTACACCACTTGAAAGACCTTGAAATCAAATAAGACCCAAAATATTTTGTTCTCTGTGATGTGGGAAGGAACCTTGGAGTTCCACACTGTTGCATAGCGCGCAAATTCACACAGATTTGGCCCAATATATGGGAACTGGGCTTAAGCGGGCATCTTCCAACCGATGAGCGCAATCAAAAGAAATAACCATGCTTAATAGAAAATTTTCCCCTCCTCTTATGCCTCACACACATTCTTTAGGAACTCGGTGCACAGGTATTGAGCCTAGTTATAATATAATCCCTTCTCGCATTGCCTAGCTAATGAAATTACATGGGTTGGGACTTCATTTGGCCAACACTTCTTGAACAACTTGCAGGTGAGGGTGATTACATTAAATTGCATCGCAGGTTCATTGGTTTCACTGACAAGGAATCCCCGAGTGTTGTGCGATACCTTGTAATCCTTGTTGACTTTGTTCGCCACTTTCTTCTCCTAGCCTTTTCCTCGAAAGGCTGCCAGAGGGTTTTCCCCCTGACTGGGCAGGTTGGTGATCTAATGTATCAAATAAAAATAAATAGGAATGCGTTCTCTGAGCCACAAATAGGCATCATGCACTAGGGTGAGCAGTTGGTGCACATAAATATTATTAACCACACTCTGTCCAAAGTGCAGGACGTTTAACAAATTCAACAACCCTGACTTTTGCAGACCCAATGCCCAAGGCTTTGGCTTGACCTTGATCATGCCTTTGCCATAGGGAATTGGCTCCAAGTATATTGAGGACACAAGCTCTAGGAACTTCTCCTAATCAACTAGGTCCCAGTCTTCCATCTTCAGTAGGGGGACCTTCACAAACATCTCCCTCTCGAATGGCACAAGTTCAGAGAGCAACGGGGAGTTGATATATGATCGGACCTTTTCAAGGTCCTTCAGAATTTTTAAAGATGCTTTTCATGGTGCCATATAATTAGGCAACCACGAGATCATATTTACCTCCATGACCTCATCTTCTTCCATAATTTTTTCAAGCAAGTCGGCGCCATATGTCTCTTTTGGCACTTGGTAGTGGTATACCAAGGTTTTGGGGCCTTCTGGCATGGAGACTTTTGGGACCCTGAGGATTCAACCTTCTTAGATTTTTGTGGCTGAGGTGTAGGTGCAAGGGTTTCAGCGACTGGTGCAGGGGTTTCAGAAATCGACGTAGGGGTTTCAACAACCAGCGTAGGGGTTGCAACAAGCGGTACAGGGGTTTCAACAACCTGTGCAGGGGTCTCTTCGATTGACGTTGCAAAGGGGGTGGGCTTATTAGTAGTCATAATTGGTGTAATTAAGTATCCCAACCCTTGGTTGTGCAGCTATTCATAGAATAATGGGTTGATTCTAGACATAAGATTCAGACAACTCATAGATAATAGGAAGCACAAATCACATGGAAAGAAAAGGGAACTAATGCGACCCTTCCTATTATATTCATAGCGTCAACACAGTATAAACGATCTGATGTTCATTAATGTAGCCCCATAAATGCTAAAATGGCTCCAAATATGGCATAATCTCCTCTTTAAATGAAATTTAGTTTCTCCTCCAAATGGTAATAAAGTTGTCTTATCCAAATTTATTACTCAAACAGCTAGTTTTTGGCACCTTTGCGACTTGGTCACCCTCCTAGTGCAACGTCTGCATGGTTGTCACACCTGTCTATTCTTCTGCCATCCTTTTCATGCAGACTAGCTTTTCCAAAGCTTGACAAGCTTTTTTATGGTCTCATGCCCTCTCACAACTGTATGGGGTGCTAAGACACTCCTCTAGCCATGTAGTCATTTGGTGCTCGCAGGGATAGGGATATCCCTGTAAGGTTTCAAATGACTTCCATTTACATATCCGGGAAGGTCATTACCTCCTAAAGTTCCCAGCCAGACCACACCTCCCTCTGTGATATCCTTAACCACATAGGGTCTGAGCCAATGCATTTTGAACTTCCCTGGGCGGCATGAAAACTTGTTTTCATATAAAAAAACCAAATCATCGTCCTTAAAAATATTCTATCTAATGTGCCTATCATGCCAAGCCTTTTCGAGTGCCTTTTGTACTTGTTGATGTAAACTTGCAATGAATCATTTCTCTTCCAGCACGACCAATTGTGACAATCATTATTCCATAATATCCTACAACCATGTTAGTGGTAACTGCAATGCGCAAGCTTGGGACAATATACTCCATTGGCATAACAAATTCTTGCCCATACACCATTCTAAAAGGTGTCTTCTGTTAGCCCCCCTATGAAATTCTTGACAAGAAAGCTGGGGGCTAGTTTGCTCTGGATCCTCCAAGGATTGCCTTTCCCCTGAAATTTGATCCTCCTTGGAGTCTCTGTGTGCTGTGCCTAACATATGGTTCCTCTGCTGATTCATTCCTCAAAAAAGCCCATTATTGCCCTTTATACCCCTGCAAATGCCAACATTCTTGTCACCTCTCCCTTTGGTCAAAGTCCCCTTCCCCACTCAATATTTCCCTTATTCATGCCCAAAATCCCCTGTAAATCCTATTCCTGCCCCTGGTTTAGCCCTTTCTACCCTTAATTCTTCTATCGTTACCTCCCTTGGGCCTGAAATTACATTCAAAAGGAGTTAAAATGGTGAAATTTATGAGTTTGGGTCCTAGCCCCTTTTGCCATCAGCCCCCGCACCCTTTCCGTCCATATGCCCAAGTGCCGGGACCACTCGCCAAATCCGCTAGGCGCTTAGCCCCTCCAACCCTTTCTCTGCGCGAAAAATCATCGGAAAACCTTTGCAAAGGCGCATTTGTGGGTTTTTATACATTTTGTTTGATCGACGGATCTCGACCGTCCGTTAAAGATCCGGATCTAACGACGCAGTGCTCGCCTGAAACAATGGACCCCGCCTGCATAAGTCATCCTCTGAACCCGCCGGTAAATTCCGCACCACCGTTGGGCGCCTGGCGGTATTCATCCAAAACCCAACGATCCCATTCATCTCCTGCCACGCATCCTCTTGTACAATTCTGAAAACCGCCATTTCGCGCATTAAACTTCGGTACGGGGCGCCCAGCGAAATCCACAACCACCATTGGATCTCGAGATCTTCATCCGACGGCCTCCCTTCGTCCAAGCTGCTCGCTCGTTAGTCGGTCTTCGCCACACCCGTAGACCCACCATGTGTCACCCTCGCCGTTGATCTGTGCCCGATCAATGGTCCAGATCACCCTGCTCGCCGTTGACTGCTCCACGGCCTCCCGATCCGCCACGTCAGTGCCACGTGTTCCATCCGTACCTTCGCCCATTCCATCGCGTATATTTGGTTCTTTTCGTGATTTTTAATACTTTCTACGTAATCTTCCGCTCCACCGCATGCAGCGTCTTCTGGTCCACTATGCATGGATTTTCCACCATTTTCTGTGTTTTTGCCCCCATTCCATCTGCTGCACAATCCTCCCATCTGTTCACACCACCTCTGTCACCCCATCTGTGTTTTCTTGATGATGTTTGCTGTTCTTGCAGGGTTTTCGAGGAGAAATGACCACCTTAACACACAGTCTCTGTCGCAACAAGAAATCGCAGAGAACCATTTTGCTGCGGATTGTATTTCTGGAAAAGGACCAGGGAAGGTGGAGACAGGGGTTCCTATTAAATGAGCAAACTTCGAGCCTTGTGAGGAACTTTCTGGCATCATTTAAAGCGCAGTATGGCAAGGTCAGAAAAGAAGGAATGGTTCAGAGCTAGGACAAGGGATTAAGGCACGATAATGAAGATCTCGAGCCTTAATCGGTGTTTAAGAGGCAAAGCATCAGTTCACATACCCCGAGGATCGATCAAAAGATCCTGAGCGTAAACAAAAGGTAATATGAGGGTTTTTCGTCAGCAGAATGTTTTTTATTCATCAAGTACATGGCACCCAAACAGCTTTTATTATGCACCACGTCCCTAAAGAGTTTTCCACCAGACTACAGCTCAAAAAATAGCCAGACATTTATGAGACAGACCTTTCTAGCAGTTTATTTCATTTTGTTCAAATCATCTAGGAGTACTTCAGCCAAAAGATGTCAAGATCAAATCTGGAGCAGATCATTCTCTCGTAAGGAAGGTGACAGAGATTGAATATACAGCATGTCAAGCAGAATGGGCTTCAGCCCTGCATTCATTGTTGTGTTTAAAGATACATTTAATTTTCACCTACCTTCTCAGTCGATCTTAGGTTCATCCTTTGCTATAAAGCACAGAAGGAAACATTGTAACGGTTGTTGATGAGAAATCAGTGGAACGCAAGCATTGTTCCGATTTGAGACAAGTTCTCTGTGTATATTGTAAGATAGACTGAGATTATATGTATTCAGAGTGAATGTTCAAGCTATGGGCTATGATGTACCTGATTGGTGTTGTTTTTAATATGACAAGCATGTTTCTTTGGATATTGATCTAAAGCAGCTGGTGATGTTTCCTTTTTCTCTGTATTTGTGATTGACTTGCTCTTATGTTATGTTCCATTTCATTTCATTTCTACTGGTAGGAAACATAAGTATAACATAGGATTCACCCTTGATATGTGCCCTATGTTTCCTGCTCTCCCTACCTCAGTGTTTTCTACTTATATGTGTATCTGAATGTTGATTTCAATTGATTTAACCAGTGTAGTGGATGATATTGCTTGCTCTCTGATGTATGAATTAATGAAATCTATGTTTAGATGTTCTTGGTAGGATTTAGTTGAATGTGTTGAGAACCTGGGAGGTCTAGAACCCTGTATCTGCCTCGCTAGGAGCTTTCCATCCCAATTAAACCTTTCCAAGATCCCTTGTTTCACCTCTAATTCTGTCCAAGCAGGCCTGGAGTTAAATGACCTCTGGCCTGATCTATAGACAGAGTTGGTTGGTTCTCCTCCTTTCATTTTCTGTCCTTAATGTCTCATTCCACAAATCATCCTTTAAGATCCAAATGCTCTAGATTACTAGCCCAACAGAAAACTTGTGCATTGATTACAAGTAAATCCTTTCTTGAATCCATAGCCCAATGGCTTTGATGTTCTCTGAGTCATTTGTATCTGCCTAAACTTCCTCTTTGCTCATACTTGTCTTATTTTGGTCCTTATTTTCCTGATTCCCTCCAACCAAACACAAACAATTAAACAAACAACCTCGAGCCTATAACTAGCCTAAAATCATAACTTTGAGCTTCAAAGACATATCCTTTGACTTATATAGAGAGATCCCTCTCTGGACCTAGGAGGGCTAGATCCTAAGGTCTGAAAGTGGTTCTATGTTGTCTCATCTTTTGGTCAAATATTTGTCGGCTGTTAGGAATCTCAACATAATGACTCATTGAGGGAATTACGGTACATTTCACCATATTCCAAGTTTTAGGCCTTAGAAGCAGAACTCTTTGTACGGTTTGACGAGTAATTTTCCCCTTTGCGAATCAACCTCCATTGTTGAATATCCACCGTACTCCTAGACAGAGCCTGGAAAGGGACAGGTAGCCTCCAGATCTCATCCTCTTTTCAGAGGTGACATATCTGGTAAATGCCCTCCCAGTCAATCTCTGGTTGGATCTTGTTGTTTTAGAGGAGATTCCTGAAAGGTGATAGTGCCTGAGCACTGTGGTGGACAGTGTACCCCTTAGAAACATCCTAAAACCCTCCACCTGGCGACTCCATTGTTCCTAAACAAAAAGACTCCACTGGTGATCGGTGGGCTTTCTTTGATCACTGTGGTTTCATATCAGAATCCAGCACAGACGGACCCAAAGCATAATGAAGACTCCACAGGGAGGCCAGTTCCCAAGACAACATTAACCATAGTAGAAATAACAAGTAGGGCTAAGCTGCTTGGCTTATAAACAGCACTCTGGCTCACATAACCATTCATACAAGAGCTTTCCCTGATCCAAACCCACCTGAAACAGTTGATAATCCTGAGAAAATCCTTAAAAGAACACCTGTGAGTAGGAGATCAACTATTTCCAGCAACATTCATAGAGCCAATTCTGCACCAGAAGATCTTGCGGCTCTATTAGACCCTCTCTTCGACCTGGGTCTTCAAAAGCAGTTGCCTGGAGCCAAGTCATTGGTGTTTCGGACCAGCCGGACACTAGGGGCAATTGAGACCCCTCATACACACCACACGATCTTCCCTCCTTTGGAGCAAGGCTCTACACCACCTGATCTGCTAAATGGTTCTGCTGGTCCAAACATCCCTGTCATCCAGATACCAGCTGCTCAAGTTAACCCTTTACCCCATCAGAACATCATTATGGCAGCTAGGTATGCACCTTTGCTTTAACCTCAACCCTTGTTACCCTTACCCAATGATTATAAATAAAAAATCCCACACTTCACTGCTAAAGAGTCCGTAACAGCTCAGCAACATTTAGATAAAATGGAGGACTCTTTTGATTATATGGAAATTGATGATGAAACAATCAAAATGAGGATCTTTGCCCAAATCTTAGGGGGTGAGGTGAAGAAATGGTTTAAAGGATTGCCTCCTGGCAGCATTCAAGATCTCCCTGCATTATACCAGTCATTCATAAACAAGTGGGAGGTTAGAGAAAACCCTCGCCAGCTCCTTGCAGAATACATGTCCCTTAAGAGGAATGTAGGAGAGAGTGTTCATGATTACACCACTAGATTCAAAAGCATTTATAATGCTCTCCCTCCACATATGAAACCTCCGCAAGGTATGGCCTTAGAAAAATATCCCAATGGATTTGATGATGACATGGCCTATGAGCTTAGAGATAAAGAGTATACCACCCTGGAGGACATGCAGAAAGGAGCCATAACCATAGAAGCAAACTTAATGGAAAAAAGGGCAAGACTAAAAGCTGAAAAAAGGGTAACATATAGGGATGACAACATAGCTTCCACATCTGATCCCAAGTATGATAGAATTTCGAAAAATGTGGAAGAACTGCAACAAATGATTAAGAGGATGGTTGTCCAAAATAATAACCAAAACAGAAACTAGAACCAAAACATTAGAAGAAACAATGCTGCTCCCAACAGACAAAGAGAGTCAGATCAAAAAATTATTCCCCCATTTCAAGAAAACCTTTTAGATGAAGACGAGGGAATCATTGAGGAATCTGAAGGGAATACAATAAACATGTTTGGAGCAGAGGACTCAGTCCTTAACTATGATTCAGAAGAAGATCAGCCCTCACCATCATTTTTGGAGGAGGAATGGTTAGAAACTGAAGATTACAGACTAGGATTTGAAAACGCCATGATGCAAGTCAGGGAACAATATGAACTTAGGAGCAAGAAAGGCCAAGATACTTCCAAAACAAAGACTCCTGAGGTAACCATCAAGAAAAGACCTGACAAAACTTCTAAAGTAACCTCTGTAAATAACAAAACAACAGTTGAAAGTTCTGGTAGACATAAAGAGAAGGACAACCAGGACAGTGGAAAACAAAGCCAACCAACCAGCAGTACTAGCACTTCGGTTAGTACCCCTAATACAACTATTCCAAACCTTGTACATAGTGAGAAAACATCGAATGACTCAGCCACCAAGGCAGCAAATAAAACAGAGTCGAGTGTTCCCAAGATACAGTCCACTTTCAATTTAGAGAGTGAGATTGCAAAAATCAAAATCTCTGTACCATTATCTGAGCTAGCCACTCAGGATGTATATAAAGGCCAAATTTTGAAAGCGTTGAATCTAGGGGAAAACAATGACAATGTAAATCTGAATGATGATCAACCAGCCCTACTCTTTGGTCCAAAAATTGAAGGAAAATTTCAAGAAGGGGTAGTTCCACCTTTTTATATTAGTCTTAACATTCATGACAAGATCCTCCACAATGCCATGCATGACTTTGGTGCATCGCACAATCTAATGCCTAAGGTAGTGATGGAAAGGTTAGGCCTAGAAATTACCAGGCCTTACAAAGACTTATACTCATTTGACTCTAGCAGAGTAAAATGCCTAGGCCTAATCGAAGACTTATGTGTGAGTTTAACCCAGATTCCCGCCAAGTGTATGGTCATGGATGTTATGGTGGCATATGTGCCACCAAAGTATGGCATGCTATTTTCAAGATCAAGGGGAGCCAAACTGTAGGAGACAATGCAGATGGATGGCTCTTATGCCACTATCCCTATATTTGGCCAACTTAGAAGACTGTATAGAGAGTCTCATATGAAATTCTTAGTCAGTAGCCCCAAGAAACCTGAAAAATCACCATTATACCCTATACATACAGATCTAGACTCTTTTATCCTCTACAATGACCACTCCGTAGAAGAGCCAAGATCAGATAATGGAAATACAAACATACGGCCCATGGATTTCAACATAATGGCTACTCTGGAAGAATATGAGGAAGAAGACCATGGGAAATCTGCTGAAAATATAACTCTGAATGAAACAAAAATAGAACAAAAACAGCTAGCTAGTCACCTTCCTGATCTCCATGCCCATAACGAACCACAGAATGACCCCCCTCCTAGCACAAACCTCACAACTCCACATAATGGCGAACCCAGCTATAGGGGATGGTATGAAAATGAATTGAAAAAAGAACCCCTGTGGGAGATGAACTTCGATGGGTCCTGTACTAAGCAAAGTACTGGAGCAGGAGTGTGGTTGCGTAACACTGAAAATGATCACGCAGAGAGACATGCTGTCAATCTGCATTTCAAATGCACAAAAAATATTGCAGAACATGAGGCTCTCATCATGGGCTTAAATCTGTTGAAAAAATTAGGAGCCCGTAGGATAGCTGTACAAGGGGACTCAGAGTTAGTTATCAAACAGGTGAATGGTGAGTATTCAGCAAAACACCCCAGGCTTAGGGCATACAGGAATGACACTCTAGATTTGCTGAAAACGTTTGTTGAATATGAGTTATTATTCATTCCTAGGGGGCAAAATACAATTGCAAATGGATTAGCTTGCCTAGCTAGCTCATATCCTAAGGCCCCAGTTGACCAACAAATTATCATTCAGACCAAATTCAGGCCTGCAGTGCCAGACAATGAAAAATATTGGCAGGGTTTTGAAGGAGACAAACAGATTGAGGATTTCCTGATAGGCAGAAATGAGTTTGAATTTCCTGATTCAGACTCCAAATCTGATAGCTTCTGCCTAGATGAAAATTCCTCAGGTGAGGAAGAGACACCCTGTAACATAGAAATAAATTATTTTTCTGAGCAAACTGGAAATTTTAACGAAAACATGGAAAACGCAGAAAATGAAGAGGTTGAAGTGCTGCAGGCCAAAGACAAGAATATACCCAGAGGCCTGGCACCCTTGGAGGACCTCTTTGATTTTGATGACGTAGCGAAAAAACCCACAATTGAACATGCTGATTCTGATGTGGAAGAATGCAACATTGGCACTGAAAACAAACCCAAAATGATAAAACTGGCTAAGTCTATACCTGCAAACATGAAGAAGAAATACATTGACTTGTTTAAGGAATTCATTGATGTGTTTGCATGGAGCTATGAAGACTTAAAGGCCTATGATACCAACATCATACAACATAAGATACCCCTAAAGGAAAATCAGAAGCCTTTCAGACAAAAACTTCAAAGAATCAATCCAAAACAATTGCTTGCAGTAGAGAAAGAAATTAAAAAGATGTATGAAGCAGGCATAATAGTCTCTATAAGGTTTTTTGATTGGGTGTCAAACTTAGTGGCTGTAAGGAAGAAGACAGGGGAGATCAGGCTATGCATAGACTTCAGAAACCTCAATAGAGCCTCCCTGAAGGACAACTACCCTTTGCCTAGAATGGAGCATATCCTACAGAAGGTAGTAGGCTCTAAGAGAATCTCCCTGCTTGATGGTTTTTCAGGATACAATCCAGTTCTGGTACTCCCAGAAGATCAACTCAAAACGGCTTTTACCACTCCATGGGGCACCTTCATGTATGTGAAAATGCCCTTTGGGTTGATGCATGCTGGAGCTACTTTCCATAGAGCAATGGATATTTCTTTCTCAGATGAGATTGGACATTTTATAGTGATCTACTTGGATGACTTAGCGCATCTTTCCTAAGGCGAAGAAGAACACTTGAAACATCGAGGAAGGTTTTTGAGAAATGTAGAAGGTACGATACGTCCCTAAATCTAAGAAAACTGTCTTTGTTTTGCTAAAGGTAAAACTTAAGGCATTATATCCGAGAAAGGGATGGATAGACCCCCGGAGAGTTGAGGGAATACAATACTTCCAAATCACACATCCAAGAAACATCGAGGAGCTACGGTCCTTCATTGGGAAGATCAATTTCCTTAGAAGTTTATCCCCAATCTTGCGAAGCATCTTAGGAAAATGACTTAAATGCATGCTAAAGAAAGACGCGGGAATTAAGTGGGTTTGTTGAAGCCAAGAAATATTTTGAGTCGGTAAAACTTGCACTCACTCGAGGAGCCCACATGCTTATCGACCGACTCAAAGATTTCGAGGTCGACATTTTGGCCCAACACACAATAAGCCATGTGGTTGCTGCCCGGAGAGAAAAATTCGAAGGTAATGGCTTAGCCTATAGCCTTCTTCAGCAAAGCCTTGAGGGATGCACCCTTAAAGTACAACATTATGGAAAAGCAGGCCTATGCCCTGGTAAAGGCCTTAAAAGACTTTGGGGTTTACATTTTGCATTCTCACACTGTTGCTTACGTGCCCAATATAGTGGTTAAAGATATTTTGTCCCAGGACCCTGATGGGAAAAGGGGCAAATGGATTGCTACAATCTTGGAATACAACCTTGAAATAAAACCTACCAAGCTGATCAAAGGTCAAGGCATGGCCCAATTAATGGCTGAATCAAAATTGCAGGCCCTTGACATTAACATGATAAATGCCTTAGATGAGCAGGGAGGATTGCCCCACCCAACTGTTGAGGAGAAGTTTCATAACTCTCCTTGGTATTCCGATATCGTTTACGTGCTCACCAATCTCAATGCCCCTCCAGAACAGTCCAAAACTAAGGCCAGATTCATAAATCTAAAAGCCAGAAATTACTGCATCCTGAATGAAAACTTATACTGGAAAAATCCAAATGGCCTATTGCTGAAATGCTTGTCTGAAACTGAAGCTGAAAGAATCAAACAATAATTCCATGCTGGGGAGTGTGGAGGCCACCTGAGTTGGAAAACCACTGCAAATAAAATACTCAGGGTTGGTTACTATTGGCCCACACTTTTCAATGACGTCCATAAAATGGTAATTGCCTGTCATAAATGCCAAATCTTTGAGGGCAGAAGAAAACTCCTCCCCCTCCCTTTACAGCCTATCTCACCATAGAAGGTCCCTTCATGCAATGGGGCCTAGACTTTATAGGAGAGATTCATCCTGCCTCCTCTGGAGAGCATAAATGGATCCTGACTGCCACAGATTACTTCACTAAATGGATAGAAGCCATACCCACTAGGAATGCCACTGAATCTGTCATCATTAGGTTCCTAGAAGACTTAATCTTATCTCGTTTTGGCTGTCCAAGGAAAATAAACACTGAAAATGCTGCTTCTTTCGGATCCAAAAGAATGGTTGATTTCTGTCACAGGTGCGGAATAGCACTTGGAAATTCAACTGCCTATTACCCCCAGGGTAATGGCCTAGCTGAATCATCAAATAAAATCCTAGTTACAATCATTAAGAATCTACTGGAAGAGAACAAAAGATCATGGCACAAAAAGTTGATACATGCCTTGTTGGCAGACAGGCTCACTACAAAGAAATCTATTGGCATGTCACCCTTTCAGCTGGTTTATGGAACTGAAGCAGTGTTTCCTACTAGTCTTGGAGTTCCAGTGATTAAACTTGTTCAGGAGATCCAATCAGAAGAGGACAAAATGATAAGGAGAATTAATGAAACTATCCATCTTCAACAAACGAGAGAGCAAGTTTATAGCAGAGCTGTCAGAATTCAGGAGGGCATAAAGAGACAGTTTGACAAAAGAACCAAAGCTTCAGATTTCAAGGTTGGAGATAAATTTCTGAGATGGGATTCGAGAAGAGAGGACAAAGGTAAACATGGCAAATTCGACAACTTGTGGCAAGGTCCATTCATCATTCAAGCCACTGTGGGTCCTAATGCGTTTTTTCTGCAAGAACTTGATGGCACATAATTGTTTGGGGGTCCTGTCAATGGCAGGATGCTCAAACATTACTTCTATTGATTTTTCATTTCCAGTTTCACCTCCATTGTATATACCATTGCATGTTTCATTTTCAGTAAAAGGGAAAAGTTCCAAAAAAAAAGAAAAAAAAGAAAAGAAAGAAAGAATGAAAAGAGAGGTTCGGACATGCTCAAAACATGAACCTCTGAAGTAAAAAGGCATGGTTCAAACCTGATCAGAATCTGAGCCAAAAGGAAGCAGAATAGCTGATCCTAATATGCTAAAAATCTGAATCAACAGTGAAAGAGAAAACAACTCTAATATGCCCAAAGACAGAGCTGAAATCAAAGAAAGAAGTGACTCAAATATGCTCAAAACCTGAGTCACAAGAAAGAAAGAAGGATGTTTCACAGTTGCAGAATTACATGCCTTCACAATTTTGTTTTCTACAAGTTGCTGCCCAGCAAGTCAAACAGTCTAATCCTGGCCTGGCTGCGTTTAAATTCCTTGTCTTAGAATGTAGGTGAAGAAACCTGTTGGACAGTTTGATCCCAACAGGTAGTAGATTAGTTAGAGAAATAGATGAGGTTGACAATCTAATCTGGCCTCATGGAGCAATAAGGGTATAATTAGAATAGGTTTGTTTTCTGTTTTGCAAAATAAATTTAAAGGGTCTGCTAGCTCAAATGCACTCGAGGGGAAATGCTAGGATTGTAGTTTGGGTAGGTAGATTGGTTGGGAAATATTTTTGCTGATCATACTGTGGCAGCTAAAATTGAAGAAGAAAGATGGCTTATGATAGCAGGCATCTGGCCTACTCCAAAGATCATCTCTGGTTTCTTGACTCCTTCAAGGAGCAGCCATCCCCATGTGGAGCCATTGTTAGCCCCCCTATGAAATTATTAACAAGCAAGCTGGGGGCTAGTTTGCTCTGGATCCTCCAAGGATTTCCTTTCCCCTGAAATTTCATCCTCCTTGGAGTCTCTGTGTGCTGTGCCTAACATATGGTTCCTCTGCTGATTCATTCCTCAAAAAAGCCCATTATTTCCCTTTATACCCCTGCAAATGCCAACATTCTTGTCACCTCTCCCTTTGGTCAAAGTCCCCTTCCCCACTCAATATTTCCCTTATTCATGCCCAAAATCCCCTGTAAATCCTATTCCTACCCCTGGTTTAGCCCTTTCTACCCTTCATTCTTCTATCGTTACCTCCCTTGGGCCTGAAATTGCATTCAAAATGAGTTAAAATGGTGGAATTTATGAGTTTGGGTCCTAGCCCCTTTCGCCATCAGCTCCCGCACCCTTTCCGTCCATATGCCCAAGCGCCGGGACCACTCGCCAAATCCGCTAGGTGCTTAGCCCCTCCAACCCTTTCTCTGCGCGAAAAATCATCGGAAAACCTTTGCAAACACGCATTTGTGGGTTTTTATACATTTTGTTTGACCGACAGATCTTGACCGTCCGTTAAAGATCTGGATCTAACGGCGCGGTGCTCGCCCGAAACAATGGACCCCGCTTGCATACGTCATCCTCCGAAACCACCGGTAAATTCCGCACTACCATTGGGCGCCTGGTGGTATTCATCCAAAACCCAACGATCCCATTCATCTCCTGCCACGTGTCCTCCTGTACTATTCTGAAAACCGCCATTTCGCGCATTAAACTTCGGTACGGGGCACCCAACGAAATCCACAACCACCGTTGGATCTCGAGATATTCATCCGACGACCTCCCTTCGTCCAAGCTGCTCGCTCGTTAGTCGGTCTCCGCCGCACCCGTAGACCCACCATGTGTCGCCCTCGCCGTTGATCTGTGCCCGATCAACGGTCCAGATCACCTCGCCCGCCGTTGACTGCTCCACGGCCTCCCGATCCACCACGTCAGTGCCACATGTTCCATCCGTACCTTCTCCCATTCCATCGCGTATATTTGGTTCTTTTCGTGATTTTTAATACTTTCTACGTAATCTTCCGCTCTGCCGCATGCAGCATCTTCTGGTCCACTGTGCATGGATTTTCCACCATTTTCTGTGTTTTCTCCCCCATTCCATCCGCTGCACGATCCTCCCATCTGTTCACACCACCTCCGTCACCCCATCTGTGTTTTCTTGACGATGTTTGCTGTTCTTGCAGGGTTTTCGAGGAGAAATGACCACCTTAACACACAGTCTCTGTCGCAACAAGAAATCATAGAGAACCATTTTGCTGCAAATTGTATTTATGGAAAAGGACCAGGGAATGTGGAGACAGGGGTTCCTATTAAATGAGTAAACTTTGAGCCCTGTGAGGAACTTTCTGGCATCATTTAAAGCGCAGTATGGCAAGGTCAGAAAGGAAGGAATGGTTTAGAGCTAGGACAAGGGATTAAGGCAAGATAATGAATATCTCGAGCCTTAATTGGTGTTTAAGAGGCAAAGCATCAGTTCACAGACCCCGAGGATCGATCAAAGTATCCCGAGCGCAAACAAAAGGTAATATCAGGGTTTTTCATCAGCAGAATGTTTTTTATTCATCAAGTGCATGGTGCCCAAATAGCTTTTATTATGCACCATGTCCCTGAAGAGTTTTCCACCAGACTACAGCTCAAAAAACAGCCAGACATTTATGAGACAGACCTTTCTAGCAGTTTATTTCATTTTGTTCAAATCATCCAGGAGTACTTCAGCCAAATGATTTCAAGATCAAATCTGGAGCAAATCATTCTCTCGCAAGGAAGGTGACAAAGATTGAATATACAACATGTCAAGAAGAATGGGCTTCGGCCCTGCATTCATTGTTGTGTTTAAAGATACATTTAATTTTCACCTACCTTCTCAGTCGATATTAGGTTCGTCCTTTGCTATAAAGCACATAAGGAAACATTGTAATGGTTGTTGATGAGAAATCGGTGGAACGCAAGCATTGTTCCGATTTGAGACAAGTTCTCTGTGTATATTGTAAGATAGACTGAGATTAGATGTATTCAGACTGAATGTTCAAGCTATGGGCTACGATGTACCTGATTGGTGTTCTTTTTAATATGACAAGCATGTTTCTTTGGATCCTGATCTAAAGCAGCTGGTGATGTTTCCTTTTTCTCTGTATTTGTGATTGACTTGCTCTTATGTTATGTTCCATTTCATTTCATTTCTACTGGTAGGCAACAGAAGTATAATATAGGATTCACCCTTGATAGGTGCCCTATGTTTCCTGCTCTCCCTACCTTAGTGTTTTCTACTTATATGTGTATCTGAATGTTGATTTCAATTGATTTAACCAGTGTAGTGGATGATATTGCATGCTATCTGATGTATGAATTAATGAAATCTGTGTTTAGATGTTCTTGGTAGGATTTAGTTGAATGTGTTGAGAACCTGGGAGGTCTAGAACCCTGTATCTGCCTCGCTAGGAGCTTTCCATCCCAATTAAACCTTTCCAAGATCCCTTGTTTCACCTCTAATTTTGTCCAAGCAGGCCTGGAGTTAAATGAACTTTGGCCTGATCTATAGAGAACGTTGGTTGGTTCTCCTCCTTTCATTTTCTGTCCTTAATGTCCCATTCCACCAATCATCCTTTAAGATCCAAATGCTCTAGATGACTAGCCCAACAGAAAGCTTGCGCATTGATTACAAGTAAATCCTTTCTTGAATCCATAGCCCAATGGATTTGATGTTCTCTGAGTCATTTGTCTCTGCCTAAAATTCCTCTTTGCTCATCCTTGTCTTATTTTGGTCCTTATTTTCCTGATTCCCTCCAACCAAACACAAACAATTAAACAAACAACCTCGAGCCTATAACTAGCCTAAAATCATAACTTTGAGCTTCAAAGACATATCCTTTGACTTATATAGAGATATCCCTCTCTGGACCTAGGAGGGCTAGATCCTAAGGTCTGAAAGTGGTTCTATGTTGTCTCATATTTTGGTCTTTGTCAACTTGGCCAAAACATGGGAACCCCAACATCTTCCTTGTCAACTTCTTGCATGTGGTCCTGTATGCCCACAGAACAACATGTACGTGCACATCCCTGTTAGTATGAATCTTTAATCAGGAAAAGATCACTTTAGCTACGCATAACAAATAGCCCTAACATCAATTATGGCTGCCAATATATTTAAATCTACAGTTAGCTGATCCAAATAAAGCTGCACAAATCCAGATCTAAGCATAAAAGACATTAAGGAGTGAAAATAAAATGTTTCTCCATGCATCCAATAGACAAGACAAGAACAATTTATTTGAAAGAATTTTTATATTAAAGGGGCACCTGAGAGGAAAACAATAAAGGTGTTTCCAATTCTCCTCAATGGGATGGGTTCTTGAAAGTCCTCATCATTTCAGATCTAAAATTTCTCTCTCTTGTTGGTGTAGAAAGCCCAGACAAACATAGAACTTAAAGGGAGCTCACAAGACAAATAATGGAGAATGTGACAATGGCAATGGCTCAAAGTCAGACCAAGAGTATAGATCCAAAGTGATCTAATGCAATGAAAGGTGACTAATGAATGGGAAAACCCTTCTATTTATAGCAAAATATTAGGGCGGTCTAGAACTTGTTGCATGAATAAAATATTATTAATCAAATTCTAGAACCACCCTTTAGGAATATTTTATTATATTTGTTGGAGGGAAAAGGATTTTTGACTTGGGTCAATTCCTTTATTTATAAATAATAAATAAATAAATGATTTATTTATTATTTTAAGGAAATGGTGGGAATATAATTAAATAAATAGTGATTTATTTAATTATTTATAAATGATTTCGTCAAATTTAACTAAGAATATTATTTAAATAAGGATTTAAATACCTTATTCCTAGGAAATAATCAAATAAATAAGGATTTATTTAATCGATTTCCTTGTTTTGGGTTAAATATGACCAGGAAATATAATCAAATATAGATTTGTTTATTATTTCTTTTTGGGGTTTCCTGTTTAGACCATAAAAAACTTAATAAAGGTGTTTTAGTAAGTTATTTCACATAGTGAAAGAAATTTTACTTAGGGTGAAATTGGTCTTACATGATGTACTTAGGTTCATCTAATGATAATAGGTTAGATGACCAAAAAATGGTGTAACAGATTGCCCCCCAACGTAAGAGTGTTAGGAGAAAATCATATGACCGAAGTACGTTGTAAGAACTCGATCACTAGACATCAAGAGGGAAGTCAGAGAGAGAAATGTAAGGTAGTCTAATGTGCTAAAGGACTAGACCCTGAGGAGACGAGACTTACAGGTGTAACAAGTCTCTAGTTTATGGAGTGGTACCTATGCTAAAGGCGGCGGGGGAGGCATACCTATGCCTGCCGAGACAAAGTACAAAAGGATAGTATGTCTAGTAAACAAGGAACCGAACGATAAAGTACATACTGGCATAAATATGAACCAGAAAAATAGAATGATGAATCCCACATACATGTTGTGCCTGGAATAACATCCAGGACTTATACAATAATATTTGAGTACATGAGATACAAATACAACCCAAATACCCCCTATACATGGGGAAGGGCTTGCAAAATCTAACTGATACATGCAAATTGAAAAGGCGCTGCAAGCGGCTGAGACCGACATCATCAAATGTAAGGAGCTGCATCAAAGGCTGAAATGAAGAAGTCATTCGGGCATGTGGGGGGCTACCTGCAGGGCCACCCCCTCATGAGGGTTGAGACATCTCACACACACCCGGGAATCACTAATAGCTGCTGCTGCATCACTGGACCATCAAGTATACAGATCACGATCATGCGTACACCCTCCTCTAGACCTAGATTTTGGAGTAAATGAGCTGATGTCAACAGAAGGAGGTCCGCCATAGGTGAGGCAATAAGGGATCCCCAACTAAGGCGCGAGAGAAAATAGTAGAGTGACTAACAGACGGACACTAATGATGATGATGAAATGGGGAAAGTTCCAAAGGGGACCATAAAAACATGAGTACGAAATGGTATCTCATGACAGAAATAGATAAGAACAAGAGTAAGTATGGAGGCAAAGCGGTTCCCCAAGGAAGAGTGTTGTAAGTGAGAAAATCCGATTTTGAGGAGAGGTGGAGTAAGACTTTGTGGACAACATGTGCCCTGGTGAAGTAGCGAATTACGAAAAAAAACAGATGCTAGCTATCTAAAAGAAAATAAAACATACATTTCGAACGGGAAATGCTAAGGGTAATATCTCTTAAGATAGAGTGCATTGCGAGGATTAGGAAGGGGGTGGCCTTCAAATTCCTCTAAAATATATGCCCCCTTACCAAGATCTTTAATGATGATGTAAGGACCTAGCCATGATGAGTCAAACTTCGCATGACCGTGGGTATCGTGGGCCTAGTCATATACTAGAACAAGGTCACCTTCATGAGAGGTACGAGGGTGTACTTTTTGGTCATACTGAGCTTTGGAGCACTTTTTGGCCACTTCAAGAGTTTTCAATACAACACGACGGTCTTCAGAGGCGTGCTCAAGCATGATAATTTGTTGTTCTAGGGGTTGGGTATCAGGGAGAAGTTCGACGACAAAGTGAAGGGAAGGAATTTCACACTCGATCGGTAAGACTGCCTCCTCACCAAAGACAAGGTGCAAAGGAGTGAAACTGGTGGCAGTTTTAACAGAAGTGTGATAAGCCCACAAAGTAGGGAAGAGCATAAGATGCCAATTGGTTTTGTGCTTATTCACCGTTCATTGAAGCATGGTCTTAAGAATTTTGTTGACCGCTTCAACTTGGCTATTACCTTGGGGGTAATAGGAAGATGAATATTGGTGCTCAAAACCCAATAGTGAGGATAGCTCGTGCCAAATCTCATCTTCAAAATGTTGGCCATGGTTAGAGACCAATTTTTTTTGAACCTTGAATCGAGCAATGACGTGGTTAAAGAAAAAGAGGGTTGCGGTGGCTGCTGTATTGTTGAATGTTAGCATAGCTTCAGCCCATTTTGTGAAATAGTCAACCACCATGATGATATATTTGTGGTTACCAGTAGATGGAGGTTGACACTCCATAAATTTGATGGTCCATTTACAGAAAGTACCGGCTGTGATGATGGGATGGAGGGGAGTGGGAGGAGCTCGTGCCTTAGGGGCGAAATGCTGGTAATTGGAACAGTGTTTGACTACTTCAATGCAATCGCTGAAGAAATAAGGCAAAAAATACCCAGCGCGCATGATTTTTTGGGTGGTAGCAAGGCCGGAGAGGTGGCCACCACAAGCACCGCTATGACAGGCATTGAGGACTTGCTCGGCTTCAGCGCGTGTGAGGCAATGATGAAGGAAAATATCTACTCTGCGACGATAAAGGTCGTCACCGATCAGAAGGTAGTGAGGGGCTTGGTGTCAGATACGTCGTCGAGCATCACGATCAAGATGAAGGGTGAAATTTTGGGTTCATAAGTAAGTAAGGATGTCACCGTACCAAGGATCATCAGTGGTGATGGAAAATAAATGTTCATCGGGAAGAGCATCATTAATTGGAGTAGCTTGTGTCCTGGTAGGTAAATCAAAAATGAGTTCAGCGAGGACTAAACCTTTCTTGCTTTTTGGGGTGAAAAATTCAAGGTCAAATTCTTGGAGGATAACGACCCAACGAGCGTACTTCCCACTGAGGATGTGTCGACTCAATAGGAAAGCCATGGGGTTGGAATTAGTCACAACCTTGGTGGAACGCATGAGGATATAATGACGCAGCTTTTGGACCGAGAATATGACAGCTAGCGCTAATTTTTCATCATGTCAGTAGGGCACAGGCAGACCGGCAAGGTTCTTATTGACACAATAGATCACATGTTTGATACCATTATCATCCTCCTAGATAAGGACACCAACAGCCGAATAGGTGGAAGCGGAGATGTATAGGATGAAGTCTCGGTCAAAGTCAGGAGGATGGATCAAGGGAGCGGATGTGAGAGCATGCTTGAGGGCATCAAAAGACTCTTGAGCATAGGTATCGCAAACAAATGGGGTGTTAGATCGAAGAAGTTTAAGGAAGCCATGTGTGGTAGTGGCATAGTCAGGAACGAATCGGCGAAGAAAATTAGCTTTACCTTGGAGAATTTGTAGCTAGCGTAAGGTACAAGGAATAGGAAGTTCAAGAATGGCTTGAACCTTCAAAGGGTCAAGAGTTATCCTATCTTTGGACACTATGAAGCCGAGGAGACGACCGACGGGAACGTAGAGGACACATTTCAATGGGTTAAGGTGAATATTATACTTGTGACATCAGAGGAAAATGGTACGCAGATCATGGAGGTGTTGCGCCCGATGTTTAGAATGCGCAGTAAGGTCATCTAAATAGGCAAGGATAATATGAGCTAAGTCATGGAAATAATAAGACATGGCTCGTTGAAAAGTGGCACCAGCATTTTTAAGGCCAAATGGCATGACTCAATATGCGAAAGTGCCCCACGGACTAATGAACGCGGTTTTAAGTTGATCAGCATGATGGATAACGATTTGGTTGTATCCGGAGAAGCCATCCATAAAGGATAGAACCTCATGCCCCACACACTCATCAATGATTTGGTCAATAAATGGTGTGGGGAAGTTGTCTTTGGGACAAGATTTGTTCAGATCACGAAGGTCAGTGCAGACACAAATGGTGCCTTGTTTTTTGAGGATGGAGACTAGGTTGGACACCCAAGTGGTGTATTCGATGGGATAAATGAAACCAGCCTGTATGAGGTTATTGATTTTAGCTTTGATGGCTTCACGTCTAGAGGGATGAATGGGTCTCAGCTTTTGACGGACTGGAGTGGCATCAGGCCATGTGTCGATATGGTGTTTTAAAATGGCGGGATCGAGTCTGGGCATTTCTGAATAGGACCAAGTGAAAATATTGTGGAATTATTTGAAGAGTTTGGTGTAGGGTTCAATTTCTTACGGAGTGCATTGGGCACCCAAGGTGATATTTTATTTGATTCCTGGTTTGACAGAAATGTCTATTTTGATGGTAGGAGAGATATTGGCCATATTACCTTCTTTGAAAGCGTTAGGTGTAGGGATGGGGTGTTTAAACCAACTGACTTTATCGGGAATGAAGTCTTTAGATTTGATAGTATATTGGTCATGGGATTGATGTGGAAGGAAGTATGCACGATGGTGCATATCGTTCCATGGAAAATCAGGTTCGGTCATGGCTTCCATGATGTCTTCATCTGACTGAAAGATGGGAAGAGTGGAGGGAGTAGGATGACCTGATGAGGTAGAAATATTAGACTCTTGATTGTGAGGGGAAAGGCTCACATGCGCGACGTCATGTGGGGTGACAGAGGAGTAAGAAAATGAGTGGTTAGGAAAAACATCAGGGGAAGGCACTAAGGGGTCAGTTGCCGAGAATCACGATGATGACGGAAGGTAAGAAATGGTAGCTGAAGGTTCAGTCATTTCAATATCAGGATGGGAAATGTTAATTGGGGTAGACAGGTCATCTGGTGCTAGTGAAGAAGGTATATGGTCAAGTGTGGCTTTGAGTTGGTGGTATGCGGGTAAAGAGGAACGATACTTGTTAAGGCGGGGGCAGAGGTGGGTATAATGTCCATGGAAATCGCACAAAGAACAAGGGTGGTTGGTGCACAAGTTTTTAAGTTTCAGGATGGAATCAGGTATGGTGACATAGACCTCAGGGATATCGGAGTCTGGAAACATTTCATTGACCATGGTCTTGAGATGCGGTAATTCAGGATAGGTATGGGTGGCGTGATCAAAAACATCACACAAAGCACACTGGATGGTATGCTTTGGAGGCCGAGGAGGGGCAGGGTTTGTCGGGGCAGCCTTGTCCTTTGATGCCCCCCTGCGAGCTGTGCCATTCTTACCTGAAGCGGTTGCAACAAGAGGTGGTTCCTGTTGAGGTGACTGAGGTACTGTTGCAGTGGGAGAAGTCATGGGGATCAGTTGAACCGGGGTCAAAGAAAGATATGGTTTGGGTTGACTAGGCAGGGTAGTGGCTGGAGGGTCAAGGTACCAGACGGGTATACCCAAGTTCATGTTGGGGAGGGATAGGGTGGTCAAGATAGGGACAGAATAAACTCCAGGAGGGGGAGCAAGGAAATTTATCTGACCACCAGGGTAATGGCCAAGAGGAATGGTGCCAATGGGGTTGATATCAGGTGGAATCAACCCAAGAGGGTAGAGAGGCACATGGGGACTATTTGTAGAAGAAGGTTCAGTAGGAAGAAGGCTGGCTAGTGGGGGCGAAGGGATAGGAGCTGGTTGGGGTGGGTGAGGGTGAGTTTGTTGACTAGCCAAAGTGGGTTGCTTAAGGTCAGCCCAAGATGATTGCATCATGAAAACGTTCGCCCAGCTAGGATCAGATATAGGAGGAGGGTCCAGAAAGGTTCCAAGAAAGGAGGAGTCTTTATAGACGCCGGGGGAAACATTGGGTAAAGAATCAATGGTTTGCTTATTGGTGACAGCAGAGATGGTGGACTCAGGGGAGGTCTGAGATTTTGGTTCATGATATGTCAACTGGTCGATGGTGACAATATTTTCATTATGAGGGAAAAACATCTTGCGGTGGACTGCGGATGGGACGGCAGACATGGCATAGGTGTAACTACACCCCAAATGAATGTTATAGTCAAGAGGGGCGTCGATAACTTCAACATAGACACAAACAGTCTTGCCCACAAGGGTGATAGGATAGTTATGGAATAGGCCAATGGGCTGGGAGGCATGGCCATCCCACGCACGAAGGGTGATTGTGGAAGGGGCCAGCTCAGGAGATACGAGTTGTTTCCAAACCGAAGCAGACATCACACAGGTAGATGCCCCCTCATCAATAATATACTGAGCAATGTTGGAATTTTGGATTTTGACTAAGATTTTGAAAGCAACAGAAGCAGGAAGGGGGGGATGGTCTGACTGACGGGCATCGAAAAAAATCAGTTGGTCATCAGCAGGATCTACAACACCCATGGTAGATAGTAGAGCCTTCTTTTGAGAAGGACACGACTGGAGGAGTTCCAGTGTTGAAATGGTAGCAGGAGATTGTGCCAGATCATCTACTATGCTATATGAATGGGTAGCCTGACCAGAGGCAACATTTCGGCATAATGGGCCCTTAGGAATCTTGGTATGAACCTCAACTTTGAGTGGAGGGATTTACAAGCGACCATTGTGTGTCGATAGAGGCTCTGTAGGACATGAAGATGGGGACTCAGGGATAGACAGAGCGGGAGGCGTGGAGTATTGACGAGACCGAGTTTGAAGGTTAAGGTCGACGGTGAGAGGTTGGTCAGAGGCCATCATGAGAATCTGGTAATCGGAGGAACCAGAAGGGGAAGATTGAGTGGTTACTGGGGCATGAGGTGGTTGATTAGCCACGAATCCTTGTTGAGGGAAAAGATTGGTAAACACAGTGGGTTGAGAAGTAGCAGTATTGGGAGGGATAGTAGGGGAGGAATGTTGTCCCCACACGATGGCCTGAGACTCCCACATCTGCCGCATCTGTGGTAATAGGGGACAATTGTGAGTGTAATGACCATAAACACCACAACACGAATAGGGCTTATTGGTGCGAAGTGGCCTGTCTGGCTTGGGCTGAGAGCCATGTGGATGGTTGGAAGTGTTAGAATCAAAACTTGAAGGATTGGATCCACGATTACCAGAGGCAGATTGATTTCCTTTCCTCTTTCTTTGAGAAGGAAGAGAATTAGTCGCGCCCTACTGCGCAAATACTTGCCCTGGAGGGGGTGGTAAGTGTGGCTGCGGGGGTTGAGGAGGCAAGGGAGTGAGAGGTCCAAATGCTGTAGAAACTAGGACACCAGGCTGTGGGTAAGGATAAGGGTTAGGATGGGAAAAATTGTGGTAAGCAGAAGTGTGGGCAAAAGGAGGAGGCATGCCGTATCCTGGATACATGCTACCTGGAGGGGGAAAAGTTCTGGAGGTGCCAGCCCATCCTGGAGGGAAACCATAGCCCATAAGAGGTTGAGCAGAGGTATGTGAAAGAGCTCCAACAATACTGTCGGCAAAGTGAGATGCCCCCAGGGTGTTAGCACCACCGGGTTTGGGGAGGTCAGGAAGGACGGTATAAACATAACCAAATTGAGCATAGATAAGATCATATTTCAAGGCTGTTTGGAGGGCGGCTTCTTCGGTCTGAGGGAACTGGGATGCAACATATTTGCCGATAGGAGGTAAGAGGGAGTGAAGGAACCAGTCCATATAAACCCGATCTTCAAAGGTGGGAGCTCGACATAAGCTCCTTCTTTTTCGCCATTCCTGGACATGAGCGAAAAGATGGCTTGAAGAGGATTGATGGAAAGAATTCAAGAGTTCTATACTAGTGTCGTATCAGAGAGGGAGCTAGAAATAAGATAAAAAGGCTTGGGCAATGGTTGCAAAGGTGGTATGGGAAGAGGTGGCCCGATCAACATACCATTTAGAAGCTTCGTCGATAAGCATGTGTTGGAACAATCTAAGACGGATGGAGTCATCAGTAATGGAATTAGATGAACATCACATATGGAAATATTGGATATGGTTGGAGGGATCTTCACTAGCAAGGCCTTTGAACTTGGGAATGTCAGAGGGGAGCTTGGTTGACATAGTAGTCCAACTAACATCGTGGCGGATAGGATCATTGATCAACTGATTGAAATCGGGGAGACTGAGACCGGATATATAAGGGAGCAAAGGGACAGTCGAGGTAGTTCCCGTAGTGGTTCCACTGGAAACGGACCCAGCAGTAGAACTGGGGTTTCCGCTAGCGCTAGGCCCTGAAGTAGACATGGTGAAGGTAACAGGGGGAGAACCCAAACAATCAGAAGAAGAGTCAGAGTGCGGACTTGGGGGAGGACTTACTCGATGACGACGGGAAGGAGGAAGTCGAACAATCGGAAACTGAGGGTGAAGGCCAAGAAGTCTCCGGGATAAACTCCTTGAAGGTGCAATGATGACGGGAAGAAGAAAAACCGACAAGGGCAGGGAGGTGCAAAATCAAGTGAGGTCAATGTCGAAACAAGGGCAGCGAGGTGCAGTGTCAATTGATTTTAAAGTCTTTGGCAGGTGGTGTTAACCAGGCTCTTCTTCACTTAGGGACAGTGTGTGGTGTGTGTTAATTTTAATTTTTAAACCCAATTGTTTTGAGAGTAAAAGAAAAAGTGTGATGCATAATTGAAAATAAATCTGCAGTGAATAGTAAACAAGACTAAAATAACAGAAAATTAATAGCTAACAATACATCAATTTAACCCAAGAAGGCAGGTCTCTCAAAACTAGTATAGAAGAGGGGAAAATCTAATCAAAACACGCTAAAAGAGGCCAATAGATCTAAGGTCAAGAGGGATAGGGATCTAGAGGAGAAATCTATTGAAAAGAGGTGCAGAAAACAACAGAGAGGCAGAGGCAAGGTTGCTTCTACAAAGGAAAGAATCAGCTAAAGGTAGAAGGGACAAGGAGGTGACCCTAGAGATAAACCCAAAAAAAACTAAATGAGGTGAATTGAAAGGGAGAAGAGCTGATCTAGAGGGATATTAAAATGAGGTATCAGATCTGAAATGAAGAAGGCTGAAACTCTGAAAATTCAAACGTCTGAAATAGCTAAAACTCGCCCACAAAAAATGGAGGGTACTAAATCCCGAAGGGGAAATATTCCCACTTAGTTGAGTGAAACAGATCAGAAACAGGTCCAAACAGGCAGAGACGGAGGCTGGAAAACCCTAATAGAAGCTTTAGACAAACCCAGAAAAATTGTTGGAAAATTGCAGAAAAAAGTGCAGGTCGCAGGTTCTGACCTGTTTTCAGCCCAGGTCGCAGTTTTGGGGCAGAAAAGTGCGCTCTCCAGTCCAGGTCACAGTTTTTTGGCTGATAAGTGCAACCTCTAGATCCGGGTCTCTCGGTGGCATATTTTAGAAAATGTTGTCGTCTCAGCTGCGGTTGATGTCTGTCACCTGCGCAATAGGGCCAAAAATGCACGGAAGTTAAAAATATTAATGTTTGAGGGTTTTAGAGGTGAAAAATACCATAAAAATAGGAAAAAAAAAATTGAAGAGAAACCCTAGGGTCTGAAATAGTTGGATATGTAGGAATATATAAAACGATAGCGGTCGCAAAAGAAAACCCGCGTGGAGTCGCCAATTGTTAGTATGAATCTTTCGTCGGGAAAAGATCACTTTAGCTACGCATAACAAATAGCACTAACATCAATTATGGCTGCCAATATCTTTAAATCTGCAGTTAGCTGATCCAAATAAAGCTGCACAAATCTAGATCTAAGCATAAAAGAAATTAAGCAGTGAAAATAAAATGTTGCTCCATGCATCCAATAGACAAGACAAGAACAATTTATTTGAAAAAAAAATTATATTAAAGGGGCACCTGAGAGGAAAACAAGAAAGGTGTTTCCAATTCTCCTCAATGAGATGGGTTCTTGAAAGTCCGTAGCATTTCAGATCTAAAATTTCTCTCTCTTGTTGGTGTAGATAACCTAGACAAACATAGAACTCAAAGGGAGCTCACAAGACAAATAATGGAGAATGTGACAATGGCAATGGCTCAAAGTTAGACCAAGAGTATAGATCCAAAGTGATCTAATGCAATGAAAGGTGACTAATGAATGGGAAAACCATTCTATTTATAACAAAATATTAGGGCGGTCTAGAACTTGGTGCATGAATAAAATATTATTAATCAAATTCTAGAACCACCCTTTAGGAATATTTTATTATATTTGTTGGAGGGAAAATGATTTTTGACTTGGTTCAATTCCTTTATTTATAAATAATAAATAAATAAATAAATGATTTATTTATTACTTTAAGGAAATGGTGGGAATATAATTAAATAAATAATGATTTATTTAATTATTTATAAATGATTTAGTCAAATTTAACTAGGAATATTATTTAAATAAGGATTTAAATAACTTATTCCTAGGAAATAATCAAATAAATAAGGATTTATTTAATTGATTTCCTTGTTTTGGGTTAAATATGACCATGAAATATAAAAAATTATAGATTTGTTTATTATTTCTTTTTGGGGTTTCCTGTTTGGACCATAAACAACTTAATAAAGGTGTTTTACTAAGTTATTTCACATAGTGAAAGCAATTTTACTTAGGGTAAAATTGGTCTTACATGATCTACTTAGGTTCATCTAATGATAATAGGTTAGATGACCAAAAAATGTTGTAACAATCCCAATCATTTCGGTTAGCATTGAAAATATTAGTGAGCGCGTTCTCCAATATCTTATTAAAAGCTTTTACTGCACCATTTTCCTGAGGGTGATATGGTGTACTCTTCCAATGGTGTATCTGGAATTCTTTAGTAAAATATTGAATTGTTTCATTTAGAAAGTGTGTTCCTTGGTCACTCATCAAGATCATAGGACACCCAAATTATGTCAAGATATTTTTCGAAAATGAAGTTCATAGTTGTTTCTACGTTGTAGTATTTTACAGGTGCAGCCTCGAACCATCGGGTCACATAGTCCGTCACAATTATTATATAGCACGCACCTATCTTATTTCTTGGAGGGTTGATGGGTCCTATGAAGCCAATGGCCCATTTTTCAAAATATTGTAATCTCATTTGTGGTTACAGGGGAATTTCATCCCTCTACGATGGTTTCCCCGTCCACTGACATACGTCACAAGCACAAAAATATGCATCAGGGTCATTGTGCATAGTAGGCCACTACAAACTAGCTCGTAAGATCTTCTGCATGGCTTCTTTCCCTGCATAATGACATCTCGTAATTCCCCCATGAGTTTCTACTAATATGTCCTATCTTTCGAATTCCAACACATATCTCCTCAATATTTCATCCTCCCCCATTTTGTATAGTTGGCCAGTAATCAAGGTGAAATCAACTGCACATGCGACCAAATCTTTATTTTGTTTCGCCATATACTCCATGGGTGCACTTCCAGTGGTTAGGAAATTAATGATATCAGTGAAGTGATCATATACTACCTTAATGGAAAATAGTTGTGCATCGGGTAGTCCTTCTTCCAAGTTAATAGGCTCTTCTTCATTTTCAATGCGCGATAGATGGTCTAACCTGACATTCAGTCTCCCTGGTTTCACAATTACTTCAAAGTCATACTCTTGAAATAATAACAACCATCTGCAGATCTTCCCCCCAACACAGGCTTTTTTAACAAATACTTCAAAGCATAGTGATCGGTAAACATCTTAAAATGACCTCCCAATAGATAGTGGTAGAATTTCTGCAACGCGTAGACCATAACTACTCCTTTCCTCTCCATGGTTGAGTAGTTGTGCTCTGAACTTGACAATTTCCTACTCGCAAATTCAATAGGGTGGTCAATATCCCCTGCTCCATGCTGCGCTAAGACAAATCCTAACACGATGTAGGATGCATCGACGTGTACATGGAATTCCTATGTCTAATTTGGAAAAACCAATAAGAGGGTAGTGACCATCTTCTCCTTAAGAAATTCAAAGCTCTTATGGCAGTCTGCATCCCAGAAAAATGAGGCAACTATCTTTAGCAACTTCTCCATTGGTGCAGTGATCAATGCATAACCTTGAATAAACTTCATGTAATACCCTGTGTGCCCCAAAATTGAGCGCAATTGTTTTACATTTTTCAGAACCTCCAGGCTAACAATAACAACAATATTTGTTGGATCCACCATCAACCCTTTTTGAAAAACGATATGATCCAGAAAGATCCTAAAATGGATGCAGAATATGCATTTCTCCAGGTTGAGTGAGATTTGGTACTTCCGACAAGTGTCCAGTATCAGGGGCAGGCTCAACACATGCTTCTTTAATAATGAAAATACAGTCTAGTCATCAAATTATACTTCTAAGAATTTGTGGATGTATTCCTTGAACGCAGCTACTACTAAGCATGAGAAGATAGATGGTGCATTCTTCAAATCAAATGGCATGATTGTGTATTGAAACAATCCCCACTCTATTGCAAAGGTTGTTTTTCTTCTATCCTCCAACACAATCCTTATTTGATGGTATCAAAAGATCCATCCATGAATCTACTTCCAGCTCACATTGTCCTGTATTTCATCAGAAAAGGAAGTTGAGAATGGGTCATGCACGCAAGCATAATTCAAATTATGTAGATCTACACAAATCCTTATTTCTCCCTTGGTATTCTTATCTTGAACCACCATAGGGCTTACCCAATCAGACTCTTGTACTGGTTCAATGATCCCTGCAAGCACCATTTTTTCCAAATCCTCTTTGAGCTTCTGCTTGTATTTTTGATTCAACCTATATGGGCGTGGCTTCATGGGTCATGCATCTGGTTTCAATGTGATCTTTAGTACCCCCATTTCTCCTATAATACCCTTCAGTTCAGAAAAATTCCTAGGAAACAACTCCTCGTATTTAGTCAATAGATCGATGAAATTTCCCATAATATCATCATCCTAGTAGTCCCCTAATTTTTCTAATTTTGGTTGCTCCTCTTAGCCAATATTGGATTTTCTAATATTCAGAGGCTTAGTTATGTCAGATAACTCAACTATAGGCCCAGACACTATGCGCTGTCCTTTAGACTAAGGAATAGTAATGTTTCTTGGGTTTTTTTTGTTATCTTCAATTGAAGGAGTTTGACAGTCCATGATGTCCCTCATCTGTGCATCCCATGCTGGAAAGGCGCATTCCACCGATGGATTTGTGGTGTCAAAGATGACTTCCCAAATATCCTCTAGTGCCTCATCAAGGCATTCGAACCCACTTTCAAAACTAAAGGCTAGGATAAGTCTTTCTATTAGCACGGTCCATTCAGTAGTTCCTCATCGTAGCTCAGTTTCTAGGTACCAATTTGTAGACAACTTCCTTAAAGTGTGAATGAATATATGCACCCATTATGGCTTCGACTCTTCATCCCATGCTTCAGTCCATCTAGCCAGATGCTTTTGCAGATCTCCATGTCTGGAATATATTTCTCCTATTCTGGTATTCGGATGCTCAAATCATAGACGCATCATGTGGGAACATTCTCCCTAGTTAGCCAAGTTAACTTTGTGCGTCTCCCACCAACGTGTTGGGGTTGAGTGCATAGCTATATCAAGTGCATGGAACCGTTATGCTTCTGGAACAATTTTTTCAAGTTCTTATAAAAATAGATTAACATTACTCAGACCATCATAATAGGGAAAATCTCGTAACTCTGAGGATATGCACCAAAGAACTTTTGTCACCCGATTGCAGTCTAGTGCAGATACTTCATGCAAATAGTTTTTCCAATTTTCCATCTCCTCATCTGAATCTGAAAAGAATGAATTATCTTTCTCCTAATTAAGCCAACCATTTACTGTTGGGTTGATCTAGTCTTTATCCCACACAATTAACTTATAAATATGGTCAACATCATCATCTGCAGGCACCAGATTAGTGTATCTTTCTCCTTTTGCAGGGTCCAGAGGGACCACAACTCGGGTTCCATTACTTTCAAAAACCATACTTCTGCGCTTGAGGTTAATGATGCTATCCATATCGATAGCCCAATCTAGACCCAACAACACAGAATATGGGTCAGTATCATCAACAATCTGGATAACTTCAAAGGCTGCGAGCACTTGGACTCCTTCAATATCAACGACTACATGTGAGAGTCTTCCTAATGCGATAATATTTTGATAGTTCTCCATGCGCAACTAAATAATGGACAACTCCAAATTTGGTTCTCCCATTCGCTACCAAGTTTTCTTTGGTAATACATTCACATTAGACCCTAAATCCAAGATAACTTGAACCATTTTGTATGCACCGATCTGAGCAGTTCAGTGCATTTCCCGTCTAGTTCTTATTTTATTATTGTAAATATTATTGACAACCTTATGCTCTATCAGGGGTTATTACTTCTCTACGCAGTTGTCTATTAATGCTTGGAGGTTCTCGATTGCCTTCTTATTGCATAACAATTTAATACAAGCCCGCAGGAAGGGCTTTAGCTTTGCATCTCCTTCAGCCATGACCATAGGCTTGCTTGGTGCTTTATATGTCGATGGACCCATTTCTGCAAAATCATTCTTATATTCTACAAAATTCTCCTTTTCCCTCTATAATTTTAATCCTTCCTTCTTTTCAGGTGCCTTTCGGATCCAGAGATCAGTATCAGGATTTTTTCCTTTATCTTCACCTGTTGCTGGACCATTTCTAGTAACAATATTCACACTTGGTTCTTCTTCACGTAGCTTAGCTCTTATCATATGAATATTTTAAGTGGGAGACTATGGTTTATTTTCTTTCATTCTCACAAATAATGCAGGGAAATCTTCAATAACATGATAAAATTTTCTACAATACTTGTAGGAATGTTGTGCTGGGCGTTGTACCTCAAGAAACAATCCCTTGGCTATGGTATGGAATCAGTGCTCGATACATTTATAAATGTATGTCACAATATTAAGATATCAGATGGTCTTCGTTAAGCACCTTTGGAAATCAATTATTTATAACCCTCAATGATCTGATATAATGAAAGATTTCACAATGCCATTATCTGCTGATATAACTATAAATGGAAGAAATAAAATGGAATGGAAACCAAAAATGATATGCTGGATAACATAATATATCACTTTAAATCTCCGAAAGAACTTTATAGAGAGAAAATTGTTGGAGTGAAGGAGCCCACATTAAGGACGTTTAACTCTTAGTTACAAACTATAAAAAGAGACCCACAACTACATTACTTCACCTCATTCATAGAAGAATAAACACATAACAAAACTGGAAAGACGCATCAACATCAACAGGTGCAAGAAATTTGATCTTCTTTCATTAACTTTCAGAAAATTCAATACAAAATTTACAGTCTTCCAGAGGTCCAAAACTCAAAACTTGCACCAAATCCAATTTCTCTACTTTATCTTTTTTCCCCAAGCCATATTCCTTATTAGTTGTGAAACTGATTTATGAAATAGTTAATAAATTGTTTTTGACAGTCTTCCTTTCAAAATTCTCTTCAAAATAATGAAACTACATTTTTTATTTAACATTATATATATTATTAGTAATAATATATATAGTATATTTAAAGGTTTCTTATGTTTTAGAAGATTTATACATTCGAACGATAGCATTTAATTAGACTCCTAATACATAGAATAAATTAATGAAGGAGGATCAAATTTTCAATGTATGGTGATAGAGTCAATGAATATGGATGGTGTGTGGGTCCCATTGTCCTCTCCACACATAACTTTCCCAAAACCATAAACCACTTGCGGAGGCACCTGTGGTTGTTTCCAGAAATGAATTGAGTGATGCTGCATTGAATACCAACCGTTGATTTCTTTGATGGCAGTTTGGGAAAAACAGTTTATGGGATCACTTCTTCACATATGTTTCGTATATCTTGTGATTCTGGGTTGCGACAATCATTGCAAGAGAGACCAACTCTTCTTCCTTTGCTAAGTCCATTGAATTCTATTTTCCTTGAAAATTCGGCACTGGGATGCTTCCACCAATGCAAATTTACGAGCCTCCATATCTACTCTTGCTGTAGTTTCTACTGCTAGCTTCTCTCTTTCTATCCTGGGTAAATGTGGATTTGAATCAACCAATGTCTTGTCAAGTGTGGCATTTTGATCTTTCTTTTCCTCAAGCATTCTTATTTTCCGATCTAGATACAATTCTATCCTCCCACTATAGTGAAACATTATAATGGAAGCTCATTAGGGAAGTGGCAGCATTGAAAAAGAGACCATGCATACACATTGAGAGAAACAAACACTGGTCCGAAGTTGACACAAGCTTATGTTTTCTTCTGCCAGGAATTCACAACTTGCGAGACGTTTTTTAATAAAAATAACATTTAAGGAACTGGCGAAATCTATAAAACCACTTTGAATTTTTGGACAATTCTCGCGGTTAAATCAATTGGGGCCACTCTTCGAAAAACCCATGTTGCGGATTCTTGAAATCGTTTTCTGTATGCCCACAATTTGAAATAAAAAATTCTATGTCGGGAATGTCTGTGTTTTTTGAGATGTGCAGTCATCTATTTCCAATTCTCCATCTTCGCACAGTTATTCAAATGCCTTTAAATTTTTTTGTTTATCTCAACTATGACTTCATATGTAGAATTGGATAAGCCTCTTTTTATTCTTTTAAGGAACCTTTCCAATATCATTTATTTCAAGCAATTCCTCGGTCTTTCTAGGTGTCATTTTATTGATATGTTGTTTTAGGCACCTAAAATTTCTTCAACATAGTATTAGATTTCCCGTGCTTTTCCACCTCCATGAAGACTCATCCAATACATCCAAGGCATCTTGACGACCTCATGCGTGACATGTACAATCTTCCAATTATATAATTGATAGTCTACTTACCTTTAACTCAAATTTCAACTGTGCCTTCCTTAGAATGAAATGCAACAACTATTTATAGAAAATCATCAGTTATATGATTGATCACTACATGTGAATTAAATCAGATTTAATTCACTGGACCTATAACTAGCTCATCTCTCAGTTAGAACTAGTTAAACTGATTTTAACTCAAATAATAGATTTAACTAATTACAACTCAAAATAAACTGCATCTGGACCCCTTAAAACTTAGGGATAACTCTACATGCCTCTAGTTTGACCCTCAACTAAAATTGATTGAGATAACTAAGTCTTCCTGACTCATTTAAGTTTTACAAACTATCATAAGATGTGGAATTATGATTTCCTTCTAATTTAATTAAGGGAAAAATAAATTACAAGCCATTTCTTGTTTCCATTTCAACACTCCCTCTCAACAAGAAAGGGATTGTCTGCTACCCCGATCCTATCTCTATGGAACTTGAATTTTCCTCTTGACAATGCCTTCGTCAAGATCTCTACATCTTTCTCCTCTATGTGAATGTAATATTATGACATAATCTACCTCTGCACACAATATTTAAGATGGTGATATCGAATATCAATATGCTTGGGCCTGTCATGAAAAAATGGATTAATAGAGTTTGATGCAACTCTGGTTATCACAATAAATCATTATCGGATCCATCTGTTTACCAAACAAACCAACAAGTATCTTCCTCATCTAGATGACGTCACATGCTTCCTGACTAGTCGCCATGTACTCTGCCTCTGTTCAACTTCGTGCAATTGATCTTCATTTCCTGTTGTACGAGGAAACTACTGCTGATCTAGTGCTAAAGATGACCTCTGATGTGCTCTTCCTGTCGGATGGAATCCCTACCCAATCTGCATCTATGAAACATTGAAGCTTCACTCCCTTTGTCTGTCTGTACCATAGCCCATACTCTATAGTGTTAAAATTATGCAAATTTGGTCAAATTCCACTACAGATAGCTCAGATGATCGAGATTATAATTCCATTAGATTCCTATTTTTGAGAGGTCCAAAATAGACCTATAGATCACCCCAATAGGTTAAGTGAAAGTTAAGTTATGAATTATTTTATTATTTAATTAGTCGGCCTAATCACATGTGACTTTAGTCAAAGCCCCAAGTGGTCCCTCGCGACGTTAGAAACAGAAGCATCCCCAAGATAATTTGCACACATTCGCTCATGAGATCTTATTCATTCTCTCTTGGTATTGGTTTGTATTTTTCTGTCTTGGCTCACAGAGGTAAGTCAGGAGAATCTCTCTCAAAGGATTGGGATGACATGTAGGGGCTCACAATTGATATGAGTGTTCTGGGCCAGAGCCGCAGGCAGGCCACTGTGAGGTAGCGAATGAGTTGTGCTAGAACCGTGGGCAGGCCCATTCAAGGCTGCGGTTGAGCCAGTATAATTACTGGCATATCTTGTTTAGGACATGACTAAGGTTTCTGATTCAGATTGGACTGATCTGTACCTTAGACGAGGGCATAGAATGCTCAGGTCGTGATTAGGGCTGCTATAACCACAATCTCACAATTTTAAGGTCGCGGTTGAAGATTTTTGTGGGAAGATATGATTTGGATCACAATTAGTAGCTTCCGCAGTTCCCTCATTCATCTGTTGCTCAGTCACAGTCACTTCAGACCTCTCATTGATAACGTCCTGGACTCAGATCTAGGGCTTGATAGTTTAGATCACTTGATGATCTTTTAGATATGTGCTCTTGATGTTGTAGATCTACATATATGTATATTTTCTCTATGTATTTCCATTACAAGAAGTATCTACAGTGTTCACTCCATATCAACAATATTCATCAGTGGGTTTCAGTTGAAAGATATGTGCTCTTGATGTTGTAGATCTACAAATTTGTAGATTTTCTCTATGTATTTCCATTTTAAGAAGTATCTACAATATTCAATCCATATCAATAGTATTCATCAGTGGGTTTCAACCAGTGTCAGTGAATCTCTATCCTCAGAATCAAATTCCTTCAACAAAAGTATTTTTATGGTTGTATTGTGCATATGGTAGTTTTTTCTGCAATATGAAGATATGAATTTATGGATCAGTGTACTCTTGTTATTGAATCATTTGATGATGATATCATTTGATGAAGATATAGAAGAAGAATTTGCAAGGGTTTTCCTTGTAATGGGTTTTCCCCTGGACTTGGACCAATCCCGGTGTCTCTATGTGTTCATGCTTCTCTTCCTTTTGATCCTTTGACATCCCCCTGCTTAGATGATGATGATGATGATGATGTTATTTCTACCTAGTTTCATTTTTTGATGGTTAATAATGTAGATTTGTACAAATGTATAATTATTTGGGGTGAAATTAACAAGTTATTGAAGAAATTGTTGGGCTTCCAATTTGTCTTATTTTTTTTCATTTCTCTCATGCTGTCGAGTGGCTTAATGATTATTTTTTAAGAATATTTGTTACTTATTTGTTTTAACAAGATTAAAATATCATTAATGAAAGTTTAATGAAGGCTCACTACAAGGAAAAGACCCTCTAGTGAAGGTTATAAAGGAGGTTTTTAGTGTTATAAAATTGGCCAAAATGGTCAAAAAAGCATTTGCTACAACATCCGTTTATGATTACGTAGGTTTTGGCGGAGCTTTTAACAAAAAATCAACACAACTAAAAAAATTGGGTGGCCAGAGGTTATTACAGATTTTTTTTCATCGGTGCTCTACTAAGGTTTCAACGCACTGGTGTGTGTCATCTAGATGGTGGCCCCATGGCAGTCGAAGGTGCATGCACCGGGCCGTCAAGGTATAAAACAACACCGAGCGCAGTGTTGGTGATACAAAGCACGGGGCCATTCTAATTGGCCTTGGAATTTGTGCGGTGTCTATAGGTTGTCTCAACGCACTGGTATGTATACTTTTAGAAATGCATTGGTGCACTATATTAGACAAACACACCGAAAATTATAATTGGTATTGGTATTTTTGCGGTGCCCATACGTTGTACAAGTGCACCGGTGCGTAGTCTCACATAAACGCACCTGTGCGTAGTATCGCACAAATCACTGAGATTTTTAATTGGTTTTGGTATTTGTGTGGTGCCCATAGGTCGTTGAAACACACCAGTGCACAGAAACATACAAACGCACTTGTGTACAATAACTGACACACACCGATGTTCATTTTGTATTTTTTATAAACATCGACCCATGAAAATGCAATTATTGTGATTTTTAAAAATTCATTACTCATCAAAAGTTGACACATCTTATAACAATTTTCATATTAGTTAATTTGTTATATCATATCATAATTATTGTGATTTTTTTAAATTCATTATTCATCAAAAGTCGACACATATATATCTTATAACAATATTCATATGAATTAAATTTTTATTAGTGCATTTTAATGTGATGTTTGGATTACTTTGTTATATCATATCATAAAATTTCATATATCTTCATTATAATATTTAATCATCCATTAATTTAATCAGTGGTGTTACATTTCGCAACGATAATGGAGAACACAATAGAATAAGTTAAAACATATTTTATTATATAAATATATGAATAATACAGTCTTTTTCATACAAAATGGGATAGTTATTGGTATCCCTTTGTCTTTCAATTGGGACACTATGTCCATTACATTAAACAAAATGTGTGATTTCACAGACAAATATTTTGAAAAATACAACAATGCCTTGCTTTGATATACAAACATAGTGATCATCATTCTTCACTTGAACTGTTGTCACCACTAGAGCTACTTCCATGACTTGGGTTATTTTCAGAAATGTTTTTTTCAAGGTGTTGATTGTTTCCTTCTTCTTCACCTTCCATCTACAAACATAAAAATAAACTGTAATGAGTGTATATACATTGGTGAGAATAATGAAAATTGCAATATTAAATAATATACATCAATATAAATTGAAAAGAAATGACGTACCATAGCAACAATTGGCTCATAAACTATACACATTCTTTCAAAACCATGTACCATGCCATCTTTCAAGATTTCATATGTTGGAACAGTTCTATACTTTTCTTCCTGCAAGTCTTATACCCCATAACAAATCATATATTTAATATAAAAGTTTTTTTTGTTCTATTAATTATAGACGGAGCTAAGTAAAACAAGATCGATAGATGCTTACAAATTCCACAATTAATTTCTAATATGCCAACATATACTCACAACCCATATTTAACCCAATCTCAATCGATTCGTCTGATGGTTCTTCTTTGTATGTTAGCACCTGTTTGAAGACATTCAATGATGATTTTTGTAAAACAAGTTAAAAACTACAAAAATGAAATCTAGTTAAGTTGCTATAAGGAAGTAACAATTACTCACAAACTTAGATATCAACTCTTTTCTTCCTTGTCGTCCTATTTTTTGTGCTGAATGGGTTCCGTTTTCTTTTATTTTCTGCAAGAAAATACTTGAAAATTAATATTTAATGATAAATTGTTTATTTATTGTACCTACTGATCGAAAAATTCAATGATTACATATTACATTTGAAGCACATTGTTGTTGAGATGGCTCCTCCTGCGATGCAATTTTGTCCATTTCTTTGACTATCTCCTTGTACACCTTTTTGGACATTCCTACTGGCATATTTCTGATATTAGCGTCATCTTTTGATATTTTCATAATCTTCCTAAAAATGTAACATGACAATAAGCTATTTAATTTTTATATTGATATATGAAAAGTAAATATAAAAAACATTTAAAGGAAATATTTATAAATAATTCTAGACACACATTTAAAGGAATATTACTTTTTCATTCCTTATTTTTTGTTGTTGTATGTTTTTGCTATTAAAAGTTCAACATGTCTCATTGACCAATTCTCTGGAAAATCTTACTGTAGTTTAGATAAAATTGGTTCTTGGAATCATTGGATTGATTTTTGTATTGTAAGTGGAAATAATGTCTATACATTCGTTCCACTAGATCCCTCAATTTTTTGTAAAATATTTTCCCCCTTTCGTTAATCTCCATCACCACTCCAGATGAGCGAAGGAGTAATTCATTTACATTTTCATGTTCTATTTTTTTTCTTTTCTTAGACAACATTCCTTTTCTAAGTTGTTGGTCCCTATAGAAAATTAAACATATGTGAATTAATAGATTGTTTGACACATGTTATCTAATAATTTTAAGTATATTATTAATGAAAATTTAAAAAATAAACTCATATTGGATCAATAGTATTTTTTCATTCACCTAATTCATCCTTTTGCAATTTTTCCATCAAGATTTTATGCTGTTCTAGGCTAGATCAGAAATAATCTTATCGACCTTCATCATTTTGTGGCTCTACATGATACACAGTAAACAATACATATTCGTTAAACTTACATATAGTTCAAAAATAATATTTTTTGTAAATAATTTATAAAGAACTTTCCTTTTTTTCTTTTCTTGATGTGTTATCAGTAATTTTTTTACTTGATCTCTTGTCAGTCATTTCTTTATCAATCTGAAACCTATACCATATCATTCATTAATATATTTATAAAAAAATTGTCAACTTTTGAAGTAATTTTTTTTTTGAAGAAACCAGTGCTCCATTCATCGTGTACGCACTGACATCAATGCGTGGGAGTCTTATAAATGCACCACCAAAATAGTATAATAGATCGTACAATACTCTATGTCAAAAAGGAGAACTAGTGCATTACATGTTAACCACCACACCAATTAACAGAGAGAAAATAATAAAAATCGTCCAGTGTTAGTTTTTGTAGCAACATTGTGCACCGATTAACACAATAAAACATTTTTTTTGCGAAACAACACATTCATAGTGTGCCATAATGAAATAGCGCATTGGTGCGCTATTTTACATATGGCGCATTGATTAAAAAATTGTTTTTTAATTTCTTATTACATAGAACTTTCGCGGTGTGCTAGGAATATACAGCGCAATGGCGCGCTAGGTTACGCAGGGCGCATCAATAAAAAAAATATTTTTTTTCAAAAATTCATGCAAGGGATGACATGGAATGGGATCTGACTATGCAAGTCATGTCGTGTGTTGGATGTCAATATTATCTTGATGATGAAACTCAGTAGTTGGTTCGAAATGTTAATGGAAGAAAAAAACCCACTCAATGTGATGGATCCGGAAGCAATTTCATTACAGAATACAAACCCTATAAACCTAAAATGAAAAGACCTAATTCTAAAATCATAGAAACAGGGAGAAGAAAGGGCAGAAACAAAAATAATGAAGGGTTTAGGGTAAAAACAGATTTTGTTTTTCTGTTGTTTCTGAAAATGAAAAACACATTGAAATTTTTTTCTTACTTCGTAAAAAAACTACAGAAATTTTTTTAAAAAAATAATCAAATTTAATCACAAGATCATTTGAAATTCGATGCTACAGGGTTTGAATCACTAGAGGTTTGGAGTTCTGATTGTTTGAATACTTCTGTTTGAACGTATTTCGCTGCTCCATAGTGATCTCGTGCTCTCTTGCTCCAGGTATGTCTCTTGCAAATCCCCAGCTGATTTTTTTTGCAAAAATAGTGAAATAATGAAAAGTGTTTAGTATTTAAATAATTTTTTTATGAAATTACATTTTCAAAAATATTTTGTCGGCCAATTTTCAGTTTACCACTTTTTTTTTCACTTAAACAAAATAGAGTTGTGTTTTTTTAATTTGTGGTTATTTGTCACCGGTACGTCACTTAATATCACCGCACTGGTGTGTCCATTGGTAACACGGCACCGGTGCATAGTAACTAAAATTTACCAGTGAGAAGTAACTAAAAGGCACCGGTACATCCATTGGTAAAATGACACTGGTTCATAGTAACTAAAATGCACTAGTGCTCAGTAACTAAAAGGCACCGGTGCAGTTAAATGTACATTAGCACCGATTTGCAGTTAAGGCACCAAAATTACTTTTAGGAGTGTACACCAAAATTTAGTGAACTCCAACCATAGAAATTGAGAATTATAATTTTGTTTATTCTTGATGGAAATATGAAATTAGAATTAGAATTTTTTTTATTCTTGAGAATTATAATTGGATAAATTATTGATGGAAATAACTATTCTTCCAATGCATTTTGTTTATTGCAGGAGGTCCCCACTGATTATGTGGAGAGAATGTAATGTCGGGCTTGTGAAAATACAATAATATAGGGCCCAAGTGGGAAATTGTGGCATGTGAACCTGTGCTATGCTAAGATATGGGAAATTTTCACAAATGGTTAGGAAATTTTTGTTTCTGAGTAGTTTATTGAAGTTGGAGATATTTTAGTTTTTAGACATGTTGGAAATGTACATTTTGCTGTGAAAATCTTTCGGCCATTTCTTTACAAAACTACACCTCTTCTTCTTTCAGAAAAAGAAACTTGAACCTTTCCACAAACCGTAACAAGAAAAGGTGCCAACAGGAGCCTTTGACATGCATATCTATTTCTAACATGCATATTTATTTCTTCTTTTGAGGTCTCGAAGGAATTGATTATGGCCAGTCTACTTCGCTGAGGAATCTGCCTGAATTTTATTTGTTTCTACCGAAGGGTGCAATTACTAACAGATATAGGATTGTAAGCTCCCTCCAACCCTCATTAAATTGCAGAATATGAATAAAACTCCATAGAAATGCTATTATTTGCGTAAAATGCCTCGAAACACAGAATGGAGTGTTTTCTTGTTTGAAAGTTGTGTGTTAATATGGTGAAAGAAATTATTCTTTATTTTTTTTGCTAATATGGTGAAGAAATGGAATAGTGCTTAAGTATATGACAACAATCTTCAATCATATTCTCAAAATATATGGGTTCTTTGTTAAATTCATAGCTACAATATTCGGTCATATTGCTGCTAGGAAAAATTCATCTGAAATACCAATATGGCAGGGTCAGTACTGTCTATTGTCCCTTGAACCCATAAACCCCACAAAAAATCTCAAAAAACTTTTAATAAAATGCAAAATAGTCCAAAAATGTTTTTTTTTTTTTGTCTATTGCATTCTTGACAGTCGAATTCTTCTAAAATCTGTTCATGGAATTAGCATCCATAAGGGGCAATGCAATGGTAATATACTCGAATTCTTCTAAAATCTATTCAATGAAATTATTACATGTGAAATGGTACATGTGTTATTAATTCATCAATATTTATACTTTTTAAAATGGGATTTTATAAAGAAGAGGAATTAATTACCTTATACCTTATAAGACTCTTTTTTTCATAACATTATTATATGCATTTTGAATTAATGTTAAAATCAATATTTCACTTCATAATTCACAAATGTTGATCTAAATAAAAAAGGCGTACTGTATAAAGTTCTTTTTTTTGTATGTAAGATCATAATAAAATAATGATAATTCTAAAGTACATGAATTTATTTGCATTATTTTCTAAACTTTATTATGTTACAAAAATTCATATTATTCTAGATTTATTATTTTACAATTATTTACAAATTTACAAATTAAAAAATTTAATAAAATCATTTCACATTAATACAATTAAAAATTTATTTTTTACATACAATTAGAATTAGAATTAGAATTTACAATTTCACATACAATTAGAATTAGAATTAGAATTAGAATTTTAGAATTTTAGAATTTTAAATATAATTACAATTACAATTAAAATTTTACAATTACAATAATTTCACAGTAATACAATTAAAATTTTACAAATATTTTACATACAATTAGATTTAGAATTAGAATTAGAATTACAATTTTACAAATATTTTACATACAATTACATTTAAAATTACAATTACAAATACAATTACAATTTTAGAATTTTACATACAATTAGAATTACAATTTCAAATTTACAATTTTTCATATACACAATTACAATTACAATCATTTCACAATAAATTAAATATTACAATTACAATTTTTTTTTTACAAATATTTTACATACAATTACAGTTAAAATTACAATTACAAATACAAATACAATTTTACAATTTTACATACAATTAAAATTAAAATTTTAATTATAATCACAACATAATATTTAATAAATATCACGGTCATTTAATATTAAATTAATTAATAAACATCACGATCATGATAACCATCGTACAAACATCATATTCGACTAAAAAACACATTCAAATTCGCTAACATCATCGTGATCATGATCATCTAACAAAACACAATTAGCATTGTATAACATCATAACAACACAAACATCAAATATACATCTCATGTCAAATAACTCATGCTATCACATACACATCTATCTGCAAGATGCACATTAAATGAACATATCTAACATGACCTAAAAATATACACATCATGATGATCACTAACAAGTAAATTAAGTACAACTACAACATGAACATAAAATACATGGACCATACACACACACACACACACATACACACACACACGGATATATATATATATATATATATATATATATATATATATATATATATATATATATATATATATATAACTGAATAATGTCAAAAATATACAACTGTAATATAGATGTCATGGATTAGCTAGTGGTACATCATCAATAGAAGTACTAGTGAAGGCCTGCTCAGTCAATGGTGTAGCCTCGACGATCGATGGTCCAGATATATATATATATATATATATATATAACTGAATAATGTCAAAAATATACAATTGCAATATAGATGTCATGGATCAGCTGGTGGTACATCATCAATAACAGTACTAGTGGAGGCCTATTCAGTCAATGGTGTAGCCTCGATGGTCGATGGTCTAGCCTGCTTATGATCATGAGTATCATTGGATGATGCAGGCTGCTGACTAGATGTGGTTGATGGTATAGCTTGCTCTCCATGGTGACCATTGCTAGATGCTATTGGAGGCTGCTCATCTAGCGTGACGTGAGGTGAATGATCATCAGATGATGAGTCGCTGCTTGCAGACTATCGATCAGTGCAGCGTCTTGACCATGCCTATAACGTGAAATGGTCTTCCTCAGCCGCGTCACTAAGGTCGTAGCTCCTACGACATGCCACATCAAGTTGTACATGTCATGCGACATGCGTCTCCACATATGTAACAACCTACCATCGGCATGTATGTCTCTCATATTAGCAGGCCTGATGCAGTGAGTTAGTCGCCCAACTCCATCCTGTATCTGCTATCAAGCCGAATGCACCTAGCAAAAGGCGGTACCAGCGCACCAGCAGGAGCAGGTCTCTCGGCACCGACCTCCTGATGATCCTTGACATCTGGCATACCCTGATCGTCATTAGGATCCACACCTGGATCATGTGGTGGTGTCGGCATGTCCCCACCATCAAAAGACCCAATGTCTGCAAAATACATACAGTCACACAACAATAATTAGACAATTTCATTACAAAATTTAATAAAAACAAGTTAAAGAACATGTTAGAATAAATTTAAATAAAACAGTAATATTACCTCTATCATCCAACAGCTCATCATCTGTGAAGAGGATGTTGGCACACCCTCGCCAATCCAAACCAGCATAAGGACAAGGGACCATAATGAAGGGATGCTCGTCAACACTGGCTAGCAACTCCATTGCATCATGAGATATCCTCGTTGGAAACACAGTCTCGCCCCTCTTGGGCATCATCTGCCCCCACATGTGCATTTGTGCCTCGAACATCGACCTACGAGGCTGCCAAACAAAAGTAGCCCTCATATTTGGAAACCTCTCAAAAAATAAACAAAAAATCTCTGAAGCAAAAGGGAAGTTGGCCCTCCCTTATGCATGAGCACGACATCTATCTAAGGCTGACTAAAATCTACGTCCCGAGGCGTATAGTTCGGTCAGTGCACCGACCTCCTGACATCATTACATAGTCAACGATGCGGTCTTTTACCACGCTGCATCGTCAACCCTGTCGAAATGTGGAATGCAGTGCATTGACAAAAATATCTGCCTTGGGGTGGATATTTAAGTCAGCTCACTGTATTGCCGCTATTCCACATGGTCAATGGTGCGACCAGTTAATCAACTGTACCGCATTTTTTTAAAATTTTTAAAATGACATAGTGCGCCTCCAGTACCGCCCAGGAACTTGTGTGGATACTGTTAGCACTGGTTGCGGTGTTTCCTATAAATTTACAAGTAGCACCGCGAACTGGTGTGAGTTGAATGGCTCAAGTGCATTGCGTGACAATTTTTTTCTTTTTCTTTTAAATGGTTAATTTTAAGGTAATTTGAAATTCTAATCGGCTAAAAGGCTTAATTACGAAAAAACAAGAAAAATACCTGTAAATTATGTCGTCGAGGAGGCATATTGGCTTTAGAATTTTCAAAAGAAAAATTTCCCACCATTTGCAAAATTCAAGTTGGAGATTGGTGGGCAATGCATGCAATGGATGCAATGGGAGCACCGATGTCAGGGTGGCTCAAACAAGGATAAATTGCACCTATGCTTGAGAACTATGGATCACTGAGAAAAGTGAAAAATGCAGTTTTTTTGCCGTAATTTTTTTTTATTTAACCTTCTTCTAGTGAGCGGGGTTTTATAGGCACATTGGGGCAGTTTCTTAAGACCGTAGTGTGCAGTTTCTGTTTTGGTGTGGGGTTTTATGATGCACCGGTGCTGAATCTTTATAAAGCACCGGTGCGCTATAGTAATAAGATGCATCGGGCCGGTTTGTATGGAGCACACAGTGTCTAGTGTGCCGATGTTTTGTGCACTCTGGTGCTTTCTCTTGTTGAATGCATTGGTGCGGTTTAGGTTGATAAGCGCACCAGACAAAAAACATCCACAAAAACCTCCACTCGCCAACCTCCTATAGTAACCTTTGCTAGAAACGAATGTCTGGGGTATTTTTATAAGGGGTTCCTCAAAAACATCCTCTAGAGGGTATTTTCCTTGTAGTGGCTTGTCTATTGAAGGGATAAAACTTGTTTGATTGTGCTTTGGACCTGCCTGCACTAGAGCATAAATGGATTCCTGCACCATTTACCTGCCTGCACCAGAGCATAAATGGATTTCTGCACCATTTACCTGCTTGCACTAGAACAAGAAGAAATGATGCACAACAGAAGTCAATGCCGCAAGGATAGATAGGCAACATCTCATCGAAGAAGATCTTGTGTGGATAGTGAACGCTTCCTCCTCAAACTCCAGGATAGATAAAGCATGTTTAGAACTTTCCAAATTCGAAGTGTAGTTTGAAAAGTTGACAGTGGATGTAAATGTTTATAGTAGAAATAGAGCTCTGCCAACTCTATTCAACTTTACAGTCAATAATTTTGAGAGTATCCTCAACTTCATCTGAACTTACCAACACATACCAAGATCATATGCTTGACTTCATTTTCTTTTACAAGCTTTGTTGAAGACCTCTCAAGACAAACGAATTGTATGTCAAGCTGTTGAGAAAGAGGTAAACACGTGTATCTCTCCTAATCTATTGATGCTCAATGTCAAAAAAAATGGTGGAATCCACGCATTCGAGCTGAGGGACACCTTCATATCTAGTTGTCTATCTGCTGGGTGCTGAAGGAATCAAAGAATATGGATTAGATTCAAATGGTTTCCACACAACTGAGTGACCATTTTCCTGAAGCACGTGAGGCTACTCGAAAACCTTCCTTGGAACTTCAAGTTGTGTATGGGGAAATGACAGATTATTTCTATCTTCTCATTGTAATATCGACCAGCGTAGTGCTTTTCATTGTTCGGACTGTTTCTTGGCATCTGCAAGCTTTTCTGTGGAGTATGAACTTGCTACTCAAAGCCATCATGTGAGGTTGTTGATTAAATACAAAGGAAATTATACATTTACTGATAGAAAGGAAGTTGGTTATCGCAATATGTTTTGAACACCATGGTCATCCTTTATGGTTGACGATAGTCCATACTCTATTAAGAACACTCTCCACCCGAGAGAAGATCTTACTATCAAGCCACAGTGACACATCATGATCATGTTTTCCTTTAAAGTCACTACTATATTGTAGCATGGCAAAGCATCACAATTGCTGAAACAATTGAGATGGGGAATTATTTTATACTGATAAACTCATAATCCACTAGATTGCAAACTTTACTATTGTGTGATGACGTTGGAGGAAAGAGCCTGAAATTATTGAACACACACTGTGGTGATAACATATTTTTGTTATGTTTTCCACTGCTAACCATGTCAAATCACACCTCAATAACTCCTCCAAGAAAAGAGGAACGATTCACCAAAATCATTCCCTCTTTCGACATTTGGTTGCAAACTAATTGTATTTCCAGAAAATTTATAATTTTCCCTTCTGAATTTCAGTTGGCTAATGTTAATCTCCAATTTGTAATTCAATGCTATATAAGAGATTTTTAGGAGAAAGAAAATTTGGGGGGGAAGGGGGAATTGGTCAGCCAGTCAATCAAGCAATTGATCAATGCACAGGCATGAAAGAATGCACAAGAGGGAAGAGGAGTTGGTCCTGATGTAGTGGCACGTGTTCGCAATCTGCAGATCGCTCCTCTGATCTTGCTGGAGCTGAGTGTTTGTGTCATGATGTAAAGATTGTTTTTTCTAGGAATTAATTGAAGCAATTTTAATCCATGTTTTGTTTATTTCTTTTTTACATCTCATGATCTTGATTACTGTGTGAACCAGGTTACATATAAAGGGTGTGAGCTAGCTGGGTTGGCCACCAGACCAGGTCGACGTCGCTCTTCATTTATTAAGTTAATTAGCATTTAAATTATCATTTATTGTGTGAAGTTGCTTTCATCATTTATAGTCTCTTCCCTTCTCCAGATTGGTATTGTTTAATTTATTGCAACATTTTCCTTTCAATTGCAGAATTAATTGATTTGTTGTAGCGTTTTCCTTTCAGCTTCAAGATTAATTTAATTTGTTGTATTAAGGAATTGTCCTTCACTTCGAAATACTTCTTCATATTAAAGTTTCAGATTGTTTGAAATTACAAGATTGGCATTGCCTTTATGAGCTCTAACGTTAACTTGAATTGATCCAGACCCACTTAATTAATATTCCAAAGTATGAGATCAAATTGAGTTTTTATGGTTTTGAAAGACGACATTCATAAAAAGGGAAAGTATGCTATGATTGAAAACAATAATATTTATTTTCCTTCAAACTTCTAGACAATTCCACACGATCTATATTCAGGGACAAGGAAGGCAAGGGATTTATATTAATTCAATTTCTTTCATAATTTATTTGTACAATAGATTTTCTTGTTATGATGCTAATGCTTTCAGGTTAATTTCACACAGGATTAGTGCAAGCAGAATTAGTGCAAGCAGAGTTAGTATTTGAATTTCTTTTGAATTTATTCCAGCATTTACAGTCTTTCGATATGGTGTCAACACCACATGTTCGATATTATGTCAACACTTGGTTGGTTTCCATTTATGATTTCCTTTCTGTTTTCTTGTAATTAGAATTTCCTTTCGCATTGTTAATTGCCTTTTGCTTCCCGCATGTTTTTAATTGTTTGGATTGGTGTTTTCTCGAATTCTCTTTTAATGCAGTATTTCATTTTTTAATGTACAAGATATACTGGAGACTTGTTTTGCAGGTTGTCAAGGGATTTCTCTGGCACTTCCAGTGTTGCGTCTCGAAGTTCACGAACTATCCAGATTGATAAATTAAATGTTGGTAAATTATAAGACCCTATACTGCACCCAACAAAAATGTAACTATCAAAGAAAAGAACAATGTAGCTTTATGAAAAATAACATGGTATTAGAGCTGGGTTGAAGAAAAGCCATGGAGATAACCCCCATGGAGGAAATTTTAAGGAAGCAAGTAGAGGATGGTAGAGAGCTAAAATAATTTTACGGTATGAAGAAAACCCTAGGTAGTTGGTGGATAAGGATGTGATTGTGAGGGCTTGAGAGAAAATATGGTTTATGGTAAGAGTCTTGAGATGTGATCTATGTCAAGTAATTGGGATCGATTTTACAAATGATCTGGTTATAGATAAAGTTGTTGATTGAACGCAACATTGTTTTATGGTCTACGGAGGGCTCTTGAAGGTTGGTTCAAGAGGGAGAGGATCATCTCTCATTGAAGATAAGTATTCCTTGATTTATGACCTTACTCTTGTTTATTCTTATGGATCTGATTATCGTTTCTAGTCATTACTTCTTGCATGTATATTTTAGCACCTGGATATTTCTAACCTCTGTGATGAGATGTGATGAGTGGATCCTTCTTGAGGATATTTTAAAGTGCAATAAATATGGATAGATCTGGAAAAGGTAAAGAGGCACTTGAAGCTTCCTATGTGAAGGTGCATAGGTAATACCACAAGGCATGCATGGTACATTGCTTTAATGTTATGTTTCAGCTATAACATTGGATGGCTAGGTAAGCCCTATGGTATGTTGAGAATGTCTCCTTCTCAAGTGGCTCATCAAAGTGAAATTGATTAGGATCTATGTTTCCTATGATGAAATGATGCACCTAATAGTGAATGGTTTGATCATTTTCTTGATTCTACAAGGCTACTTATTGTTGATCGTAGATATAGTGGCATAGATTGATGTTTGGATAACACCTATTGCTTAGAGATCCTGATCCTAACTCTAGTAAATCTTACTCTTGACTCTTGATATGCATAAGTCATGTTGGATCTCTTATAGAATTCCACCTCATTGATATGGTATTGATAATGCTTGTGATAATAATGATGAAAGCTCATGAAAAGAGTGATCGCACTTTGTTTATCAATTGTACTAACTTGATCCTATTGGATGTATTGTTCATAAGGTTGTGTTGTCACCTAAGCCTGCTACCCTCATCTTTAAAGACCAACCCTTGATGAAACATTGATAACTTGATGTTACTGATCATGATAGCTATGTGTTTATGATCTAACATATTGACTGTTGCATGACTCCTGTAAAGAAAGCCTGATGACATGAATGAAAATGAAATCACATTCTCTTCTATTATTTATGAGTGTTTGACATTGTTGATATACAACATAGGTCTAAGCCTCTCTCGCGCAAAGGAAGGCCCATAGATGTAACTATTTTTGATAGACACATAATTGAACTTTTATACAATGAATTGGGTCTATACTTCGAACCAAGGGATCTATGACATGTCTTGCCATTGTTAACTGATTTCTAGAATTTCTAGAATTGAGCATGAAATCAGATGGTCACTTGGAAGATGTCAGTTATGTAGATATGTTGCAAATACTGGTAAGATCTGTCAGTAGGGAAAGTTTGTATCTTTAAACTGAACTTGTGTTTGCAGGTGACTGAGACATTCATATGGACATGTCATTATGTTTTAGGATTGTTCTACATGTGTTTCCTTTGGTTTTACAGATGATAGTCTACCCTTGAAAAGTAATGAACCTCTGAAAATCTAAGTAAGAGGGAAATGGCTTCTGAATCTCGTAATAATGTAGCATGAAATGATGAATCAATTTATGGAATTTGTGAAAGAAATCCCATGTTGAAATACTGTTGAAATGTCTTTGTAAATCCTTGGAAAATCTAGTTTAAAGTTAAAATTTTGATTGAACATGACATGACATCCGTTAGTTGATTGAAGCATTGATGTTCCATTTTGAACATCCATCCGTATATGATGTGTATAGAACATGATTAAATTCATGATTGACATGATTCCTTCAGAATTTCCACCAAACATCTTTTGAAATATCTGCATGAAACATTCTAATTTTAAAGGTTGATATATTTCTCCCATGATATGTAGCTGCATGGATGAACTGATGATGATTGGGATTATTATTGATGAGCACAGTTGGATGTTGACTTAGTATGAGATCTTCCATGATATCTTAGACGAGAGGCCCATAGAACAGTCGAGGTCAGGTATAATGATGCTAGCAAGGCTAGCTGTGAGGCAAGATGAAGAAGCTAGTATTTTCAAAGTATACCCGAGTTTACATCATATCCATAAGCAGGGCTTGTCGGGATTACTGCTCCTTGTTTGGCCAACAAGTTGAGAATGTACATGGGGTGTACAACCCAAGTCAATTATGATGCAGGTTTTCTACCACATGACTATTTAGGGTCATTGATGGGAAGATCAGTAGGCAATAAGATGGGTTGAGATAAACCTATGCGGTTCTGGGTTGAGAGTGAGCTACCTTATGTGATACCAGGGTCGAGATGGGATCCCCTGCGCGGATGGATATCCTATTGCTAGATATGGGGTTGTAGAGGTATAACTCCCCATGAGATGCGATTACAGGTCAAGATGTGCTTCATGATGATATGCTCTATAATGATGGTTAATGATGATATTCTGGGTAGTAGCCCAGTATCAGTGAATCTAGGATGATAGCTTGATGGATGAAGGGTGGTAGCCTAACTTCTCCTCCGATGATAAATTCTTTTTCTAGACCCAAGAATGTTCAACATATGAGAAAGTGTAATTAAGAGATAAGCATAAATAAGTATGAGAAGTATATTGATGATTTATAATAAGAAAGAATCACAACATGACGACTACATGACAAATATGATCAATGATGATGAGTAATCACACATGAAGATAACATAATGGCATATTGATCGATGAACAAATATTAGTAGGTGGAATTCTCCCTGGTTGAGAGGGAGTGTTAAAATTATGCAACTGTGGTCAAATTCCATTATGGAAAACTTCGATGGTCAAGATTATAATTGCATTAGATTCATCTTTTCAAAAAGACCAAAATCGACCTATAAATCTAATTTTTACTATACAATTTTTATTTTAAAATTAATTTGTATTTTTCAATTTTTTCATATAAATATTTTTTCACTATTATTATTTTAATATAAAATTATCTAAAACAACCATTTTCAAAGTTATTTTTGAAAACACCCTATTATTTTTAATACAATAATTTTCAATATAAATGGAAAACAAAATTTAATAATAATAATAAACTAAAATCATTAAAAATGATAAAACGATAAAATGATATATTATAATTGAGAGAAAACTTATATAATAAATAGAAAACCCTATCACTTTTAAGTTAAAATTGTTTCTTGGATTTGCCCCCAAAGGTATAGGAAAAGTCCAGCAACAAACTAGTAACAATATAAAAAAAAAACTTCACATAATAAACAACTTCCAAAATATATTAATTAATGATGACACCTTTGTATGTAGCCAACCAAAGAAGTCGACTTTGATGGTAAAAATTGTGGGTCGGTCGTCTATTATTTAAATCAATTCTAAAATAATATAATAGGGTTATTTTATAATTTATTGTCAACTTGCCAGAATATAAATAGGGAAGGAAAGGACATCTTAGGGCAAGGCTACTCCATCCTGAGACAGAGCGGACAAAGCAGAAGTGTTGCGGAAGTGTTGCGGAAGTAAGAAAATTACTTCTTATATTTTGTGTGAGAAATAAATATGGTATCGATGGAAGCAGAAATCTGGCAATGGCTCCCCGAAGATTTGTTATGTGTAATTTTAGCGAGGCTGCCGATGAGGGTTCTTGCCAAAATGAGGACTGTCTGTAAAGAGTGGAATTATCTTCTGTCTTCCTGTGATGCGCTCCAAGTAAATGTTCCAAATTGGTCGTTGCATTCCATCGGGGGGTTTCTGTTTCAGGTCCAGTGGAATCCAAAAGATGACGTGGAATATTGGGTTATGGAAGGATGTGGTTCCCACATTTACAAACTTCCTTTGCTCAATCACACCTTTGTGGCTACTTGCAAGGGCATCATCTGTATTTATAGAAAAGGGGATAGTTCGGCTCTTTCTTTGGGCATTCCTGGTACCAGTAACTGGAGACATCTGCCTCCTCCTCCTACATCAATTTACACGTTTAGTGGATTAACATACGATTCTTCCACAAGGCGTTGCACTCTTCTGCTAGGTCATAGGAGACAACATGATAATGGAAGAATTGTGATTTCTATTTATGATTCAGAGTCCAGTATGTGGAATCAAGTTTCCACGATGGTCCCCGCCCATATTTACCCCCTTGGAAACGGTATTTACTGAAAAGGAAAGTTTTACTGGGTGGGTATCACTACTCGACGTAATTTCAGGAATCGGTTGGTATCCTTCAATATTGCCGATGGAGTTTGGAGAGAAATCCCGCTGCCACAGGGATGTACAATGATTACTCGTGAAAGTTTAGGTGAATACTATGGGCAAGTGGTGGTAGTGGAGCACAACGTACTTGGCTCTGTTCGCATATGGAAGTTGAATGAATTAGCACAAGTATGGTGCCATCTGCACAACTGTCGTTTGGCAAAACACAACAGGAGTACACCATTTCATTTAGTAATAATTAATAGCAGCGGGTTGATAATGGTAGTGGATCAAAATCAAATGAATATATCGATATATGATTGGAAGGGGAAATTGATAAGCAGCGGGATGAGATTGCCAGGGCTTCGCACGTCTCAACGACCATTTCTAGTATATAAATCATCCTTCAAATCTAACAACATATGGTGGCCTTAATCATAATTTGTATAACAATGATCCGTTACTTAGACCGCTAAATTTTATCTTTCATAATTATAGTGTAGATTTCTTACCAACACTACATTCATTAATATATTCATTAAGACCTTTGAATTTTACCATGATCGCAATTGCACTAACCTAATCTTCTTTGTTTCCTTGAATAAGTGGCATGCCATACAAATCTCTTATAAAAAAATCTTATCAACCTCAAAACTGAGGCCTCTCCATATGCGGATGCTATTTCATTTGTTGATAAATATGGTTACCAACCATATTAAAATATTCACCTTGACATTTCATATTTCTGACTTTGACTTTGGTTCAAACCCCAAACAATAAAACTTTATAGGCGGAAGCATTATTCTTTCTTCAATCCAAAGTTTAAACTTTATTGAACCTTTTCCATCCAAACCTATCATAATCTTCAATTAAATAACTAAATGGAGGGTCTTTTATTCTTTTACAAACCCTATTGGATACCTTGATTAACCTTTATTACCCCCGCATATAAATGATATTCTTCAAAGCTTAAACTTTGGTTTAGTTCCCTTTATTCATCTTTAATTCTATTATAATACTATTATAATAGAATTATCGTAACTCTTTATGAACTTAACATTTCCACCGATCAACAAGCTGCACATATGTCAAGGCTCAACTTGCATGTTAAATCAGATATGGCCCACACTTATTACGACGTACTTTTATACTGATGATAAGATACGTCAGATCATTCCATTTCACGTTCAATGCTCATACATATGACGGCTGACATTTCTTCCCACTCCAACTTAACAATCCAATGATTATCGCATAACAAAGATGCACACCCTTTGATGTTTCAAACTTATGCGAAATAAGTGGTATTGAAGCACCACGTGTCAGCCCACAAACACTATCGCGTTCACACAGGAAATTACCACTTACCACTCTAAAGTTGTGCGAAAAACATTTATGGCTTTCAAAACCACCTTTACTGTTCCGTCTTGCCGTTGACTCACAGTTCCACTTCTCTTTGATTTCAAATTTTGCCTTTCGATCTCATTCATTGATCCTTCAGATCCAACGGTTGTTGTGCTCTCATTTCATTATGCTCCAGAGTTCCATAAGTTATGTCAATAACCAGAGATTTTCTGCTTCTTCCACTATTTCATTGAATGTTACATCATTTAAATGATTCACCATTCGATTAGAACACCATTCGTCAAACAAGATTCGTTGTGATTATTTTAAAACCTCAATTTCTCGCTTGAATACACATCTTATGGATTAAACCCCGAAATGATTCGAGATTCTATTTCTGACTTAAACAGTGTATTCAGAATATCGATTTAAAATATCATTGTGTCATCGATCCATTCAGTGATCAGTGAATTAATTTAACAAATGAAAACTCATCCAATCTTCTCAAGTGTATATGTAAACCCTTTATGCACCTCAGCTCAAGTCATAATATTGCCATTATACCTGCCTCGACATTTACATCAAACTTTTCGATGGTATGCAAAACCACCATTTCAAACCCTATACATACATGTAATGTGCCAACTCTGATTCATCACATGAAATTATGAATTCATTTCTCTACACAGAATAATAACTCAGAAAACAATCTATTTATATATAAACAAATATTTACAGAGGTTTCTTCTTCTCTCAAGGTTGATTTTCTGATAAATGGCCTTTCCTTTAATTTTCCCGTAGGCTCACAAACTCTATCTGTCTAAAACCTGAATCACTCCTCTCCTCTTATCCTTCTTTTAATGTCTTGAGGCTTATCATTTTTATACAAAAGGTTCTGAAACTATTTTTGGTTTCAGATCCTTTATCCTCTCAAAAAAACCTTGAATATCCTCTAACTCCTCATTTGCCTCAACTAATCCCATAAAATCATGAAACTGATTCTAACTTAAGATTTACAATTGTTGGGAAAAATACTGAGAGGGGGGGGGGGTGAATCAGTATTTACTGCATAATCAAATCTTTTTACTTTTTCATTCCTTAAAACCCATACACTACTTTCCTTCAGTAAACTAGCGTATATACGCGGATCCCCTTTATGAAACTAGCGTATACACAGAGATTTAGATCTGTCATTAAATCTTCACCTATATTATTCCATCATTCATTCATCATATGTTCAATAAACAGTAAACATGTGCAGTAAGAACAGAATAAACCATCACACAAAGCATCACACATGAACACCAGGATTTTTAGGTGGAAACCCAAGTCGGGAGAAAACCACCGCTGCAGTTGCTCAGCCTTCAATATTTTATTATAGAGAAAACATCTTTCAACATATAATACATAGATTATCAAAGACGCAGTAATCATCGCACATAATGTGCCTTCTCCCCCCGAAGTTGAGGCCCAACTTCTATACTGCTTACTAGCTTCCTCCCTGGAAGGGAGCTACGACCCCCTGCTCTCGTTTACCAGCCTCACCTGGAAGGGAGCTACGACCCCCTGACTGAAGGCTACAACCCTCAGCACCACCTTGGACCACGTTTCATCAATTTTCACACTGGATCCAACAACTTTAATAGAACAATACTTGTAGGCCACGTTTCATCATATTTCCAGACTGAACCCTTTCCATACTTTTAAGCACAAACATACATCACCAACAGATACTTATCAACACAGATCAGATAGCAGAAACACAGCAGAACAGATCAGATATTTTATACCCTTTGCTTCAGCAAACCCTAGTTTGCATACGCGCTTTTACTTCACTGATGTCGCGTATATACGCGCTTCCGTCCACACAAACCAGCCGTATACCTCGTTAGAGATATTTTATTGCGCCTACGTCGCTTTCTTCATTGAAGTTACAGATATACGTCGCATTCGCGGCTAAGTAAAGTGAGATCTTCAACGCTGCGTAGCACTCTATCATTCACTGATATTCACTTCGTATCTACCCTTTGCTCTGCATGTATGTTCGCCAGATGCTCGCCTCATCACAGATCTAAGCCTTCCATAATCAGATCTAACAAATACAAGAGCAATTCTGATCTAGATCCCCTTCTTCATCATTGGTGCATCATACAATCAGATTTATCATTCAAGTGTAACCCTTTCCATTCAGATATACTTCAGAGAGAAGTATTCATTCAAGCTCAGACATCTTGCACTCACGCTCATCTTTTGCACAATGAATTTCTTCTCCATATAGGTTCACATTTCCCATACTCACATGAGCCCCTTTTCAATACCATGAGCCCAAACCATACATTACATCCGATGGTATTCCCTGATCGGGGTCTTAGAAGGATCATTACCCAATACAATGGTCAATACCATGGTGGTTACCCCTGGTTTTGCACTTTTAGAGCGCTTTAGCCCATACGCGACTTGGCACGTTCTTTTCCGCGTGCATACGCGACTTCCCTTAGACAGATCCGCGTATACCTTGAGACATACTCTTTCACCATAGATTTAGCACAGCCTGAATTTCTTTCTTCATTGCCTTCTGTACTCACTGTAGATACATCAGAATTAGTTCACCAAACCTTATTCTATCAAGCACATATTCTAGCAAGTACAACTTCATCAAGTAAGTTGCCATCATCTTTATCATTTACCAAGTCCATCAAGCCAAGAATAGCTTCATCAAGTGTATTACCGATGGAAACACATGCCAACAATATCATGTCTTCATCTTCATTTAGTGGGTTGCCATCAAGGACAACACTCGCATCATATTTCCAACAATCTCCCTTTGGACTTGATGGCAACCACGGTGGTGTGTTTTCGTTACCATAGCGTATAGATACCATGTCACTCTCCCAAAAATGTCACTCTCCCAAATACTTGACATCATTATCTTCTTCATTCAAACACCATGTCACTCTCCCCCTTTGACATCATAAAGGTATGATCAAAAACCAACACTCTCCCCTCTGCGGGAAGAAACATTCTGCATCTCGATATGTGCCATATTGCTCCCCCCCCGAGTTCACGATCCTTCAAACATATTTGTTAATGAAGTACATGACTCTATGAACTTCCTATCACTCAAGGACTCATACTTACATCAAATATCCATCCAGTGGATTTACATATGAGACTCAACTACCCAACCAAGTGGGTTTACAAATTTGTCTCACCTACCCAACCAAGCGGCTTGATAAAATTTGACTCACTTACCCAACCAAGTGGGTTTACAAAATTGACAAGTCCCAGCATGACCGAATATTACAATTTTACAACATGAGTCTCAACAAGACCTTTTCAACAAATTACAAAGATGACCATTTAAGACCAACACAAGAAAGTCCCTCAAGAAAGAGAAGAAATTTCAAACAACCATCATAATGTCAACACCGCATTATACTCAAGAAAGCCAATGCTCCCCCGAACTGCAACAAGCAATCTTTTCAAATGACTAAGGCTCCCCTTAGTTTGCACATCCCGAAATCCCACCAACAAATCATCAAGGCATCTTCATCAAAACATTAGAAACATAATTATGAGAACTAAATACCACCAGAGATACCAACAAAGACAACAAATTTATGTCAAGAGAGCTGAACCAACCAAAAATTGTCAAGAACCAACCGTACGCGGTTTTCGTGTAGAACTCGCGTATATACGCGATCAGAGCCAGAAACCCGCGTATCCACCGCCATCTTCCAAAATTATGTATTTGTTCTTTGATCGGCGCAGAACACTCCTAGCTTCGTTCTTAGATATTCAAAACGCTCTCGCAGAGGTTGGTAAAGATATCAAAGAACTTGTTCTTTGAGGAACATACTCCAACTTCAACTTTTGTTCAAGTACTTTGCTCACGAAGAAAATGATACTTGATGGGAATGTGCTTGGTCTTCGAATGCATAACAGATTCTTTGAGATAATCGATGGCACTTGTATTATCACACATAATGGAGATAGGAGTTGTACATTTGATTTTGAAAATCTTGCAAAGTTTGCATCATCCATAGGAGTTGAGTGCAACAAGATGCGGCAGCTACATACTCTGCTTCAGCTGTTGATAAGGCAATAGAATTTTGCTTCTTGCTGAACCAAGATACTAACCGAGGTCCCATATAGAATGCACCACCACTAGTGCTTTTCCGATCATCAACACTTCCAGCCCAATCTGCATCAGTGTAAGCATGAAGAGTAAGATCAACATTCTTTGGATACCATAGACCATAGTCTTGAGTTCCTTGTAGATATTTGAAAATTCTTTTCACAGCCTGAAGGTGAGACTCTTTTGGATTGGCTTGGAATCGTCCAACAATCCCAACTACATGCATAATGTCTGGTCTAGTCCCAATGAGATAAAGTAGACTTCCTATCATTGATCTGTAATCTGGTTGATTCACCGTGGGAGAATCATCATGAGAACTGAGATTGCATCCGGTTATCATTGGAGTGCTTACAGGTTTGCATTCTTCCATGCCATACTTCTTCAGAATTTGCTTAAGATATTTTGCTTGTGATAGGAATATACCATATGTAGATTGATGCACTTGTAAGCCAAGAAAGAAAGTTAGTTCCCCAAGTAAAGACATTTCAAATTCTTGCTGCATGACAGAAGCAAATTTCTGACTCATAGATTCTTCGTTACTCCCAAAAATGATATCATCAACATATACAACCACAATCAATAGTTTATCATTTTCAACTTTTTTGTATAAGTTGCTATCAGCAGACCCCTTTGAAAATCCTTGTTGATGAAGATATTTGTCAAGACGATAGTACCAAGCCCTTGGAGCTTGTTTGAGACCATATAGAGCCTTTTTAAGTCTACAAACAAGATTTGCATCATTCCCCAAAATGAATCCTTCTGGTTGTTATATATATACTTCTTCTTCTAGATCACCATTAAGAAAAGCAGATTTGACATCCATTTGATAAACTTTGATTTGTTGATAACTTGAAAAAGCAAGGAACATTCTGATGGCTTCAAGTCTAGCTACGGGAGCAAAAGTTTCTTCAAAGTCTATACCTTCTTGTTGAGTATACCCTTTGCAAACCAGTCTAGCTTTGTTTCTTACAACATCCCCATTCTCATTTAACTTGTTCTTGAAAATCCATTTAGTTTCAATGACATTTTTATCATGAGGTCTTGGAACCAAATCCCAAGTGTCGTTCTTCTCAATTTGAACAAGTTCTTCATCCATGGCTTGCCTCCAACATTCATATTTGCTAGCTTCATTGACATTGTGTGGTTCAATTGTGGATAGAAGTGCCAAATGATTAGAAGATCCCACAAGAGTTCTCCTTGTTCGTACACCAGATTCCTTGTCACCCAAAATTTGAGATTCGGGATGATTCTTTTGAACATATCTGGATGGAGCTTTTTCAGATAGATCATCTTCAGGTTCTTCATTGGATCCACTGTCTATATCATTGCTATCTGATGTAGAAGGCCATATGTCGCTATCATCTTCTTTAGTTGTTTGTTTTTCTTCTTTAGGAGCTGCAGGAGACTCATCAATAACAACATCAATACATTCAACAACCTTTCGAAGCCTTTTATTGTAACATGTGAAAGCTTTGCTTGACGAATAGTAACCAAGAAATATCCCTTCATCTGATCTAGGTTCAAACTTGCCAAGTTTTTCATCATTATTTTTGATAAAGCATTTACTTCCAAAAACCTTAAAATGCTTCACGGTGGGAGAATTGCCATACCAGAGTTCATATGGAGTTTTGTCACTATTTACCCGAACATGAGCTTTATTGAGAATGTTAACTGCTGTATGTGCTGCTTCACTCCAGAACATGTCAGGAACATCAGAATCAGCAAGCATAGCTCTAGCCATTTGAACAATTGTTCTATTCATTCTTTCTGCTACACCATTTTGTTGAGGAGTGCCTGCTATAGAGAACTGTCGTTTAATGCCATGTTGTTCACAAAATTCAAAGAATTCGTTTGATGAATATTCTCCTCCTCGATCAGATCTAAGACACTTGATTTTTAGATCTGATTCATTTTCCGCCAAAGCTTTGAAGCTCTGAAAATTTTCAAGTGCTTGATCTTTGTGTTTAATGAACTCGATCCAACACATTCTAGAGTAGTCATCAATAAATAAGATATAGTATTCTTCCCCACGTAATGAATTTTTCCTCATAGGTCCACAGATATCAGTATGAATGAGTTCAAGAGGCTTACTTGATGATCCTTCTTTGGCATTAAATCATACTCTGGTCTGCTTACCAAATTGACAAGATTTGCATATGGTACTTTCCGGAAGATTGACCTTGGGAAGATCACGAACAGCTTGAAGTCTGCTTGCTTTGTTGATTTGAGAGAAACTCAGATGCCCCAGCCTTCTATGCCATAGCCAATTTTCTAAAGACTTGCTCAAGTAACATTGATCTATGCCGTTTAGTACATACAGGTTGCTTGGATTTCTTTTTCCTTTTATAATGATTTTACCTGTATCAAGATCACGAACCACACATTCTTTGGAACTGAAGACCACTTCTGCTCCTTGATCACACATTTGACTAACACTTAACAGGTTATGCCTTAATCCATCCACATACATGACATCTTTAGCCTTCACTTTTTCTTTTAGAAATACTGACCCTTTTCCTTTAATTACAGCAGGACTATCATTTCCAAATGTAACTTTCTTTTCCTTTTCTAGAGCATTATAAGTATGAAGTTTGCTTTTGTCACCTGTCATGTGTCTTGAGCACCCACTATCAATGTACCATTGATTTTCTTCACCTTCTGCAAATAATGCTATCCCACAATTTTCAACCGGCGTTTCTTTCTTCTTCCACACTTTAGAGCTTGAGGGAACATGTTCTTTAGGCTGGATCTTGTTCCTGCATTCAGATTCTTCATGGCCAAAGTTATTGAAATAAGTACATTCAACTTCACTTTGAAAGGAGAAAAATTGTTATAGGTATTCTTCTTTGGTTCAGTATCCAACCTTTTCTTTCTTGCTTCTCTTGTCATGATGGTTTTATATGCCACACATTGAATAGCTTTATGACCAAAATTGTGACAAGTGAAACATTGCCCATTGAAGTAGAAATTTCTGTGATCATGGAATCTTCTATTTGAGTTTACCTGTTGATTGTAGTGTCTTTGAAAGCTATCCCTGTTAGTGTTCCTTGAATTGAGATGGTCCTGCTTTCCCTGTAGAGATCCTCTATTCCCTTGCTGAGTGGCTGAATGTAGTAAACCACCTGTAACTGCTTTTAGATAGTTTCGTGCTGAAGTTTGAGAAGATTCTCCGGTATATCCCAGACTTGTCTTTATAAGAGGAGAACGTTGTACCTTGATAATCTCATCTAAGGTTTCAGATCCTTTAGCAAATCTAAGATTCAAGGTTTTTGCTTTCTCTACTTCTTTTCTTTGAATTACCACTTCACATTCTAGTTTTTCAATATGTTTCTTTGCTTCTTCAAGCTGCTTTTCAACAGTCTCTCTGATCACCTTTTGTTCTTCTAAGAGAATTTTGCAATCTTCTAAGCGAAGTTTGAGTTGATTATTTCCTTCAAGAAAATCATTTTCCTCTAGAGCATCCATAAACATATCCTTTTCTTCCTTTTGTTCAAAGGCCATGAGAAGTCTAAGATCTTCTTCACAATCTTCCTCACTATTAGATGACCCATCACTATCTTCATTAGTATAGTAACTTTTCTTAGAGCTAGATCTGTTCTTATTCCTTCTTACAACTTCTTTTCCTTTATAAGGACATTTTGTAGCATAATGACCAACTTTTCCACACTCAAAACATTTGAAGGGAAGCTTACCTTTGAATCTTCCAGTTCCTAGTTGGAGTTTTCTTACGAAATTTGCTTCTTCTTCATCGGAAATATAGCTGGATTATTTGACAAATTCCTTTTCCTTTCCTTTTGTAGAAGCCTTAAACATAGCTTCTCTTACTTGAGAAGGACCTCCTTGTCTCATTTCAAAAGCAGTCAGAGTCCCATGTAATTGAACAATAGTAAGAGTTTGCAGATCTTGCCTTTCTTCAATAGCGGAGACTTTAGAGTCAAATTTTGGAGTCAAGGATCTTAAGACTTTTTCAACCAGAGTAGTATCAGTTTTGGTTTCACCCAAATTTCTCATTTGATTGACAACATCATCTAGACGAAGGAAGAAACTGGCAACACTTTCATCACTATGCATCTTCAAATTTTCATATTCAATTCTAAGAGTTTGGAGTTTTGCATTTTTTACCTTTGTATCTCCTTCATAGCTCAGAATGAGTTTGTCCCACATATCTTTTGCTGAATGTAGCTGCATCACTTTAGCAAATTCTGATTCAGACATGCTTCCCAGCAAAACATTTACTGCTTTGGCATTGGTTTCATACTTCTTTCTTTCTGCTGCATCAGTAGGAATACTTGCCGGGTATTGATAACCTTCTTCCATGATTGCCCATCCATCTGCACCAAGACTTTGCAGATATGCTTTTGTACGTACCTTCCAGAATATCAGATTGCTTCCATTGAATATAGGTGGTTTTATAGACATTATTCCTTCTTGACTTCCCATTGCGACGGATCTCCTTTAAGCGATAAAGCTTCTCCACAAGGACCTGCTCTGATACCAATTGTTGGGAAAAATACTGAGAGGGGGGGGTGAATCAGTATTTACTGCATAATCAAATCTTTTTACTTTTTCATTCCTTAAAACCCATACGCTACTTTCCTTCAATAAACTAGCGTATATACGCGGATCCCCTTTATGAAACTAGCGTATACACAGAGATCTAGATCTATCATTAAATCTTCACTTATATTATTCCATCATTCATTCATCAGATGTTCAATAAACAGTAAACATGTGCAGTAAGAACAGAATAAACCATCACACAAAGGATCACACATGAACACCGGGATTTTTAGGTGGAAACCCAAATCGGGAGAAAACCACCGCTGCAGTTGCTCAGCCTTCAATATTTTATTATAGAGAAAACATCTTACAACATATGTTCTGGCGCAGACTTGACCAGCACGCAGGCACCCACCTGCGCTCGTTTACCAGCCTCTCCTGGAAGGGAGCTCCAACCCCCTGACTCGTTTACCAGCCTCTCCTGGAAGGGAGCTACGACCCCCCGATCTCGTTTACCAGCCTCACCTGGAAGGGAGATACAACCCCCTGACTGAAGGCTACAACCCTCAGCACCACCTTGGACCACGTTTCATCAATTTTCACACTGGATCCAACCACTTTAATAGAACACAACTTGCAGGCCACAATTCATCATATTTCCAGACTGAACCCTTTCCATACTTTTAAGCACAACCATACATCATCAACAGATTCATATCAACACAGATCAGATAGCAGAAACACAGCAGAACAGATCAGATATTTCATACCCCTTGCTTCAGAAAACCCTAGTATGCATACGCGCTTTTACTTCACTGATTTCGCGTATATACGCGCTTCCGTCCACACAAACCGGCGTATACCTCAGTGTATATTTTATTGCGCATACGCGCTTTCTCTTCGCTGAAGCTGCGTATATACGCGCTTCCTCCGCGGCGAAGTAGCGTATAGATCTTCAATCATTACAGAGCAGCATACTTCATCAGATCAGATATTCAGTTCAGATCTACCCTTTTGCTTCAGACATATGTTCACCTGGATGCTCGCCTCATCACGGATCTAAGCCTTCCATAATCAGATCTAGAAAATACAAGGGCAATTCAGATCTAGATCCCCTTCTTCATCATTGGTGCATCATACATTCAGATTTATCATTCAAGTGTAACCCTTTCCATTCAGATATACTTCAGAGAGAAGTATTCATTCAAGCTCAGACATCTTGCACCCACACTCATGATTTGCATAATGAATTTCTTCTCCTTATATAGGTTTACCCTTTTCAATACCATGAGCCCCTTTTTCAATACCATGAGCCCAAAACCACATTACATCCGATGGTATTCCTGGACGGGGTCAATTAGGCGGATCAATACCCAATACAATGGGTCAATACCATGGTGGTTACCCCTGGTTTTGCACTTTTAGAGCGCTTTAGCCCATACGCGACTTGGCACGTTCTTTTCCGCGTGCATACACGACTTCCCTTAGACAGATCCACGTATACCTTGAGACATACTCTTTCACCATAGATTTAGCACAACCTGAATTTCTTTCTTCATTGCCTTCTGTACTCACTGTAGATACATTAGAATTAGTTCACCAAACCTTATTCTATCAAGCACATATTCTAGCAAGTACAACTTCATCAAGTAAGTTGCCATCATCTTTATCATTTACCAAGTCCATCAAGCCAAGAATAGCTTCATCAAGTGTATTGCCATCAAGGACAACACATGCCAACAATATCATGTCTTCATCTTCATTTAGTGGGTTGCCATCAAGGACAACACTCTGCATCATATTTCCAACAACAATTAATTCATAAATCTCTCAATCCTTATGAAATATCAACTATCCTAATTCTCTCATGTTCTCCAATCATTCGGGAACATTTACAAAATTCCTCTCAACATTGAATTAATTTTTATTCTAAATCACTCAAAACATTACATAAGAAACCCACTCTCTTGGAAAATACAAGATCCTAATAAAATACAAAGAAATTTATGAGCCTAATGCTCCTGCATCAAACTCCCAAGGTTAAAAATAATCATGATCTCCTGATCATGTGCTTTTAATCTTTGTCTTCCTGGATCCCATACCTTATTCTATAATTTATCATCTATTTCTGTTTTTGTTTGTTGCTTTTCTCCAGGTTTCCACACTTTATGCTGCTTTGTTCCACTGGTTTTACTTTCACAGTTTGTTACTGTCTTCCTTTTGCTGTTGCTGCTTATTTTATTTCTTGCTGATATCTTCCTCACTTTCATCATTATCCTTCTTATCAGTTCAATTTCTCTGTCCAATAAATCTTTTTTCTGTTGATTACCTTCACTTCTTGATTGTTGATCTTCTATTTTTACTGTTGCCTGGTTATCCTGTTGATGGGAAAATATGTCCGGCCAATAGCAAGGGATCTCCCCGGTAAAAGGTCCCAATTAGACCTCAAACCGTTTGGAATAGGGATCCCGTCCGGGGTGTGGGTCCGGCTACCATTGATTTCTCCTTTGCTTTGGGTCTCGCTTAAACTCTATAAAACATTGGGTACACACCTAATCGACTGATACAAGACATATGTTTGATGCATTAAATGTACATGCAGCACTATGAGTAGCAAGAGAAAATAATAAAGCATGAAGAGCGAAGGAAGTGTTGTTAGAAACAGTTCATTAGGGTCATGCTTGTAGACTGTTCTGACCGCAAAGGAAAAAATTCCTCACGGTGAGAACACTCTTCACTTCCTAAAAGTTTAAATGATAACAAAAATGCAGATAAACAAAGTCATCAACATTAGCTAAGAAAGTGAAATAAACTCAACCACCATTAACATACTCAGAAAAATGTTATGCAACTGTGATATGAATTGAAGATGCAGTTCCATTAATCTAAAGATATTCAGAAACTGAAGATATAATACTCAACAGTGCTCGTACATAAAACAACACCAGATCCAGAAAAGGGGTTTTACAAAATTCTTGTATTCATCATTAAATGTATATCTACTGGTAATACAATGCACTCAGCTCGAGTCCCAAACCAAAGATCCTACACAAGTTCCCGAAGGAAGTATTTATAGGGCACAGCTTGCCTTTTGGGGTCTCTGACTTTTTAGCTTCCCGACAGTTGGGCTTCCTTGTGACCCAGTATTTTCTGTGACCTGCGACCTGAGCCGTTGTTGCGACCTGCGACCTAGTCATTGGGTCGCTGGGTCACGCTGTCAGGAATTTACCAAGGGGTGTGACTTAGCGACCTCGACAGATGTGAGACCTTGAAACCTCCATGGATTTGCGACCTCGCGACCCAAATAAATGTGTGACCTGCGACCTCACTGGCTGTGCGACCTGCGACCTCGGAAAATGTGGGACTTGCGACCTCGGCAGATTTGCGACCTTGCGACCTAGCTGTTGGGTCGCTGGGTCGCACCGTCGGGCTTTTGACAGGGAGTGCGACTTAGCGACCTGGCGACCTCTGCGACTTGTTTTGAGAAGGTCCCCTTGTATGCTGAGGAAAACTCTGGCTCATTGTGTAGACTGAAAGGTTCTTCCTGCAATGAAATAACGTAGGCACATATCTTCATGATTGAAACAATAATAATGCTAAAGGAATTTTAATTAATTTGCAAGAGTGAAGAACAATAAATTTAGACCCCTGTGTGGTCAAGACTTTGTCATCAGAGAGAATGGCTTGAGTAGGCCATTTCTGTGCCTCTTCAAATGCTGCAAATGCAGATTAGTATGGCTGTAGACCGAGTTCGAAATGCAGACTTCGCGCATTTCAACACACGATCCTTTTGTTATCCACATCTTCACTCTTTCCTTCCAAGTGCGCTGGCAGCCCATGGATGCAAAATGCCTTAGATCTGCTACACGTTGAAGCCTAGATTAAAACGACGTCCTTCTGCCTGGTAATTGTCCAAAGGATTCCATGATCAAAATCTATTGGATAGAATGATATATAGCTAAAAATTGGTGTAATTAAAATACATATTTGATATCACTCCATGCGACCTCTAACAATCGTGGACAATTTGGAAGGGATCCAAAATTCTTCGTGAATATTTAGCCATCGTTGGACGCCTGTTAAACATGCTATAGCACGCTAGCTAGCCATGAACTCAACAAATGTCCATTTCAGATTTTACTTGGTTTCATGAACTTTCACATAACTTATTTCCAAAGCATCAATCAGCTGGTATTAGATAGGTGCAGATTTGATTGCTTAGTCCAAATCAGCAATCAGGTCTTCTGCATCCTCAATCCCATCAGAAAGGCGAATTAAATCTTCACTTAATCCTTGGGACCTTCGTACTTCAGAGGGTATACTTGCATGTGACATGAAACATGGAAGACTGATGAGTAACTTCACACTGCCAAAACTAACGGTTATGCTGAAAAGTTTTGTGTTTTCAACGACGTGCTTTGAAAGAGCCCAAAACCGGTTTGAAAGTTAAGAACAGAAACACCTCATTTTGCCTACAAGAAATGCAAATGGTGGCCTGGGTGGCCATGAAAACCAGCATAATATCCTTTCTCAATGAGAGGATGAGATGACAAACTTTGGTAATTTTCCTTGCGTTCTCCTGTTGTTTCTCAATATGCAAAGCCATTGTTTGATCCCTCGCAAACATAGCCAACAGTCAAATGGAGCCAGACCTGAACCTTCTGCATTTTGTGGGAAATAGATATATTTAGCCCACTTTTCCCCTTTACGACAAGAACACCTGCCATCGACATTCGTTTCCATGCAACGTGTCCATTGTTGGTTCTGTGCCATGTCTCCAACGATTAGCATGGAATGGAACTTCGCCACCAGAACCTTTGCGTTCACGTCCACTTGTACATTGCCATCGTAGATCTGTTTATGAGGTCTGGCTCCACGTTTAAACGTAGCTCTGACCACTTGTCATATATCTGCTCCCAAGCCTTAATGATTTTCCACTCCCTTGTCTGCGCATAGCAGCACAATCATCGCTGGCACATGGCAGCATGCATTGGGTAGCCCGTCCATGTAATGCGGCACCTCAGCAGCTTTTTCAGTAAATGAAACACGTGGAAGATCATCGTGGAGCAGATTATAGCATTAATTTGCATTTTTTGATGGGGTTGTAGGTCGGAGAATTCCTTGGGTCGCAGCTCCTCATGAGCAGATCATCCTGCGACCCTGCGACCTGGCACACATGCGACCCTGGGTCGCTGGGTCGCAGCCTTGGGAAATCCTTGATCTGTGCGACCCTGCGACCTGTTCAAAAATAAAACGTAATTGGCGCGTAGTGACAAAATTCTCGTTCACGCATGGGTAACATGCATCCATCTAATGCGGCATGAAGAATAGAGGTTCGTTCCGTCCAGTTCACGCGTCAGATTTTCCATTTTGCGTAACATGGTTTAAATGCTTTATATCCTCATTTGGGAGCCGTCTGGCGATAGCCTGGTTCAGATAATATTCGCCCTTGTAAGAAGCAATTTACCTTTTTCTTCGACTTTAGTTAAACCACGTTCGAAAAGCCACCACAATAATCGTGAGCCAAGGTTCTCTTGAGCAAGCTTACTAACAGTCTTAAGAAAACGTGGTGCGCAGAGAAATACACGTGAAACCGAAACCGTCGAAACCGTGGTGCACAGAGAAAAACACGACCTCCTCAACGAAACCGTCGCTCTGCATTGCTCACAATATGGCTATAGATATTCGTTATTCATACCACAGTTATCAGAATGTTGCCACGATGGGTTTGTCGTGATGTCTCGCTCTGCATTTTTAAACATAGACTTTGAGCATTATATATTTGCTAACCATGTTTCGCCGTAGATTGAAATGTGCCATCGAATGTTTGACTTTCCATGCAACTTGTCCATTTGGTTTTTGCGCCATGTCTCCACATAAGGCTGACCGCTACATATGAAAATTGCTCCAAACATTTTCCATTAGTTTGAAAACAGCCATCAATCCTTTAAATTCATTCGTAATGCCTTTTCTTTGTTTAGTTTATATTACTTGCTACTCCAACGTTACAAGATTTGAAAACCGTATTATTCTCGCAGCGCTCAAAACCTAATTGTAGATTATTATACCTCGCACTATGGTTGGATCACCAAATGTATTTATTTGTTGTAAACCATCGAGCATTTGCGCACATGCAACGTGCCATGGTTATTATAACATACCATGCACTCCACTCTATGTTTTGCCCATATGCTTGGATCATTATATCCACCATAGATATATTTAAGCCCCATTCAAAATATGTCTTCATATGGTTCATGATCCACCACTTTATATTGTTTGGAAACTACATGGCCTTGTGCCTTGGTTTCATATACAACACAACTTTGGTCGATCGAATGTGCGCCCATTCATAATGTCTTGACATGGTTTTGCTCCGCCATCTCTTATGGCTTTGAACCCATATGATTTTGCCTTGGTTTAATTGTATAAAATCATAATTTTGCATCCACCGTGTAGCTTGGATTTAACCATAATTTCTCCTTGTCCCCAATTTTCCAGAGTTGTCAACACAACTAAAAATGATTGTTGGTTCAGAAGAATGGCTTTTTTTATAAAATTTGAACAATCTCCAAAAACAAAATGTGCTTCGCCATTACTTGAATTTGGTTTAAATGTGAAACATAACTTTGCTTCATTGAATGTGCACTCCTTATAATGTTTTCACATAGTTTTGATGATGTTAAAGAGTCCACGGCCACCCTTGCCTCTAGGTCCACTTACACCCAAGCCACTTTGTGTTCTTCGCCCAAAGTAAATAATAGACCCCAGAATCAATAATATAGGTGCACATCTCAACAACTCTTGGTACCAGACCATTTCTGAAACATATGTCACAGGAACACAATCATGAGGACCAATACCCAACGCTTCTTGTGCGTCTTCCAACTTTTGCTCAAAGGATTCAACACCTCCAATATTAAAAGAATACTTATGTTGGCTGCCACCCTCAGAGGAGGTCCGTCTAACATATATCTCTACATCACTGCTTTCACTTTGGGTAGAATCATTTGGTGAATTTAGAACATAACTTTAGCTAGAGATTCGTTTGAAACCACAGTATGGTCGACAAGCCCAGGTTCCTAAATCTCTTTAGATGCAAGAGGCTTAATCTTATTTCTCTCGGTGCCATGACAATCATTGATGAGTTGATCAGTCGTGGGATGGACTTGTATAATCAACATAACATCAATTAGTTCACAGTTATTCTTTGCGAATGGTGCCCCTAGATAAAACGTATGAGATTAATGAGTTTAAAATACGCATTCAGTCAACATGCTTAATGACCTACAGTAGGAGGGAATTTACTCGTCAATACAAAAAAGGTTTCCATTCAAATGTATGCATGGAAATCTCATTACACATGGCGCGTCTACGGTAAGAATGTTCGATCGTACGCTAGATGATCCCTCCCACATATGGCGTGATTGCAGCGACAACATCAAGTCATGGTGATGAGACAAATTGTGAGGGGTTGGGGATAGGTTGGCAGGATGTCGTTGACTGCAGGTCAGGTGAAAGACTTTAATGCCTAGGCGAGCAGAGGGGGAACCCAAAATTTTAAATATATGGTAAATTTTGGGTGGTGTTGTAGTGGCTACAACAGATCCTTACCCTCTTGTTTTCTACAATTACTTTCTTCTTCCATATTTTCACTTATGAAAATTTGTTTGCCTCTCACTAGAGAATTTGGCGGAAATTACGACGGCCAATTCGTCGCTATTCCAACACATATTCGTCGCAAGAGCGACAGTTCGGGGGCGGACAAACCATGGTTTGTCCTACCGTCGCCGTTCCGACGCAAGCAAAAAGTGTCGCACTATCGACACTTCTTCCGACGTTCCGAACCGACGTCACTCTTCCGACGTCTCACAAACCGTCGCGCCTCCGACGTTTGTAAACTGTCGCACTTCCAGTGAAATGTGGTTCGACGTTTTTGACGTCGTTCTTCCGACGCTCATAAACCGTCGCAGTTCCGACTAAACGTGGTCCGACGTTTTGGCGTCGCTCTTCCGACGCTCGTAAACTGTCGCAATTCCGACTAAACGTGGTCCGACGTTTCGGACGTCACTCTTCCGACGTCTGGAAGATGTCGTAATTCGGACGATATGTGGTCCGACGTTTGGAATGTCGCTCTTCCGACGTTTTCATGCTGTCTCTCCTCCGACGTTTCTGGGTTGTCGCAGTTCCGACGTCTACAAGGCGTCGGTAGACCGACGAAGGGTTCAATTTAAAAAAAAAAAATTAAAATTTTAAAAGTCGAGAAACGCTATTTTGAAGATATTATATGAAGTAAAACAGTCCATGAAAGTGAAATAGCAGTATGTAGAATAGTAATGCAACAGATAGAGTACCGACGTCCATTGTTCCAAATACAAATTAAAGTACCCAAAACCCTACAACAGTGAAGTAAAACAGTCCATGAAAGTGAAGATATTGTATGAAGTAAAACAGTCCATGAAAGTGAAATAGCAGTATGTAGAATAGTAAAGCAACAGATAGAGTACCGACGTCCATTGTTCCAAATACAAATTAAAGTACCCAAAACCCTGCAATAGTGAAGTAAAACAATCCATGAAAGTGAAGATATTATATGAAGTAAAACAGTCCATGAAAGTGAAGATATTATATGAAATAAAACAGTCCATGAAAGTGAAGATATTATATGAAGTAAAACAGTCCATGAAAGTGAAATAGCAGTATGTAGAATAGTAAAGCAACAGATAGAGTAGCGACGTCCATTGTTCCAAATACAAATTAAAGTACCCAAAACCCTACAACAGTGAAGTAAAACAGTCCATGAAAGTGAAATAGCAGTATGTAGAATAGTAAAGCAACGGATAGAGTACCGACGTCCATTGTTCCAAATACAAATTAAAGTACCCAAAACCCTACAACAGTGAAGTAAAACAGTCCATGAAAGTGAAGATATTATATGAAGTAAAACAGTCCAGGAAAGTGAAGATATTATATGAAGTAAAACCGTCCATGAAAGTGAAGATATTATATGAAGTAAAACAGTCCATGAAAGTGAAATAGCAGTATGTAGAATAGTAAAGCAACAGATAGAGTACCGACGTCCATTGTTCCAAATACAAATTAAAGTACCCAAAACCATACAACAGTGAAGTAAAACAGTCCATGAAAGTGAAATAGCAGTATGTAGAATAGTAAAGCAACAGATAGAGTACCGATGTCCATTGTTCCAAATACAAATTAAAGTACCCAAGACCCTACAACAGTGAAGTAAAACAGTCCATGAAAGTGAAGATATTATATGAAGTAAAACAGTCCATGAAAGAGAAATAGTAGTATGTAGAATAGTAAAGCAACAGATAGAGTACCGACATCCATTGTTCCAAATACAAATTAAAGTACCCAAAACCCTGCAACAGAGAAAAACGCTAATCATAATCATGTGAGGAGTGTGATATGTCCAAAATATAAAAAGACCATCAGACCATATCAATAAACCAGCAACATAGACCAGCATCGCTAGTTTTGAAGGCAGAGTGATAAACATTAATCATTTTTTTTTCACAAGAGAAAAAACGTTGTTTTGAATATATTATATGAAGTAAAAAAGTCCATGAAGTTATTACATTTTCACATCTAAAGATTGGAACCCAAATATCCATCTAGAAAAGTGGAAGTCCCACCCCAGACAGTGATAGAAAAATACCCCATGTCACATACAGGGACTTGATATAAAACCCGGTAACGGTCCACATGGAGATTATCGACAATCTGAGAAAGCATCCAAATATGCCCGAGGCATCTATAAGAAAGTGAAATAGCAATATGTAGAATAGCAAAGCAACAGATAGAGTATCGACGTCCATTGTTCCAAATACAAATTAGAGTACCCAAAATCCTTGAACAGAGAAAAACGCTAATCATGTGAGGAGTGTGATATGTCCAAAATATAAAAAGACCATTAAACCATATCAATAAACCAGCAACATAGACCGACATCGCTAGTTTTGAAGGCAGAGTGATAAACATTAATCATTTTTTTTTCACAAGAGAAAAAACGTTGTTTTGAATATATTATATGAAGTAAAACAGTCCATGAAGTCATTACATTTTCACATCTGAAGATTGGAACCCAAATATCCATCCAGAAAAGTGGAAGTCCCACCCCGGACAATGATAGAAAAATACCCCATGTCACATACAGGGACATGATATAAAACCCAGTAACGGTCCACATGGAGATTATCGACAATCTGAGAAAGCATCCAAATATGCCCGAGGCATCTATAAGAAAGTGAAATAGCAGTATGTAGAATAGTAAAGCAACAGATAGAGTACGTACCGCGTCCATTGTTCCAAATACAAATTAAAGTACCCAAAATCCTTGAACAGAGAAAAACGCTAATCATGTGAGGAGTGTGATATGTCCAAAATATAAAAAGACCATCAGACCATATCAATAAACCAGCAACATAGACCAGCATCGCTAGTTTTGAAGGCAGAATGATAAACATTAATCATTTTTTTTCAAAAGAGAAAAAATGCTATTTTGAATATATTATATGAAGTAAAACAGTCCATGAAGTCATTACATTTTCACATCTGAAGATTGGAACCCAAATATCCATCAAGAAAAGTGGAAGTACCACCCCAGACAATGATAGAAAAATACCCCATACAGGGACATGACATAAAATCCAGTAACGGTCCACATGGAGATTATCGACAATCTGAGAAAGCATTCAAATATGCCCGAGGCATCTATAAGAAAGTGAAATAGTAGTATGTAGAACAGTAAAGCAACAGATAGAGTACCGACGTCCATTGTTCCAAATACAAATTAAAGTACCCAAAATCCTTGAACAGATCAAGAAAAACGCTAATCATGTGAGAATTCAAAGTAAAGTTAATCTATTAACATTGCGAATAAAATTACACCGAAGTCAAAAACATTGCCTGGCCATACTCATGGCAAATTTGTCATCGAAAAATCAAAAAATTAAGAAGACTGCCCTCATACGGGGAAACCAGTCTTGAACGTTTAATTTACAGAATTCAAAAATATTACTTAAAGGTCCAGCACAGTAAAATAAACTAAAAGCAGCCCAATTAACTGGGCCTGCTAAGCAAGAAAAAAAAATTAACCAAACTAATCCACCGCTGGTTCCTCCACGATTCGGCACCATCCTAATTCGGAAGGTCCAGGATCGCTAGGTGCTACCTCCACATGCATGCCACGGCTCCCCTCCTGAAGGCCCGAATGCTGGCCGGCTTTTTCCGAGCTCAGACCCGCCGGATGGGTGCATTCTTCCTCCGTTTGGGCCTCCTCGCGGAAGACCACAGTGACTACAGCTGTGATTCGCGGGCGGTTGAGAGTGCAATCAAAGGAAAATTGCGCAGTGTGCGTCGTGGGAGAAGGTGAACTAGCGGTGGGGAAGCCAGGAGCAGGGGAATCCATACGGTGGCCAGATGCTACAAGCCGACCCCGACCACTCCTAGTATTTGGATATCTACCTAAGTAATAATCACTGGACTGGCCGAAGGTCATCTCTGTTGAGGTGCTAGAGGGAGCGCGCCGGGATTGACCTCTAGTGCTCCCCCTGCGGCAACGCATCCTATGATGCACGCGAGGCATGGGTGCAATCTCAGGCGCAGTGGGCACAAGAGACGAAGAAGCAGAATTCCAATTAACAGAGGAAGACAGACAGAGACAAAACCGAGAGAAATGGAAATATGCAGCAAAGTCTAGGCAGAAGTTCCGCTGGCCACTTCTCCTTATCATCGCAGTTACCAGACAGTGTAATCCAGCAACCGGCTTGTCTGAAAAACCATGGCTAAACGCCATTTTTTATGTCGACACGTCTGCAATGCAATCAAAGGACGGCCGTCATAATGAATCTCTGATCATTAATAATGAGAGCCGAAGGCCGGATCAAATTGGAGCGTGCGGAATCGCTCAGAGGAGTGGAGGTCCGATCTTGAACAGTGTTAAAAATTAATTAATCTAGATTTGATGTGAAAAATTAATTGAACAGCGTTAAATGTTAATGCGAATGATATGAAATCGCCATATCCATGTCCCATCACCTTAAACGCCATCGAATGCACCCGCAGCCGGGAGCAGGGCAAGTTTTATTGAGGACACGTGGCAAAAATTGATTGGAGCGGATCTTTGTTTGGGCCGCTCGCGCAGTGGAAATCCGGACCCGTAAAATATTAGGGTGAATTTGATAAGAAATTCGCGTCACAAAATTGGCCGACGTCAGCAGGCTATTTTGGAACGCGAATTTGGTTTGAATTATGGTTTATCGCCGTTTGAAGTCCGACGGGCTCGACTTTTGAACAATTTTCTTATAAAATTTGTGTTGGTTTCTTTGATAATACACATATTAAAATCCCGCTTAATAAAGAGACAAAATTGTTGTGCTTTCGGAACCTGACCCGAGGATTGGACATGAGTTAACAAACAAAAGGATAGCGGAACCAGACATGCACCCGTAGTCAAGCCCTCTACCAAAACCACGAGCGGAATCACAAAAGCGGGTTGCCCATATCGCACCGCTTTTGCGGAGTAGGCGGTATTTCCTATTCGCGAGAGATTCCATAGGGAATGCGACACGTGGCGAAGTGACCCCGGCAAACAACCGTTTAACCCACGCCATCGCACGTTAAAGCCCGATGTTGGAAGCCGAGCGAAATTGCCAAGAGTCGTTGATTTGGAGAAGGGCCATCAGACGGTGGTCGCACGTTGAACTTGCCTGGAGGTTAACTAAGGTGTGCGGAGGATAGCCATGTACGATACGAGTGTTTGATTGGTTATTGATATATATAGGTGGGGCCGGAGTATAATGAAATTGTTTAATTAAACGATTGGCAGATAATTAGCATAAGTCTGGAGCGTGATTGTTGTAAGGTTGGGTGGTGAAATATAGAGCCGAAAGTTCATTACAAGTTATTTATTTAAAAAGAAACGTGGAGTATAAATACAAAGTGTTGAAAGTTAAACATTGGTTATAAGGATTGGAGATAATATAAATTCGGGAATATAAATTAAAGTCCAACCATTGTGGATAGTATTTATTTATCAAATTCTACGAATTTGATAAATAAACCCGAAAAAAGAAGAAGTCAATTAAGACTCAGGCTGGAGGAAAAGAACGGGGTAAACCAAGGGAAAATGCTGACAGAGCGATTTTAGACACACCAGCTCTCCTTGGGGGTCCAATTTCAGTTTTGTTGCGTCACACGATGATCTCTCTTCTCTGGCATTTACTTGTATTGAAGATCACTATTCTATGAATAAGGAGTTATTTTCTCCAAAAATAACCCTAGCCAAACATTGACAATGCATCAAGGATATCTTTCTATGCTTCATAAGTACATATGTTCTACTTCTAAATCATGTCTTGGAAGTGGTTGTTTTGCTGGAAATTATTCACCAGTTGGTTTCATACCAAAGTCTTTTTTCACATTTTCAGCATCCAATACATGAAAAAGATAATGGTTTAAAACAACATAAATATTTGAAATTTTGCAAGAATTGTCTGGCACACTTTGAATATGAATTTTGAAGTCAAGTGCATGATCTTGTATAGGATCAAGTGTCATTTTGAATACCAAATGTTTCACAAGAAACTTCTCAACATGCTACCCTGCAGTAAGGATTAAATGACAATATTGCATCAACTATTTCCATAATAAAGTGCACCTCGGCCATAAGACTAAACAACTACAAATGTTGTAGATCTAACAAGACCACACAATCAAATGTATTCCACAAGGCCAATACTGTATGAAAAATGAAAAGGAGTTTGCAACCAAAAATACCTTAGGCAGCTAATTCAATTAGATACACCAAACCATCAGCAAAAAGGAAAACCAGCCTACTCAAAAGGCAAGCGTTTACCTCCTTTGACAAAATTTTGAGTTCCGAAACAAGGGCCTTTATTGTCTTGTCAATGCCCTAGTAATTTGAATGGGGTTTGCACCTGCTGCAACAACCTAAACAAAAAGGTTTCATTTCAAATTATTTTCCACAAATTTAAGATACAACCATTGTCGGTTTTGTATTTCCTAACAAGCTCATAAATTTTGACAAAAGAACCAAAATTTTTTAATACCTGATAGCAATTTTTTCACTCAAAAACTATCTTAGACTCAATAAACCCAACCCAAAACTAAAAAACCAAACACCATAAGACCCTACAAAAATGAATAGATGATCTTAATCCGGTACCATCGACAAAAAGTTACCTTTACACCCTCACTTATTAAACCCTGTGCTGTTGAATTTTAACTTCAACTGCTGCAGCAGAAGGACGGATGCAGCAGCAACATTTTTTTTTGGAGGTTGCTTGCATGCCATCTAGAAATTTAATTCAGCATTTAAAATTCCTGCAAGTTTTTTTTGTAGACGGCCGCAGCCATATTTCTGTACAGGATTGTATTTAAACACAACAACCAGCATTAACGCAATTCACCAACCAGAAATTAAACAAACAGAAATTTACTCGATAGTTTTGTAAATTCAAAAGGAGGACACATGGAGCATTAATATTGGATCGCATGAAATTGAAGGGAATCTGAAAACCTGAAAACCGGACCCGAATTTTTTATAGGGCACATTGGATTGAGAATTCGAGTTAAAATTAGGAAGACGTCAGCATCCCATTTTGGAACGCGAATTTGGTTTGAAATTCAATCTATTTAGACTTTTGAAGTCCGACGGAAAGGGTTCTTTAATGTTTTGATAGTTTAATATATACATATGTTATATATATATCTTATGCGAAATGAAAGGTGGGCCATAGAATTTAGTTTTAATTTTATTTTTTTTAAAAGAGGGTTTATTATAATATGTTTTATATGTTCCGGCATATAAAAATAAAAAGGTCGAAAAAGCTTGGTAGTTTTTTTTATAGACGGTACGTAAATTTTTTATTACATAGCAGTGTGTAAAAAGTGAAAAACTGAGTGTAACTTTTTAAGTGTGTATGCACAGCAGTGCGAAAGGGAAAAACACGGCAGAGTGTCTTAGAGACAGAGTATGTTTGTTTTGAACAGACAGTGAGTTGGTTTTATGCACTGCGTTTTGTAGCAGTCATAATTTTGTAATCCCTCTCGGTGAGGAAGTAGTGTAATAGTTTTTTTTTGAGTTATTGAAGGGAATAGAAGTTTGTTTTCAAAGTATTGAAACTCTGTCTCCTGTCAAAGAAATTTTTATTTTCTGTGTGTTAGAGGAAAGGAGATTTATGGGTGGTTCTTATGAATCAACCAACCATTCAGAACATGCTCATCAATCCAAACCATAAGTATTATGTGACAATATTCAAGCAGGCACTCAATCGGATTTCTGAAGCTATGTTAGAGAAACCCTAAACTCTCACTGAAAATAGGTGAAATGTAGCACCACTCAGAGATTGACATGTGCCAATTGGTACAAGTGGTAGACAATTGGCATGCTCAAACAACGAGGTGATGCAGGAATGACATGAAGGAGAAAATATCAGAAAAGCCCCAAATCTGGAGAACTAAAGCTCATCACCAACTTGAGATTGACAACTTTACATGATGTAACCTATGAAATCGTAAATGGAGAAATCATAGTAACAATAAAGTAACCTATGTAACAATAAAGTCGGATTCATCCTGGGGGTGGTAATGGGAGAAATCATAGTGAACAACAGGAAACATGCATAGTTGCTTACAATCAAATAGATGAAAAAACACATACAAAAAACCTAGATAATAATCGTGCACAAGCTTAATATTGAATTATGAACTGTAAAGGAACTTACAAAATGTGACATTACGAACCTGGTCAAGCGCACAAGCAAAAATATCCTGGACATGACCCTGGTTGACAAGTTGTATTGCTCAGGATGCAAGAGGATTTGTACCTGCACTGCCAAGTCAATCAAAATCCATCATTATCTATACAATAAATACAAGTAATTGATGTAGTATTTTTTACTCTAAGATGCATTCTTATGATTATGTTAGAACATATGTTGAAAATGTCAAAACATACCTGAATAAGCTCCTCTTCGTTTCAAGAACAATTTATTGGAGTCGCATGAACTTGGAACAAGCCTCCCATGATCTGAAAGAGTAGCAACTAAGTCAACGGTGACTTTTTTGTTGCTACGCTGGATCAAGGGAGGTTTGCTCCAAGATTAAATCGCTCCAATAAATTATTCTCTACTAAACAGGGCCAACCACGTGAAGGTGGAAACTCTTATGGCCCCTCCCCCCCCCTCACATCACTCTCAATTCCCCAATACCCAATCTATATTTCAATTTTTACTTTCATGAGCATAAAAAAAAATATTCAATAACTAGTAAAAAAACAATTCAACAAAAAGTACGCAAGGAAACATTTCAATTAATGCTTGACATAAAAATAGTATGATAAATGAGTTTTTTATATAACGCAAAAAAATGTTCCAAGTATGGTAACGTTTGTCTTATAATAATACAATATTTTACATTGTCAAATTTTCTTTTTTCTTCTTCCTATTTTTAAAGCTCCTAATTACATCATCAATATCATCGTGCTCTGCTCCTGTTTCGTGCCTTTCAACCCGCACTGCTGACCTAGTTGTGTATTCACGATGTCTGGGCTCATCCAGTGACGGGGCATCGCCTACAAAAACAGATAATATTAAATTTTAATTGTCAGATTTTAAATATCATTGAACTAGTTCGGTAATATTAATAAAAAAAATTGCAATGAGATTATTTACCTGGTGCACCAGTTGTCGCCGCTGACCTAGTTGCATTGTCACGATGTCTGGTCTCATCCAGTGACGGGGCATCGCCTCCAAAAACAGATAATATTAAATTTTAATTATCAGTTTTTAAATATTATTGAACTAGTTCGGTAATATTAATAAAAAAAATTGCAATGAGATTATTTACCTGGTGCACCAGTTGTCGCCGTTGGGACTGTTGCCCTGTCTTCCTCTCTGGTGGTAAGATCCTCAAGGGAAACATTCTCTGTCATTTAAACAAAAAACGTTATAAGGACAACCATCAAGGTATAATTAGAAAAATTATAAGTGGAAATTAATTACCGTCACGGCCCTCACTGATAGTAGCATTGTCGGCCTGGTCCCCACTACAATGATCAGGTTGCACGAGAGGATCATCTACATCTGGCTCTAAAACTGGGTTATTTACCTCGTCGGTAGTGTTTCTCCCCTGATTTAAACAAAGTTGTTAGACATTAAATTTATGGACGAAAAAAAAAATATTGAAAGGTTAATGTTTTACCTTATCAGGCATTGTAGATCTTGGGACCTGCCCCAAGCTTCTGCGACGTTCAACTACAGCTTGATAGCGAAAACGGAAAGCAATATTTTTATCTTCCTCTGTAGTTATTGTTCCAAAGTCATCACCCTACATTATATATGATTGTGTATTTTTAATCATATCTGATAGGATTACAAAAACGTTTGAAGGCGATACAATTAATTATAAGATGTTTAGCTACTTAATTACAATTCTTGCAGCTAATTTCAAGTAGCCACCCTGGCCGAGCTTGTGATGGCCCTTTTTCTCTATCCTAGCTTTGGTTGCCTTTGAGGTGTCAAGCAACCTAGCATCAAAATATTGAAGTCAGATATGACGTAGCACACTTTTATTTTAGACATAAAGAAAATTAAAGCTATTGAATTAAAGTTGTAATTTACCTTGCGGGTCAAGTTGGCATTTTTCCTTCTTTCTTTGCCCTTTTCTCTTTTCCGTCATGGATGAGTGCTCTCCACTCACTCTCTGAAACTGCGAGAGGACGCTCATATCTAGGGTTAAATTGCAATTGCGTCCTATAGGTGTCCCTGGTATATTTCAAATATTTGCCGGCTACCTGAGCCACCGCTTTTCTGTCAAATGTGCCGACCCCAAAAGGGCTTCTAGATAATCTAAAAGTTCTTTTTTCAGGTTGGAATTCTGGGAATTCCACCCTGTACGTATGGTTGGGCCAAAAATTACCAACGCATGGCTCTCCAGAATCCTGCAGAACTCATTGTTTCCTACACAGAATAAAACCAAAAGAAAAAGAAGATATTATCATTAATTTAAAAATAAAAATCATGATAAATATGTTTTAGATAAAGTACATGAAATAGTTAAAATATTAAAATTTACTTGGGAGTTGTACATGCTTTATAGGGACACCCTCATTGTTCACCAACAATGTGCCATTAATGGTCCCTGTGGAGCTGACACGTGTAGCTCCAGGAAACGCAATAATGTAGTTGGCCATATCAGCCTCATCATTGCCAACACGTTCAGCGGTTGGCTGGGTGTCTGCTTGGGCAGGGTGTGTTTCTTGGCTAGCACCTAAAGGAGTAGAAGGTGTACGAGAGGGTTGTTAGGCAATCTCTTGCCCTTGTGTCCCACTACCACCAACACCGGGTTCAGCAAATGCCAGAAAACGCTACATACAAAAGAACTTTTTGTTAGTTTAGTCAATGCAAAAATTAAAAATCAAACTATCACAATTCATCTCATGCAGAACAAAAAAAATATCCTTTTGACTTTTTATTATTACTTGATATCTATTTAGCTGCCTCATAAGATGTTGTATCCTCTCTTCTGTTTCAGGTGTTTGAGGCGCATCTATCAAAGCATTAAATTCCGACGTTGCATCTCGTGCCTTTTTTTGCAACAACAACACTGGAGATAGGGATGAAAAAAGCTCTTCCTCAAAGAGGGAATCATCGGGCGTACCATGGCTAGGTGTCTGCATATTTGAACAAAATTAATATTATTTCAATTATGTAAATAACTAAAATACCTAAAGATAGAGCAATGCTGGCACTTTACATGTTCTTCCGCTGGCCTCTTTCCGCGATCATCCTATCTCGGGGTTGTTCCTGCACTGCTCTGATCAGTCTGCCACATTGCAATAAAATTATAAATGTAAAAACTTGAAAACAATATCTAACTTGAAAACAAAAAATGAAAACTGAAATAATTTCTAATAAGACACCGGAAGACAGAGTTAGAGTTTCAAATATGCCTTGCATTGAATTCAATCCTGGAAACATGTCATTGCACATTAAGGCACCCAAACATTCAATCCACAAATGATATATTTAAGTAGTCTTCTCCTATTCTGGGAAAACACCATACCTATAATGCATTCACTTGCATGTATAAAGGGAAAGGAAAACATGTTTTCATACAACGGTGACAAAGGCATCTTGGGGAAAGGTATCCTCGCTTTTTATTTATGTTGTTCACCCACACCACTCTCGTGTTTTCACTAATCCTGTTTTGTCATTTTGGATTCAAATTAAGTTAAGGCCTTAAGTATTTTTTGACCTTTCGGTGTAGTTTTTATAAGTGGCATGTATGGATTTTCCATTAATTCTGCACTTTTTCTCTTCATGCGCATGTTTCCATGGAAATCAAATGCATGATTTAGTCCCATACATTTAACAAGTTGTTGGATCAACTCCATAGGAAATATCATGTTTCCTATTCAATCAAAATTTATCTCAGTTAGGGTAGGTAGGAAAGTTTTCCCTTTGTATTAATAGGGCACTTCTAGCTTGCATTTTTATTATATCTTTCAAATTTAGTGTCGTTTCAATTAGGGCATGATTTTTTGCAACTTTCAAGGTGAGAATGAACAAAGACAAATTTTTGTGATGGATGACTGTATATGACTCCATGGCTAGAAGAAAAGGCACTAATCTACTTCTTCAAATATCTGTAGTTCTCATTCACCTCATACGAAGATGGTCCCTGATTTTGAGCCAAATGTTGCAGCAAAAAGTTCCCCCCCTCCATAATTTGATAGTCAATGGAAATTTCTTAAATTGATGATGGGGCAAGATTATGGAACATTGGCACATACATATGTAATGGAATTCCAAGATCATGATATATGTTTGCATATGTTTATGTCAATGTTCCACCAAGTCCCATGGAGGTGGGAGCGAGGGGACGAGGGAGCGCGGGAGCGGCCTATGCAAAAGCTCCCTACCAATTTTCAGGAAACGTGGGGGGACGTCGGGGTCATAAAAATTATAAAATTTAATATTTAAATGTAACTATATTTTTGCAAGGAATGTATATACAGTCATCATACACTTGCATCATGAAAGGTAAATCATAAATGATAAAATTACAAATCGATGAATGATGAATCATATAATTGAAACAAATTTAAAAGTTAAAAGTTAAAACATACATCATACAATCATGCATGTAAGTTTGTAAGTTTGTAACTATATAATCATTAATGTAACTACTAACAATGTACAGTGAAAATAAAGTTTAAGATATCATATGACATATTATATCAAGATTCAAAATAGAGTTTAAACTGAAGTTTACAACTCAAGTCTGAAACATAAAACTTAAACGCAAATAAGTTATGTCTGAAACATAAAACATAAAACATAACATATGAATATCAAATGATATCATCATACTGATAAATGAGCATAAATGCTCAGGTTAATGCCCCACTAGTCTCTGCATCCAACTTCTGCACGAATATATCAAGATCAACCATGTCACCATCTGAATCAGAATCACTTGGATTCTCAAATATGCTAAGTGGCACATCAACTTTTAACACGAAACCATAAACTAAAAGGGGCGGTGAGGGGACGTGAGGGGGCGTGAAGGAAACATCCCCTAGAAGTCCCCAAGACCCCGGAGCGCGAGGGGGCGAGGAATCTAGACCCCTAGGTGGGGGGGCGAGACCCCGTGTAACACTGGTGTATGGAGGTGGTGGAGCAAAAAAGAGCTCAAATAGAGCTGAAATTTTTCACATAAAAAGGACTGTGGGCTTGACTAATGGTTCCATTTAAAAAATGATATCTAGACGGAGAATAAGTGTAGCATGCAAACATGCATTGAAAATCCATCTGAGTTTGCATTGTATTACTTATGATGGATTCAAATTTGGGTTTCAAAATGCGAGGTTATGGCATGATTTTGTCGAGAAACCCTTAGTTGGATTCTCATGTTGGTTTAATTTATATTTTAAGTTTGTTTTGCAATCTTTGGGTGATAGTAACTCATGAACTAGGTTACCAATGTGTAACGATCATATTTCAAGAATAAAGATGTGATTTTTTTTATATTATTATTATTATCTATTAGCTACGAGTATTGACACCTAATGCCTGGAATTTTGACATCTTGATAGCATGGATAATTTCGAAAATGTTTCTAGTAATGTTAACATAATAACTATCATTACATGTCTTCACTTTTTTCACCATAATAGACTTGTGATATGGACTCATCACACAACTTCATATGCTATGTCCCAACAAGTTCAAACTGGTTGAACCTACCTCATAGTGTGGTTATTAAGGACAAGTTGCTTGGTATATAACTCGATAGCATAGACCACGTTGCGGTTCTAAAAAGAATCCTCAAGTGTCAAAAAAACTTCACAATATGTTCTACTATAAAGCCTTTTGGGATACCTGAAATAATATATGTATCATTGATGACTTTTAAAGTATGACAAGATCCAGAGGGAAAGGAAATCAATGGAAGAGTGATCCACCAATGAGAACCTAGAATTTAGCATCAGATGAGTTAGAGTCTAGGAAATTGAAAGCCTATAATTTTAATTATTGATGAAGGACATCACATGGGTAATTATATTTTCATGTAGAATAATCTGTTAATTCAAATTTAAACTACATAATATGAAAGGCATACCATAAATTTTTCCACGTAAGTCCAAACAACCTATAAAAATGGAAAACCTTCTTTTTCCATGGGAAATAATTTACCTTTCCTTTTTCAAGGCAATCTAAATCACAAAAAATATGAACTATATTGCACACATTCTTGGATAATGTGAAAGTGGAAAAGGAATACCCTACACAAGTGATGCACACATGTACATTTGAACACTAATAGATTTTGTAGTTGAAATGCAATGCTTGTTTTCATTTAAATGTAGGGTTTTTAAAGCAGGGAGAAATAATGGCTGCCAAATTAATAAGCGTTTCTTTTGGAAAAAATTAAATCTTGTATTGGGTGATGAAGATAATAGAGGGTATTGAATCTTTATTCTTGACATCTAGAGATAAGTCAACCCTACTATAGGAGGAAGGGCACACGGTAAGAACTTACCATTTGCAAGGCGCGGGGGCGAATGTTGTTCTGAAAGAGGGCGGGCGGCGGCGAGAGCGAATGTTTGATGCCTGGGGCGGGGGCGGCGGGCGAATGCGGGGGGGGGGGGGGGGGCTGTTACGCAAGAGGGCGGGGGCGAATGCGTGCCCGAAAGGGTGAGGGCGAATCCGGGGTGAATGCTTGCACGCGAGCTCGGGCGGAATGCGAGGGCGTGCGCCTGCGGGGGCTCGGGGCGAGTGCGTGCACGCAGGGCGAGAGGCGAATGCTGAGGGCGAATGGTGTTCTGCAAGAGCGGAGGGCGAATGCACGCGTGATATTAGACGTTAATTTAGCACACATGTACATTTGAACACTAATAGATTTTTGTAGTTGAAATGCAATGCTTGTTTTCATTTAAATGTAGGGTTTTTAAAGCAGGGAGAAATAATGGTTGCCAAATTAATAAGCGTTTCTTTGGGAAAAATTTAAATCTTGTATTGGGTGATGAAGATAATAGGGGGTATTGAATCTTGATTCTTGACATCTAGAGAGAACCCTACAGCCTAACACAATCCAATGGAATTGACCAAAAAAACCCAAATAGAGTCAACCCTACTATAGGAGGAAGGGCTTGCAGTAAGAACTTACCATTTTGCAAGAGCCGAGGGCGAATCTTTGTTACGCAAGGGGCGGGGGCGAACGGCGGGGGTGAGGGCGAATGCGGGGAAAATGCGTGCAGAGTGAGCGCGAATGCGAGGGAAGGGAATTGTTACGCAAGAACGAGGGGCGGAATGCGCGCGTGATATCAAACGTAGCTATTGCGACAAATACGAAACATTTTTATGTAGCGCGCATATAAGTTTCGAATTTTTATGTAGGGCCCATATAAGTTTGGTATTTTTATGTAGCGCGAAAATAACTGTCGCTATATCGACGGCAGAAAAGGCGTCGCTATTAGGACGGTGCCTCCAAACGTCGCAATGGCGACACCTAGATATTGTGTCGCAGTTGCGATGTTTAGAGTCGTCTCAATAGCGACGCTTTGGGCCATGGTGTCGCAATTGCGACGTCTTCCTTTAAAAGTTGTAATTGCGACACTAGTTTAAGTGTCTGTATTGCGACACTTTTCTATAGACGTCGGTATAGCGACGGTTTCGAGCGGGATGGAAAAAATTTGGGAAAATTTCTGACATTTGGTCAAAAGCGTCGGAAACAGGTGTCGGAATTTCCGCCAAATGTAGTAGTGTCTTTTCTTCGGCAATTCATTGGACTGGTACATAGTATACCCTTTACTGCTATCTTCATCTCTTTGCTTTAGTTTGTTGCTGATGTCCTCTAATTCTTTCACCTTCAAATTCTGCACTTCTTCAAGCTCTTTCTCTTTATGTATTGAATCCTGATTCTTCAGCATAATTTCTAGTAATTTAATTTCTTTATTCCATGGATTAAAGACTTCCACAAAATTTTCTTCCTTCTCCTTACTTGACTACCCATTTGTGTCAAATTTTCTCTAGCATCTGCAATAAAACCTGCATTCCCAAAATAATTATTAAAATCGAAACCATAAGGCCTTAGTGCCTTTCTTTCCTCTGGCAACATTTCATTATGCTGCTCTGAAATTTCCTCCTTTATCAACACATTAGTATGCTGATTCATTATCCTTAAATAATTCTCTGAAGAACTCTCTAGATTTTCAACAAGTCTTTCTTCCACATCATCTGTTTTCGTGATGTCTTTCTGTTCTTGTCCACTGCAGTGAACTATGTCTATAAAAATCTCTCTGTCATACTCTGAGTTTTCCAAAAAATATTCCAGTAATGAAATTTCTTTTTGGAAATCCTTAAGTACTTCATCATCACTAACAATTCCTGCATTTATATACAAATTTTCAGTTTGTAAATCACAAGGTTCAACAGTCTCAACTATTGCTTCACATATCAGTGCTTCAGACAGAATCTCTTCTCCTTCTTCCACAAGAAATTCTTCCTGTGTTGTAACAGTTTCAAATATAAATGCATCACTTCTTCCCTCATTCAAGAGACATTCTTCATCATTATCTAATTCATATTTTTTATCTTCTGAAAGACACTCTCACATACTTTTGACAGCTTCAAAAGATTTCTCATCCTCTCTAAAACCTGTAATCACATCAAAGTCATTGGTTACAAAAACACAAGGCTTTAAGTCATCTCGTTGATCTGAAATTTCCCAACAACTCTGGAAATCATCAATAATTCTCTCTTCAGCAAGGTAAACTTCTTGTTGTCTTAAATCTTTATAATGATTCATAAGATCTTCCACAGATCTCCATTTTTCATCTTTTCCCATAACTTCACTTTGTTCTGCTTCACAAATGGAAACTTCCATTTTCAACTCAGCTTTTCTGAGTTCTTCACATCTCAATTGTACACTCATAACCTGTTCAAGTTTTCTTAGCCCTTCCGCTAACTGCATATTCACTTGTTGTTCTCTCTTCTGTTGTAGCCTCTGCCACTTTACTTTCTTCTTCATGATCCAACCATATCTCTTGTTTTCTTCTATCATAATTTTCAATTTAGTAAATTGTTCTCTTATCTCAGCTAACTCTTTGTCATATTCTTCATCAATCAACTGCTTCCTTATGCCATTTGCCTTGGCATCTTCTTTCTCCTTCCTTCTGTTGTGGTCTCTCTCAGAACCTCTGCTATATCTTCTATGACTATTAGTAGTCATCTTCTTCTCCATTTCTATCTTCATGATTTCCTCACTCATTCATCATGAGCTGTACTAAAGCCTCTGCAATAACAAGTCCTCCTTGTTACAACTTACCTCACCAATCCCTTTTCTTTGGACTTGGTCTTTCGGCAAGCACTAGTTCTCTATTCTCTGGAACCTCGTAAGCATTCCTCTCCCCTCCTTCTAGGCTTCAACTCATATGCACCTTTTAAGAACACAATTGTCCTTTTTATCCAACCTCTTGTTGGAATTCTTCAAGGTTCTGTTCGACACTCTTCTTGCACTTAGAATCCTCTACTAGATTCCTTCATCACTCATCTTAAACCTGTGATCTTCTTTTGCTGAGATTTTCTTCAATTTCCTACAACCTGAATTCTACAAACATAATCTTCAAACCAAAATTAAAATAAAACTTATCAACTCACCATCAAGATCTTTATGTGACCTTGTTTCACCTCTCATCTACACTGTATCTCTATGTGCTGCAATATATCAATTCAAAATATGATCTCTTTTTATTTTCTCCATCACACATGCATTCATTCTAATTCCAATTTAATTAAAACAAACTTGAACCTTCAAAAGAGATGTTTCCTACTTCGATACCACAATTATGTTGCCACAACAGTAAAACCCCACAATTTCATTCCTATTACAAATCTCTTGTAAACAAATCTTATCAACCTCAAAACTGAGGCCGCTCCATATGCGAAAGCTATTTCATTTTTTGATAATTATGACTACCAACCATATTAAAATACTCACCTTGACATTTCATATTTCTGAATTTGACTTTGGTTCAAACCCCAAACAATAAAAATTTATAGGCGGAAGCATTATTCTTTCTTCAATCCAAAGTTTAAAACTTTATTGAACATTTTCCATCGGAACCTCTCATAATCTTCAATTAAATTACTAAACGGAGGGTCTTTTATTCTTTTACAAACCTTATCAGATACCTTGATTAACCTTTATTACCCCCACATATAAATGATATTCTTCAAAGCTTAAACTTTTGTTTAGTTCCCTTTATTTAGCTTTAATTCTATTATAATACTATTATAATAGAATTATCATAACCCTTTATGAACTTACCATTTGATCCAGGTGGATATTGGTGGTCACCCGCCTATTCCACTTGGGGCCCCACCATTGTCTATTTTGGTTTTTCAGTTTCGGCACAGTTTACTATTTTTAGCAGTTTTTCGGGTCCCAAACTTCCGGAGCCGTTTTGAGGCCATAAACGAAGTTTTTTGGGAAAACAGAGAGCAACATGGGTCCATGGACCGATGTTTCTCATTCCAAATTTGTAGTCCTCGGATAGATATTTCTAACGAGGTATGGTACACGTCAAACGGAGATCGTGTGCCAAAGTTACGCCCCTGGGAAGTTGAAACACCAATTTACCCAAACGGGGCCCATAGTTTTGGTGCTTCATCTCCTAGGGTTAGGGTTTTGGCTGTTTAGGATTTCCCATTGTTTCTAAATAATAAATATGCCGTCGAGCCTCATTTTAACTCAGTTTAGAGGCCTGTAGCCGCCACATCTCTTCTCAGAGATAGCTACCAGCGCCCTAGCTAGTTTTATTTCCATTCTGTCTATAAGAAAATTTCAGTTCTTTGATATTAATGAAATGAAGTGTTATTTCTGCTGCATCTCTGTATTTATGGTTATATGTTTATTATGTTGTGTTCCTGCATAAATCCGGATCAGTGGTATCATAGCGGTCTGTTTTTCCTCGATCCTTCTTTTCATGTCCCCAACGAGGTCGGGGTATAAGGAGCTAGGGCTCGATCTGGTGGAACCTTTGCAAGATCAGCCTCGCAAACCTCGACGGACGCCCTTGGGGGACAAAAAGAAAGATGAGGGAGCAGGAGATCATATCAAAATATTGCTCGAGGAGGCGCTCGAAAAACAACGGAACGCGATGATGGATAACTTTGCTCAAATCCTTCAACGGCTACCCACCGGCGGCGCATCTGCATCCAACAGCCACTCTGGAGGTGCGACTCCTTTTAAGGTACAGTAAATTTTGACATTCCCATATCTGAGGGTCAAATAGACGCAGATGCCGTAGATAGATGGTTGAATCTGTTAGAAGGATATTTCTCGGTTCATGGCTTTTCAGACCGGGAGAAGATTATTTTTGCACTCCTCAAAGCTACCCCCCATGTTAAGGACTGGTGGGAAACCTACTGTGAGAACAAGGAACAGACATAACCCTCTCTGTTCTCAGCCGTACCAACTTGGAATTATTTCCGAGATGCCATTAAGGAACATTATTATCCTGTGGGGAGCTATGAGGACAAGTACATACAATGGACCACGCTGCGACAACAAAGGGATCAAGATGTGCATGAGCTGACGAATCTGTTCCATACCCTGTGCACAAAGTTTGGTATCAAAGATTTAGAGAAACATCTGGTGCTAAATTATCGCAGCTGTCTGCACAGATACATTCAGGAGGAAATGGAGTTCCTCGACATCTCCTCGCTTGGTACAGCATATCGGTATGCTGCCAAGATTGAGCAGAAATTCAAGCAGAAGAAGCGAGATTTTGGATCTGCGAATCAAAAGCAAGGGAAAGGTGCTTCCAAACTGCAGAACAAAGGATAGAGCCAAGGCATGGTGGCTAAAGACAACTCATCGAAGCCGCAAGAAAAGAACAACATCGCAAAACCAAAGAAGGACATGGGAAAGTGGTGTGAGTTCCATAAGAGCTCCACTCACAACACAAGTGAGTGTCGGGCCAAGCAGTCGCTAGTGGCTGAGATGAGGGCTTCTGAGTCAGATGCATGCTTCGACTCGCATCGGGCTGAAAAGGCGAATGAAAAAGGGAAACATATTATTGATGTTGAACCCAACACCACTTTGTGCCACTACAAAGATCCAAAGGAGGAATCGGAAGATCCAGAGGAGGAGGAACGTCTCTTCCACTCCCAGATGTGGGTAAAGGGCTCCCCGGTACCGTTCATTGTCGACAATGGGAGCCAAAAGAACCTCATTTCAGCAGACGTCGTGAAGCGGTTGGGCTTGCCGACCATAGCTCACCCACATCCATACACCATCGGGTGGCTTCACGAAGGACGAGATCTCCGCGTCAGCCGACAGTGTCGCCTTCCCTATAGCATCAAGCCCTTCACGGATGAGGTATTATGTGACATTGCTCCTATTGATGTTTCGGATGTATTATTAGGACAACCATACTTATGGAAGCGTCATGCTATGTATGAGTCTCGACCTCGTGTTGTTATTGTTACTTTGGGAAATAAGTTGTACAGGATACCAGAGGTACCACCTCCTACCGCTATCTCTTTGGTTACTGCAAAACAATGCGATGACTCATTTCCCAGCGGGAAATTCGTTTTCTGATGGTCACTTAGAATAAAGAAGAAGCTGTGGCCCGACCTCACAGACGGGGCTCCTGCGCACCCAACAACAACAAATGGATAAGGTTGTGGAGGAGTACGGGGACATATTCACCTCACCACGGGGTTCTCACCTTTATCGGGTCAGCACCCGGAATTGATCGACCCCGAATGCGCCGCTACCCGATGGGCCGATTCTATCGGTGCTGTTTGGAGAATGATGAAATCAAGAGCGGTCGGGGAGATGTTGCGGAAAAGGTCACATCCGGCCAAGTTCATCGCCCTGTGGGAGCCCGATCGTGTTGGTACGGAAGAAGGATGGGACTTGGAGACTCTGTATTGATTATCGAGCGCTGAACAAGATGACTGTCCAGAATAGGTACTCGATCCCATGGATTGATGACCTTTTGTACCAACTCAAAGGTGCAAAATATTTCAGCAAGATCGACCTGAAGTCTGGGTATCACCAGGTACCAATTGAACTCTCCGATGTGTGGAAGACTGCCTTCAAAGCCAAGGAAGGCCTTTTCGAATGGCTGGTCATGCCTTTCGGGTTGACGAATGCACCCGCCACCTTAATGAGGATGATGGATGACATCTTGCGACCATTCACCAACTCATTTGTAGTGGTGTAGTTTGATGACATTCTGATCTTCAGCCAGACTTGGGAAGAGCACCTTCACCACATCCGACAAGTCCTCCAAACACTGTGGCAACACAAGTTGTGTGCCAATTTGGAGAAGTGCACTTTTGGCATGACCCATGTTCAATATCTGGGATACATTATTGATGAAAGGGGGGTGCATGTGGATCCAGCCAAGATCCAAGTCATTCGGGATTGGCCAGCCCCAACCACTATAACAGAGCTTCGCAGCTTTCTGGGTCTTGCTAATTTCTTTCGGAGGTTCGTGTTGGGATTCTCTCATATCACTTGGCCCTTGAGTCAAGTCACCAAGGGAGGAGCGAGAGCAAATTTTTTTTGGTCGGAACCTCAACAGAAGGCGTTCACAGAACTGAAAAACCGCCTCTGTTCTGCCCCAGTGCTCACTTTACCGGACTTGCAACAGCCATTTGAGATCGAGACAGATGCCTCTGACTATGCTATTGGGGCAGTTCTTACTCAACAGGGACATCCAGTGGCATTTCACAGTGAGACATTGTCTGACACGGTTCGCAAGTACCCCACATATGACAAAGAAATGTACTCCATTGTGCAAGCTTGTCGACAATGGAAGCATTACATTTTGGGGAAGGAAACAATCATCCACACAGACCACAGGCCCCTGCAGTTCATACAGACATAAGGGAAGTTGTAGAATGATCGCCATCAGAAGTGGTCCACATATCTGCAATAGTTTCATTTAAACATCAAGTACAAGAAGGGTAGCACCAATCATGTTGCAGACTACCTCAGCCGACCACCGATCGTGGCGCTCACCACTGTGCTCAACTCTTGTGGGCATGAGACTTTTGATTGGCCGCTTCTCTATGAGAGTGACCTAGAATTCGGCCAAACTTACAAGGCACTCTTGGGGGGTACGCAAGTTCCAAATTTTCACCTCCAAGATGAACTTTTATGTCACATGGGAAACCTTTGTGTTCCTTCAAGCGAGCGTGCCAAGATGATATGGGAAGCACACTACAGTCGAGTCACGGGGCATTTCGAGGTCGAGAAAACAATAGCAATCCTGCAGAAGTATTTCTATTGGCCGAACCTTTGAAAGGATGTCGAGAAGCACATCAGATCCTGCACTGCTTGTGCCATTGCCAAACCGACCATCAAGAAGCAAGGCCTATATACTCCTCTACCTACCCCTAGTCGACCTTGGGAATCCATCTCCATGGATTACATGTCGGCCCTGCCTTCTACTAAGCAGGGAAATGACTGTGTTTTTGTGGTCGTCGACAGATTCTCGAAGATGGCCATTATGGTGGCCTGCAAGAAGAATATCACAGCAGAAGCCACTGCTAAACTCTTCTTTGAATGAGTGTGGGTGCACTTTGGGATCCCACAGTCTATCATATCAGATCGGGATAGTAGGTTCCTCAGCACATTTTGGTCCAGCCTCTGGTTGATGTTGGATACCAAGCTCACCAAGTCCACAGCTTTCCATCCCCAAACAGATGGCCAGACAGAGGTCGTCAACAGAATGATTGTACACATTCTGCGCATGTACAATTCAAAGCATCCACGCACATGGGACGAGAGCCTCCACTATGTACAACATAGTTATAATCGGGCTCTCCACAGTTCAATCAGCCATAGCCCCTTTCAGGTGGGCTTGGGATTCCAGCCACTATGTCCCATTGACGTAGCCATGCCATTTGCAGCTGCTCAGGCCAATTCAGCTCATGTCCAGTCTGAAGTTGACAAAGCGAGTAGCTTCATCGAGCGCATTCAACACATCCGCCAACAGGTTCATGATATATTGGACAGAGCCAATGCCAAGTACAAGCAACACCATGATCAACACCGGGTGCCACACAACTTCCAGGTGGGCGACAAAGTATGGCTACATTTGCAGAAGGAGCGCCTCACTGGACCCCACCGCAAGCTTCGCCCACTCCGATACGAGTCATACACCATCACCAAGGCTGTAGGGAACAATGCCTTCGAGCTCAGTATTCCACCATTCCTTGATCTGCACCCAGTCTTCAATGTGGATCGCCTTCGTCCTTACTTCCCACCTCTATTGGACACCTCGGACATTGCAGAACAACTCACACCAACAGAGTTAAATCCAGACTGCATGGAACAGGCCACCACAGATTGTATCATGGACATGCAAATCAAGAACACTCGCCACCAGAAGATCCAACTATATCGGGTTGTCAAAGCTGGCCAACTCCTGCACCAAGGAAAGTGGTTCACCAGGGACCAAGTTCAGCAGAAATTTCCTCATCTCATGGAGGAACTTAACGCAATGGGGACCATTGCTTCCTAAGGGGGGAGGAATGATCCAGGTGGATATTGGTGGTCACCTGCCTATTCCACTTGAGGCTCCACCATTGTCTATTTCAGTTTTTCAGTTTCGGCACAGTTTACTATTTTTAGCAGTTTTTCGGGTCCTAAACTTCCGGAGCCGTTTTGAGGCCCTAAACGACGTTTTTTGGGAAAACGGAGAGCAACATGGGTCCATGGACCGATGTTTCTCATTCCAAATTTGTATTCCTCGAATAGATCTTTCTAACGAGGTATGGTATGCGTCAAACAGAGATCGTATGCCAAAGTTACGCCCCTGGGAAGTTGAAACACCAATTTACCCAAACGGGGCCCATAGTTTTGGAGCTTCATCTCCTAGGGTTAGGGTTTTGGCTGTTTAGGATTTCCCATTGTTTCTAAATGATAAATAGGCCCTCGAGCCTCATTGTAACTCAGTTCAGAGGCCTGTAGCCGCCACATCTCTTCTCAGAGATAGCTACCAGCGCCCTAGCTAGTTTTATTTCCATTCTGTCTGTAAGCAAATTTCAGCTCTTTGATATTAATGAAATGAAGTGTTATTTTCGCTGCATCTTTGTATTTATGGTTATGTGTTTATTCTGTTGCGTTCCTGCATAAATCTGGATCACCATTTCCACTGATCAACAAGTTGCACATATGTCGAGGCTCAACTTGAATGTTAAATCATATATGGCCCACACTTATTACAACGTACCTTTATACTGACGATCAAACACGTCAGTTCATTCCATTTCACGTTCAATGCTCATACATCTGACGAAACTGATGCTTCTTCCCACTCCAACCTAATAATCTAACAATTATCATATAACAAATATGTACACCCTTTGATGTTTCAAACTTACGCGAAATAGCATCACGTGTCAGCCCACAACCACTATCACGTTCACACAAGAAATTACCACTTACCACTCTAAAGTTGCACGAAAACCATTTACGGTTTTCAAAACCACCTTCACTGTTTGTTCTTGTCGTTGACTCACAGTTCCACTTCTCTTTGATTCCGAATTTTGCCTTTCGATCTCATTTGTTGATCCTTTAGATCCAACGGTTGTTGTGCTCTCATTTCATTCTGCTCCACTGTTCCATAAGTTATGTCGATAACCAAATACTTTATGCTTTTTCCACTATTTCATTGAATGCTACATCATTTAAATGATTCACCATTTGATCAGAATACCATTCGTCAAGCTAGATTCGTTGCGATTCTTTTAAAATCTCAATTTATCGCTTGAATACACATCTTATGCATTAAACCATGAAATGATTCCAGATCCTATTTCTGACTTACACAGTGTATTCAGAATATCGATTTAAAATATCATTGTGTCATTGATCCATTCAGTGATCGATGACTGAATATAACAAATGAAAACTCATCCAATCTTCTCAAGTGTATATGTAAACCGTTTATGCACCTCTGCTCAAGTTATAATATTTCCATTATACTTGTCTCGACATTTACATCAAACTTTTTAATGGTATGGAAAACCACCATTTCAAACCATATACATACATGTACTATGCCAACTCTGATTCATAACATGAAATTATGAATTCATTTCTCTACACAATTAATAACTCAGAAAACAATCTATTTATATATAAAAAAATATTTACACATGTTTCTTCTTCTCTCAGGCCTGATTTTCTGATAAATGGCCTTTCCTTTAATTTTCTTGTAGGCTTACAAACTCTATCTATCTAAAACCTGAATCACTCCTCTCCTCTTTTCCTTCTTTTAATGTCTTGAGGCTTATCATTTTTATACAAAAAGTTCTGAAACTATTTTTGGTTTCAGATCCTTGATCCTCTTAACAAAACCTTGAATATCCTCTAACTCCTCATTTGCCTCAACTAATCCCATAAAATCATGAAACTAATTCTAACTTAAGATTTACAATTAATTCGTAAATCTCTCAATCCTTATGAAATCTCAACTATCCTAATTCTCTCATGCTCTCCAATCATTCGGGAACATTTAAAAAATTCCTCTCAATATTGAATTAATTCTTATTCTAAATCACTCAAAACATTACATAAGAAACCCACTCTCTTGGAAAATACAAGATCCCTATATCTAATAAAATACAAAGAAATTTATGAGCCTAATGCTCCTGCATAAGACACCCAAGGTTAAAAGTAATCATGATCTCCTGATCATGTGCTTTTAATCTTTGTCTTCCTGGATCCCATACCTTATTCTATAATTTATCATCTATTTTTGTTGTTGTTTGTTGCTTTTATCCAGGTTTCCATACTTTATGTTGCTTTGTTCCACTAGTTGTACTTTCACAGTGTGTTACTGTCTTCCTTTTGCTGTTGCTGCTTCTTTTATTTCTTGCTGATATCTTCCTCACTTTCATCATTATCCTTCTTATTAGTTCAATTTCTATGTCCAATAAACCTTCTATCTACTGATTACCTTCACTTCTTGATTGCTGATCTTTTATTTTTACTGCTACCCTGTCATCCATACCCTCTTGATTTCTGCAATTACTTTCTTCTTCCACATTGTCACTTATGACAATTTGTTTGTCTCTTTTCTTTGGAAATTCATTGGACTGGTACATAGTATACGCTTTATTGCTATCTTCATCTCTTTGCTTTAGTTTGTTGCTGATGTCCTCTAATTCTTTAACCTTCACATTCTGCACTTCTTCAAGCTCTTTCTCTTTCTGTATTTAATCCTGATTCTTCAGCATAATTTCTAGTTATTTAATTTCTTTATTCCATGGATTAAATACTTCCACAAAATTTTCTTCCTTCTCCTTACTTGACTTCCCATCTGTGTCAAATTTTCTCCAGCATCTACAATAAAAACTGCATTCCCAAAACAATTATTAAAATCAAAACCATAAGGCCTCAGTTCCTTTCTTTCCTCTGGAAACATTTGATTATGCTGCTTTGAAATTTCCTCCTTTATCAACACATTAGTATGCTGATTCATCCTCCTTAAAGAATTCTCTGAAGAACTCTCTAGACTGTCAACAAGTCTTTCTTCCATATCATCTGCTTCCATGATGTCTTTCTGTTCTCGTCCACTATAGTGAACTCTGTCTATAGCAATCTCTCTGTCATACTCTGAGTTTTCCAACAAATATTCCAATAATGCAATTTCTTTTTGGAAATCCTTAAGTACTTCATCATCACTGACAATTACTGCATTTATATACAAATTTTCAGTTTGTAAATCACAAGGTTCAATAGTCTCAACTGTTTCTTCACATATCAGTGCTTCAGACTGAATCTCTTCTCCTTCTTCCACAAGAATTCTTCCTGTGCTGTAATATTTTCAAATATAAATGCATCACTGCTTCCCTCATTCAAGATACATTCTTCATCATTCTTTAATTCATAGTTTTTATCTTCTGAAATACACTCTCCCATACTTTTGACAGCTTCAAAAGATTGCTCATCCTCTCTAAAACTTGTAATCACATCAAAATCATTGGTTACAAAAACACAAGGCTTTACGTCATCTCGTTGATCTGAACTTGCCCAACAACTCAGGAAATCATCAATAATTTCCTTTTCAGCAAGGTAAACTTCTTACTGTCCTAAATCTTCACAATGCTTCATAAGATCTTCCACAGATCTCCATTTTTCATCTTTACCCGTAACTTCACTTTGTTCTGCTTCACAAATGGAAACTTCCATTTTCAACTCAGCTTTTCTGAGTTCTTCACATCTCAATTGTACACTCATCACCTGTTGAATTTTTTTTAGCCCTTCTGCTAATTGCATATTCACTTGTTGTTCTCTCTTATGTTGTAGCCTCTGCCACTTTACTTTCTTCTTCATGATCCAACCATATCTCTTGTTTTCTTCTATCATAATTTTCAATTTATTAAATTGTTCTCTTATCTCAGCTAACTCTTTTTCATATTCTTCATCAATCAACTGCTTCCTTATGCCATTTGCCTTGGCATATTCTTTCTCCTTCCTTCTGTTGTGGTCTCTCTCAGAACCTCTGCTATCTCTTCTATGACTATCAGTTGTCATCTTCTTCTCCATTTCTATCTTCATGAGTTTCTCACTCATTCATCATGAGATGTACTAAAGCCTCTGCAATAACAAGTCCTCCTTGTTACAACTTACCTCACCTATCCCTTTTCTTTGGACTTGGTCTTTTGGCAAGCACTGGTTCTCTATTCTATGGAACCTCGTTAGCATTCCTCTCTGCTCCTTCTAGGCTTAAACTCATATGCACCTTTTAAGAACACAATTTTCCTTTTTATCCAACCTCTTGTTGGAATTCTTCAAGGTTCTGTTCCACACTCTTCTTCCACTTAGAATCCTCTACTAGATTCCTTCATCGCTACTCTTAAAGGTGTGGTCTTCTTTTGCTGATATTTTCTTCAACTGCCTACAACCTGAATTCTAAAAACATAATATTCAAACCAAAATTAAAATAACACTTATCAAATCACCATCAAGATCTCTGTGTGATCTTGTTTCACCTCTCATCTGCACTGTATCTTTATGTGCTGCAATATATCAATTCAAAATTTGATCTCTTTTTATTTTCTCCATCACACATGCATTCATTCTAATACCAATTTAATCAAAACAAACTTGAACCTTCAAAAGAGCTATTTCCTTCTTCGATACCACAATTATGTTGCCACAGCAGCAAAACCCCACAATTTCATTCCTATTACAAATCTCTTGTAAACAAATCTTATCAACCTCAAAACTGAGGCTGCTCCATATGCGGAAGCTATTTCATTTGTTGATAATTATGACTACCAACCATATTAAAATACTCACCTTGAAATTTCATATTTCTGACTTTGACTTTGGTTAAAATCCCAAATAATAAAACTTTATAGGCGGAAGCATTATTCTTTCTTCAATCCAAATTTTAAAACTTTATTGAACCTTTTCTATCGGAGCCTCTCATAATCTTCAATTAAATTGCTAAATGGAGGGTCTTTTATTCTTTTAAAAACCTTATCGGATACCTTGATTAACCTTTATTACCCCCGCATATAAATGATATTCTTCAAAGCTTAAAATTTGGTTTAGTTCCCCTTTATTCAGCTTTAATTCTATTATAATAATATTATAATAGAATTATCATAACCCTTTATGAACTTACCATTTCCACCGATCAACAAGCTGCACATATGTCGAGGCTCAACTTGAATGTTAAATCATATATGGCCCACACTTATTACAACGTACCTTTATACTGATGATCAGACACGTCATTTCATTCCATTTCGTGTTCAATGCTTATACATCCGACGACTGATGCTTCTTCTGACTCCAACTTAACAATCCAACGATTATCGCATAACAAAGATGCACACTCTTTGATGTTTCAAACTTACACGAAATAGGTGGTATTGAGGCACCACGTGTCAGCCCAAAACCACTATCTGGTTCACAAAGGAAATTGCCACTTACCACTCTAAAGCTGCGTGAAAACCATTTACGGTTTTCAAAACCACCTTCACTGTTTGTTCTTACCGTTGACTCATAGTTCCACTTCTCTTTGATTCCGAATTTTTCCTTTCGATCTCGTTCATTGATCCTTCAGATTCAATAGTTGTTGTGCTTTCATTTCATTCTGCTCCACTGTTCCATAATTTATGTTGATGACCATATATTTTCTGCTTTTGCCACTATTTCATTGAATGTTACATCATTTAAATGATTCACCATTTGATCAGAAAACCGTTCATCAAACCAAATTTGTTGTGATTCTTTTAAAATCTCAATTTATCGTTTGAATACACATCTTATGCATTAAACCCTAAAATGAATGCAGATCCTATTTCTGACTTACATAGTGTATTCAGAATATTGATTTAAAATATCATTATGTCATTGATCCATTGAGTGATCGATGACTGAATTTAACAAATGCAAACTCATCCAATCTTCTCAAGTGTATATGTAAACCGTTTATGCACCTTTGCTCAAGTCATAACATTTCCATTATACCTGTCTCGACATTTACATCAAACATTTCAACAGTATGTAAAACCACCATTTCAAACCCTATGCATACATGTACTATGCCAACTCTAATTCATAACATGAAATTATGAATTCATTTCTCTACACAATTAATAACTCATAAAACAATCTCTTTATATATAAAAAAATATTTACACAGGTTTCTTCTTCTCTCAGGCCTAATTTTCTGATAAATGGCCTTTCCTTTAATTTTCCTGTAGGCTTACAAACTCTATCTGTCTAAAAGCTGAATCACTCCTCTCCTCTTTTCCTTCTTTTAATGTCTTGAGGCTTATCATTTTTATACAAAAAGTTCTGAAACTATTTTTGGTTTCAGATCCTTCATCCTCTCAAAAAAAACCTGAATATCCTCTAACTCCCCATTTGCCTCAACTAATCCCATAAAATCATGAAACGAATTATAACTTAAGATTTACAATTAATTCCTAAATTTCTCAATCCCTATGAAATCTCAACTATCCTAATTCTCTCATGTTCTCCAATCATTAGGGAACTTTGTGTCAATATTGAATTAATTCTTATTCTAAATCACTCAAAACATTACATAAGAAACCCACTCTCTTGGAAAATACAAGACCCCTATGTCTAATAAAATACAAAGAAATTTCTGAGCCTAATGCTCCCTGCATCATCTTTGAAGAAATCGATTTTAAAAAAAAATTGATGCTACAAGTTCATTTCCTCTAAGAATAAGTTCCCTTTCAAATTTAGCGTTAATCATACCTTCTAGCATAGTAAAGTCAGTATTTATGTTTTCTATAGTAGCTTAATTCTCTCTCACCAAATAGTTGCGGGTTTTCTTCTTGCCATAAATCCAATACAAAATAACTTGTGCCAATCCTTTTTATGGTTGGGCATTGACTTTCAATTTAGGCATTGTTTTACCCAAGAAATCTACAATATAGGGGTTGAAAGTACCAGGAAAATATACCAAATAGAAATGAATTTGAGAAAATTTTCCACGATGAGACTAATTGGGCTCGTTCTGAAGAAAACCCATGTTTTTGTTTTTCAAATTTCATTTTTGTTTGCTCAAAAAAAACTATGAAAATAGTGGATTCTTAAAAATCGAAATGCATTTATGGGACTGAATAAAATTTCATGATCATTCAATTCGAAATCAATTTCTAGAAAATTAACCAATGCGTTCATTTCATTGAAAATAGATTACTGGAGAAACTACTGTATGCATTCATTTTTTACTATTTGTTTGGAAGTCGAATTCTGGGAAAAAAACCATTTTGCAATTTTGAATGTTGCTTAAAAGTTAATAACACCACCACTCACTGCTTCTTAAAAAAATCGAATTCTGGAAATAAAAATTTCTCTTACAGGTCTTTGAAGAGATCGATTTTAAAAAAAAAACTGATTCTACAGGTTCACTGCTTGCTCTGAAAATAAGTTCCCTTTCAAATTCAATGTTAATCGTACCGTCTAGCACATGCAAGTCAGTATTTTCGTTTGCTATAGCAGCTTCATCCTCTCTCACCAAATAATTGCTGACATCAAGTGTAGATGGAAGGTATACCGCATCAGTTTCATATAAGATCATTTCTCTTCTAATGGAACATAGTATGGTGCAAAAGATGGAACAACATGTGCATGAGATTGATCTCTGTTTTAATGAAAAATGAATTCTTTGTTTTGATGAAAAGAAACACTCTTTTTTTATGAAAAACTCGTTTTATGCCTCAAAAACAAATTACTGTGTGGAAGAAATACTTGTTTTTCAATGGTCATAAGCTCATGCTCGATTTCCCTCTTCGAAACCCTTTCCAAGCATATTTACTGCGCATAAAAATTCTCAAGAATATGCTTCATGCCATATGGAAATACTATATTATAAATCATGTTCATGATTTCAAAAATCAAATTTTTATGGAGAGATTTTGAAGTTTTAAATGAGGTACCTGATTTTCAGAGACGACTTTGAGTTTCATGATAAAAATTAATTAGAGCTGTTGTTATTTTTTTTTCAAGAATCTTTTACAAGTTGAAATCCATTTTGAATGAAGGCACAATTAAATTTCTAGAAGTGGCAGTGTTATTTTAAAATGAAACAGAGGTCCATCTTATAACTAACACTTCGTTTGACACCTTTGAACACAATCCTGATTTATATCAACCACAAAATCTGCTGAGTCTTAAAAAAAATCCAAAATCGAAATGAATTTCCTTACCTAGCTCCTTTGCATGACCCCTAGAATTTTTTGTAGTGTTTTGGTCTACTCAGCGCATAGGGAACTTGAATTTTAACTTTGCGTTACAACCAATGTTCAAATTTCGTACTTATTTCCACATTTCTTCTTTAGCACTGTGCTTTGAGTTTCTCTCAATTCTGGTTTCTCTCACAAGGTTTTGAATATACAAAGTGTTGAAATCTCTTTCCTGGGCTTACTTTGAGCTGTGATGGTTAAAGAAATATGTAATGGAGGTCTAGACTATGCAAAAAAATGTAATACAGAGCACTATAATTTTTTTTTAGAGCATTTGAACTTTGTTTTACTAGTTCAATTATGCCAACTCAATGCTCATTGTACCTACCATGGCTGCATCCTCCCCGTGGCTATGTCCTTTGGATTACACGGTGTACAGACCTGTCTTGTCACTACAACATCATATTTTTATCATGGATACTTCATACATGGCTTTCATTATATTTCATGCCCACCTTGTATTATATTCCCATTAGTTCCTTTTTAATTTTTTCTTTTACATGTTTTTCATTGCAATTCTTCACATATATCTTTAAGCATATACCTTATTGACCATACTTTGATGCTCATAATTTTGTTGCATCATAAGTCCATACCTTCATTCCTTTGCATACCCATAATTCTGTTGCATCATTTTCAACTTTGGTCATGTCCTTTGTATTAATCATTGCATTTTCACTTAGGTTTGTGTCACAATTGTATTATCCGACATATGAATCATTTTATACTCTTGCATACTAGAGCAACATTCCATCAAATGATATATATATGTATATTTTCTCATTGCACCTTGGAACTTTGGTTTTACAATTTTGTTTTGTTTAATTTAATTTTAAAATGACCCTAGAATGGTTATGTTTAAAATTAATTTTTTTAATCATGACACTAACTCTTGTCGGTTTTGTAGGCAAATAAAAAATTCTTCATGGGAAAAATATTAAATCCCCAATATTTGATCAAAATGCTTATAGGGTAATGTAGGGATATATGGATTAATGTAGGTTAAATGAAAGGTATGGTAGGATAATGGTAAGGAAATTTATAAGATTATGATGATGTATGATGGTGTAATGGATAGGTTTATGATAAATGTAGAATTGTGATGGAATGTAGGCTTATGATGAGGGTAGGGTAGGAATGTAATGTTTGATGTGATGATGTAGGATATAGGTAGGGTAAATTTAGGGTGTTAGTAGAATTATAGGATGCATATTCAAGTTTAAATCAGTTTAACAATTAAGAAAAATTTCAAAATCAAAGGTTCTAAGAACATTTTTTTTACTTACTGTACTTTCCCTTTCGCAACATAGCTTGATGTTCATACTAATTTGATGATGAATTTTGCTGGTTCGTTGAAATTTGACTCATGATGATGGTTCTTCAAAGATGCATTCAGATGGAATATAGACCATTGTAACAGCTTACTTGAACCTCTTGATATTATGTTATTTCATGTTCTTCTTGACATCTTCTATTGATTCAGGTCCCTTCTGATGATTATTGTTCAGGTCCCTTCTGCAATGATATTAAATGTTATTTCAAATCCCTTCTGCAATTATTTTTAACTATTTTTCAGGTCCCTTCTGACATGTTATTCAGGTCCCTTCTGCAATACAACTTCTCAAACTATTTGCATAGTTTTATTACGAACTTCCCCCTTGCTTATGTTAAGACTTGTCCTCAAGTCTTACATTTTTTGGAGGATTATTTCTCCAAAATCATACTGAAGTAAAATAAAATAGAGAATTCATATTGGCCAAACAAGTTATTTTTCCGATATGAATTCGAGTTTGTATTGTACCATTTTCCTGGATTTTCAAAACCAAACTCTTTTATTATTTTCTATCTTTTTATATTTTTTTTTTCTCTTTTCTTTTCTAGATGGATGTGGGGTATAATGGAGTTGGAAAATATGGAATGCTTATGAAAGTAAGATAGGTTGAATTCATCATATAAGAGCATATAGAAAATAGGTATGGACTTCAACATGCATGATTGTGGAACTTATCATACAATATGGTAGATGAATGAAATCATGAACAATATGGCTTATGAAAGGGGTCTTTGACAATGGATGTGGCTTTTCATGGCAAAACTTGACTTCTTCTTCTTCTTGTTAGCTTCATGTATTTTGCCTCAATCTTGATCTTCTTGTAGGGTTGTTGGTCAAGCACTGAAATCGAGCATCATGAATTTTGAGTTTCATTAGATGAACTCAACATATTGTGAATTACACTTTGATTTGACTTGAATATTTTCTTTCATATTTTTAAATATTGACTTTGAAAATCCTTCATCCATGGAGTTGACTCCTCAAATATTCATATGACCTGCAAAAATATAGCATTTACCTGTAATAAAATCTTAGATGATGGAGGAAGAGAAGTGTACAGTCTCTCTTCTTCCAAGAAATATGTATAGTAATTTCAAGCAATGCTTAAAAAGAAGTCCAAAGATGATATACAAAGAAATTTCATTTGTTTACCCCTTTGAGGAATAATGGCCATCGTAGACCTCCTAGTGGTAGTTTGGTCTTCATTTTATGTCCAATTAGAGTGATTTCAAAGCCAAGTTAATGTGAATTCATATGGCTATCTCTAGTATAAAAAAAATTTCAAAATGGTTTAAAATGATATGCCAAAAATTATGAGAAGTACCATGTTTGATAAAGCTTCTTGTGAATTTGTGACTTAACCAACAATCACTTTTTGAAGTGAAACTTTTTCGTTACATATCAGTTCGATGTGATTCCACTTGGAGATTAAAGTAGATTAATTTTTGTATTTCTAGTAGAAACAGGTTTTTAAAATCAGTAATTTTGTTATCACAAAATTGGTGATGAACAAACCTAGGAGGTAGAGTTTGACTATGTTGATTTTAAGACACACAGTCACTAAATGTGGAATAACCTTTTCACCTGACCTCCAAATGGGATGATTCAAAATTTTTATTGAACTAGACTTCAATATGTATCTCCATGAGAGACATTGTTTGAAAATAAGATTATTTGATATGTGAAATATGCCAATGATATGTCAAGACTAGAATTTTCACCATGCAAATTTTTCGAAAAACAATTAGTATCTGAGAATAGATTTTTCATATGATGTCGGATTGAGCTGATTCAAATTTATTTGGAAACTAGATTTCAAGGGATATCTTCCCCATGAATATCAGGTAAAAATATTTCCATTAGAACCCTCAAATCATTGTTGTACTAACTCTGTCCTTAAAATATTGCTTGAAATCTAGTGTTTATTTTGACCACTTTTTATTTGTGATCCAAATTGAAATTTTCAAAATGGATTTAAAAACTAGACTTCAAGAGATACCTTGTTTAAAAGCATGCTTTTAAAAATGATCCTATATGGTTACCCAAAATAGGATTGTCCTTAGTGCATTTTGTCATGAAATCCTTTCAAATGAGTATTGAACAATGATGTGAAGAATTATTTATGAGAAAAAGCCTTATTGTGAAATCGTTCCACCCATTTATTTATTTTATTCTATTATATCCTACTCTATTGTATAAAAATAGGTCATTCCCTCAAGTATAATAGAATTTCCAATGCATCCATTTGCGTAACAATATCGTAAGTAAAATTACATCCAAGTTTGAAAAATATACTTTAATGAATGCTTGGACATGAAAAAATAGTTGATCATAAGGATTTGATGTTAAAGGATGTTGAATAATGGAGTGGTGTTGTGACCTAATGATTAGTTGAAACTAATAATTGAGTTGAAAAATAATTTATTCTGGGACTGTGTGTTGATCCTCGGTCACTCGACGCACCTCTTCTACATTCTGTTGCTCCTTCTGCATCATCACTACTTATTGCTGAGACTTTGTAGAAACTTTGGAGGCATGGAACTCTCGATACTGCAATTCATCCATGATCATTGTGTGTATGAAATGGAGATTTCTTGCATGCAACATTGCTAAGTTGATGCCAACTTCTATGCAAGATTGCAAAGTAGAGCACACGTCAAGATGCTCTACTATAACTGTAGGTCCTGGAATATGAAACACTTGGTTGTCTATAGGGGATGGCAGAAAAATGTTGATGGGATGCACACTCGCTTGCCTGATGCTAGATTTTTGCAGGCTCGCTTACTTCACGCTCTCTTGAATCACGCACACTTGTACCTTTAGCTCTTAAAGACCCAATTGTACATCTATGAGGACCGATTTGTACTACGCTGCCACATCATTCCAGAGGTCCTCAGTTGCAGTCTTGACCATTTTTTCAATTTCATTGAGGTCATATTTCGTGAGGGTCAGGGCCTCTGTCTTTTTCTTCTTAGATCCCTTTCTCTTTTTGCATGGGCCTAGGGAGGCCTAAGATCCTCTCTTAGTTCCTATTGTTTTCTGCTTCACAGGCACCCCAATACCATCACCGTGATTATCCTATGCCTCCTTCTAGATATCAATAGTTTCACCCATCGTGGTGGGTTCTAGCTTTGTCTCTGCATCCTTCTCCTACATATATTTCTATCTGTCCTTGCTCGTATCTTTATACTGATCCTTATCCATAATTGTACGCGGCTTCATCAGAGTTTTGATAGGTATCGAAGAGGATGTCCCACCAGTGTGTCGTGATTTTAACCATAAGGTGATCAAATTTGTCATCACGTGCACAAGATCATCCTTCGTGACCATGTAGGGTAGTTCATACCGAACACCCTCAACATCCCCTTTTGCATGGATGTGGATGTTGTGAAAAGTGGCTTTCAAATCGACTATATGTTTGTACTTATTGTACAATGTCAATTGTAAGTTTGGCTTGGACTACATCGCTTGAAAGACCTCAGAATCAAATAAGACCCAGAAGATTTTATTCTCTGTGATGCGGGAAGGAACCTTGGAGTTCCAGACTATTGCATAACACACAACTTCGCACAGATCCCAGCTCAATATTTGGGAACTGGGCTTCAATGGGCATCTTCCAACCAATGAGAACAATAAAAATCAAAACCCATGCGTAATAGAAATATTTCCCCTCCTCCTACGCCTTGAAAATATTCTCTAGAAACTCGGTGCATAGGTACTGAGCCTAGTTATACTATACTCCCTTCTCGCATTGCCCTGCTAACGCAATTACATGAGTTGGGACTTCCTTTGGCCAACACTTCCTCAACAACTTGCATGCGAGGATGATTGTATTAAATTTCATCGAGGGGTCATTGATTTCACTAACAAGGAATCCTCGAGTGTTGTGCGATACCATGTAATCCTTCTTGACTTTGTTCACCACTTTTTTCTCCTAGCCTTTTCCTCGATAGGCCGCCATAGGGTCTGCCCCCTGACTGTGCAGGTTGGTGATCTGTTGTATCAAATCAAAATCAATAGGAATGCACTCTCTGAGCCACAAATAGGCATCATGCACTAGGGTGAGACACTGGCACACAAAAATATAATTAACCGCACTATTTCCAAAGTGTAGGATGTTCAAAAAATTCAGAAGCCCTGACTTTTGCAGACCCAACGCTGAGGGCTTTGGCTCAACCTTGATCACACCTTCATCATAGGGAACTGGCTCCAAGAATATTGAGGGCACGAGCTGAGGGAACTTCTCCTGATCATCCAGGTCCCAGTCTTCCATCTTCAGTAGGGGGACCTTCACAAACATCTACCTCTCGAATGACACAACTTCAGAGAGTAGCGGGGAGTTGACATATGACCGGAACTTGTCCAGGTCCTTCAGAATTTTTACAAACGCTTTGCATGGTGTCATATAATTAGGCAAACATGATATTGGATGTACCTCCATGACCTCATATTCTTCCATAATTTTTTCAGGCAGGTCGGCCATAGGTCTCTTTTGGCACTTGGAAGTGGTCTACCGAGGCTTTGGGGCCTTCTGGTGCGGAGAATTTCAGGACCCCGAGGACTGCACCTTCTTATATTTTTGCGGCTGGGGTGTAGGCGCATGGTTTCAGTGACCGACGCAGGGGTTTAAACAACCAGCGTAGGGGTTGTAACAAGCGGTGCATGGGTTTCAACAACCTCTGCAGGGGTCTCTTTGATTGACGTCGCAGAAGGGGTGGGCTTAGTAGTAGTCATACTTTGTGTAATTAAGTATCCCAACCCTTGGTTGTGCAGCTATTCATAGAATAATGGGTTGATTCTAGACATAAGATTTCGACAACTCACAGATAGGAGGAAGCACAAATCACATGGAAAGAAAATGGAATTAATGCGACCCTTCCTATAATATTTATAGCATTGGCATGGCCTAAAGGATCTGATGTTCATTAATGTAGCACCATAAATTCTAAAACGATTCCAAATATGGCATAATATCCTCTTTAAATGAAATTTAGTTGCTCCTCCAAACGGAAATAAAGTTGTCTTATCTAGATTTATTACTCCAATGGCTAGTTTTTGGCACCTCTGCGACTTGGTCACCCTTCTAGTGTAGCGTCTGCGTGGCTTTCACACCTGTTTATGCTTCTGGCATCCTTGTCACACAAAGCAGCTTCCCCAATGCTTGATAGAATATTTTATGATCTCGCACCCCCTCATAACTATATGGGGCGCTAAGATACTCCTCTGGCCATATAGTCATTTGGCATGTGTAGGGATAGGGATATCCTTGTAAGGTTTCAACCGATTTCTATTTACATACCTGGGAAGGTCGTTACCTCCTAAAGTGCCCAACTAGACCACACCTCCCTCTATGATATCCTTAACCACATAGGGTCTGTGCCAATGCATTTTGAACTTCCTTGGGTAGCATGAAAACTTGTTGTCATGTAACAAAACCAAATCATCGTCCTTAAAAATATTATATCTAATGTGCCCATCATGCCAAGCCTTTTCGCGCACCTTTTGTACCTACTGATGTAAACCTGAAATGAATCATTCCTCTTCCAGCATGACCAACTGTGATAATCATTCTTCCATAATATCCTGCTCAAACATGTTAATGGTAGCTGCAATGCACAAGCTTGGGACAATATACTCCATTGGCATAAAAAATTCCTGCTCATACACCATTCTAAAAGGTCTCTTCCTTGTCAACTTCTTGCATGTGGTCCTTGTGTGCCCACATAACCACAGGTATGTGCACATCCCAATCATTTCGGTTAGCATTGAAAATATTAGTGAGCGCGTTCTCCAATATCTTATTAAAATATTCTACTACACCATTTGAATAAGGGTGATACGGTGTACTCTTTCGATGGTGTATCTAGAATTATTCAGTAAAATATTACTTTTTTTCATTTAGAAAGTGGGTTCCTTGGTCGCTCATCAAGATATTAGGACACCTAAACTATGTCAAGTTATTTTTCGAAAATGAAGTGAATAGTTGTTTCTGCGTTATAGTCTTTTAAAGGTGCATCCTCGACCCATAGGGTCAAATAGTCTGTCACAGTGATTATATAGCGCACACATATCTTATTTCCTGGAGGGTTGATGGGTCCTACGAAGCTAATGGCCCATTTTTCAATATCTTGTAATGTCATTTTTGGTTGTAGGGGCATTTCATCCCTGCACGATGGTTCCCCTTTCACTGACATATGTCACAAGCGCAAAAATATGCATCAAGGTCATTATACACAACAGGCCACCACAAACCAGCCTGTAAGATCTTCTGCGTGGTTTCTTTCCCTGCATAATGACCTCCTGCAATTCCTCCATGAGCTTCTTCTAATATGTCCCATCTTTTGAATTCCAACACATATCTCCTCAATATTTCATCCACCCCCATTTTGTATAGCTGGCTAGCAATCAAGGTGAGATCAGCTACGCGTGCGACCAAATCTTTCTTTTGTTTCACCATATACTCTGTGGGCACACTTCCAGTGGTCAGGAAATTAATGATATCAAGGAAGTGATCATCTACTACCTTAATCGAAAATAGTTGTGTGTTGGGTAGTCCTTCTTCCAAGTTAGTAGGCTCTTCCTCATTTTCAATGCGTGACAGATGGTTTAGCCCAACATTCAGTCTCCCTGTTTTCACAAGTACTTCAAAGTCATACTCTTGAAATAATAGTAGCCATCTGTAGATCTTCCCCCCCAACATAGGCTTATTGAACAAGTACTTCAAAGCAGAATGATCGGTAAACATATTAAAATGACCTCCCAATAGATAGTGGCATAATTTCTGTAGTGCGTAGACCATAACTACTCCTTCCCTCTCCATGGTTGAGTAGTTGTGCTTTGCACTTGACAATTTCCTACTCACAAATTCAATAGGGTTATCAATATCCCCTGCTCTAGGCTGCACTAAGACAACTCCTAACGCGATGCAGGATGCATCGACGTGTGCATGGAATTTATTTTTCCAATTTGGAAAAACCAACATGAGGGTAGTGACCATCTTCTCCTTAGGAAATTCAAACCTCTTCTAGAAGTCCATGTCCTAGCAAAATGAGGAAACTTTCTTCAGCAAATTCTCCATTGGTGTAGTGATCAACACATAACCTTGAATAAACTTCATGTAATGCCCTTTGTACCCCAAAATTGAGCACAATTATTTTACATTTGTCGAAACCTCCAGGTTAACAATAACAACAATCTTTGTTGGATCCACCATCAATCCTTGTTGACAAATGATATGATCGAGAAGGATCCTAAAAGGGATGCATAATATACACTTCTCCAAGCTGAGTGAGATCTGGTACTTCTGACAAGTATCCAGCATCAGGTGCAGGCTCAACACATGCTTATTTAATAAGACAAATATAGTCTAGTCATCAAAGTATACTTCTAAGAATTTGTGGATGTATTCCTTGAACGTTGCTACTAATAAGCATGAGAATATAGCTAGCGTATTCTTCAAATTGAATGGCATGACTATGTATTGAAAGGATCACCACTTTGTTATAAAGATTGTTTTTCTTCTATCCTCTAGCACGATTTTTATTTGATGGTATCAAAAGAATCCATCTGTGAATGAGTAGCCCTGCTGCCACTCACATTGTCTTGTATTTCATCAGAAAAAGGGAGTTGGGAATGGGTCATGCACACAAGCATCATTCAATTTGCGTAGATCTACAAAAATCCTTATTTCTCCCTTACTCTTATTATCTTGAACCACCATAGGGTTTACCCAATCAGACTCTTCTACTGGTTCAATGATCCCTACAAGCACCATTTTTTCCAACTCAGGCTTTGACCTTTCGCTTGTATTTGGGATTCAACCTATATGGGTGCTGCTTCATGGGTCATGCATCTAGTTTCAATGTGATCATCATTACCCCTAGGTTTCCTATAATACCCTTCAGTTCAGAAAAATTCGTAGGAAACAACTCCTCGTATTCAGTCAATATATCAGCGACCTTTCCCACTATATCATAATCCTAGTAGTCCCCTATTTTTGGTAATTTTGGTTTTTCCTCTAAGCTAATATTGGCTTGTCTAATATTCAGAGGTTTAGTTACGTTAGATAACTCAACTATAGGCCCAGCCACTATGCGTTTTCCTTAAGACTAAGGAATACTAATGTTTCTTGGGTCTTCTTCGTTATCTTCAATTGAAAGAGTTCGACAGTCCATGATGTACCTCATCTGTGCATCCCATGCTGGCAAGGCACATTCCACTGATGGCTTTGTGGTGTCAAAGATGACTTCTTTAATATCATGCAGTGCCTCATTAAGGCATTCGAACCCACTTTCAAAACTAAATGTTAGGATAAAGCTTTCTGTTAGCGTGGTTCATTCAGTAGTTCCTCATCGTAGCTCAGTTTCTAGGTACCAGTCCGTAGAAACCTTCCCCAAAGTGTGGATGAATATATGCAACCATTATGGATTCGACTCTTTGCCCCATGCTTTAGTCCATCTAGAGAGATGCTTGCACAGATCGCCATGTCCAGATTATATTTCTCCTATTCTGGTATTCGAATGCTCAAATCATAGACGCATCATGTGGGCACATTCTCCCTAGTTAGCCAGTTACCTTTTTTCATCTCCCACCAGCATGTTGGGGTCGAGCACAAAGTTATATCAAGTGCATGGAACCGTTATGCTTATGGAATTTTTTTTTCAATTCTAAAAATATATTAACATTAATCAAACCATCATACTAAGGAAAATCTCGTACCTCTGAGGATATGTGCCAAAGAAATTTTGTCACCCGATTGCAGCACAGTGCAGATACTTCGTGCAAATGACTTTTCAAGTTTTCCATCTCCTCATATGAATCTGAAAAGAATGAAATATCCTTCTCCCAATTAAGCTGACCATTTACTGTTGGGTTGATCTAGTATTCATCCCACACTGTTAAGTTATAAATATGGTCAACATCATCATCTACGTGCATCGGCTTAGTGTATCTTTCTCCTTCTGCAAGGTCCAGAGGGACCACAACACTAGTTCCATTACTTTCAAACACCATACTTCTCCACTTGAGGTTAATGATGTCATCCATATCGATAACCCAATATAGACCCAAAAACACAGGATATGGGTTGGAATCATCAACAATCTGGATAACTTCAAAGTCTTCGAGCACTTGGACTCCTTCAATATCAACGACTACCTGTGAGAGTCTTCCTAATGGGATAATATTTTTCTGATTCTCCATATGCAACAGAATAATGTACCGCTCCAACTTTGGTTCACCCATTCGCTACCAAGTTTTCTTTGGTAATACATTCGCATAAGACGCTAAATCCAAGATAACTTGATCCATTTCATATGCACTGATTTGAGTAGTTAACTGCATTTCTTGTCCAGCTCTTATTTTATTATTGTAAATCTTATTGACAACTTCTACTCTATCAGGGGTTATTCCTTATTTGCGCAGTTGTTTATTAATTTTTGGAAGTTCTTGACTGCCTTCTTATTACACAAAAATTTAATACAAGCCTTCAGGAAGAGCTTTAGCTCTACATCTCCTTCGACCATGACCAAAGGCTTTCTTGATGCTTTAGATGTCGATGCACCCATTTTTTCGAAATCATTCTTCGCTTCTACAATAGTCTCCTTTTCCCTCTATAATTTGAATCCATCCTTCTTTTTAGGTGCCTTTCGGATCCAGAGATTAGTATCAGGGTTTTTTCCTTTGTCTTCACCTGTTGCTGGACCGTTCCTAGTAAAAATATTCACACTTGGTTCTTATTCACATAGCTCAGCTCTTACCATATGAACATTTTGAGTGGGATCCCATGGTTTCTTTTCTTGCATTATCACAAACAATACAGGGTAATCTTCAATAACATGATAAAATTTTCTACAATACCTACAAGATTGTTGTGTTGGGTTTGGACAATCATGTGCGTAATGACCAACATCCCCGCGGTTATAGCTAAAGAGCTATCCCCTTCCTCAACCAGCTCCTCTTCCTCGGTCTTTGCCTTGGAATCCACCACATCTAGATGGAGATGTAGGTGACCCTGGTTCCTTTCCTTTTGACTGCAACCTATATAATCCAGCTCAGTCAATCATCAAATTGAAGCTGTGAAAGTTCTGCCCATCATGTCCCACCGATCAGTAAAATTTGGAGAAAGGTTGCTTAAGCTCAGGGATATATTTACCAATCCCAGGGCAGAAATCTGTCGTGTGCATACCAGTTCCTTGAATAATCGCACACCATAATGTGGGGGTGACACTTGGTCCTACAACGTATGCACCATACACCTGCGCATATGTCCTTCCCCTTCTCTTGGCATAGGATTTGAATCTCTAAGTTTAGTGCAACTAGTTGGTTTTGAATTTTCTGAGCCCTAGCCTGCGCAGCTGGGATAGTTGAGGATTCTAATTTCATTGCAATATCCACAGCTTCAGCCCACATCATGATCTTTTGTAGATTTAATGACTGGCACAGATGCGACATAAACATGGCAATGAACCATTTCAGTGAGCGTAGGAACTTACCCCTAGGGCCCTTGAAAAAAATCCTTTTAACTTCATAATATGATATAAATGTATTAATAACGAATTCACTCACAAATCCTCCCAAAATACTATCGATCCAGTGATCTAATACACAAGTAATCTTGTTGGTAGATTTCTCTAATTATTGTACCAACTTTGGGATCCACTTGGTGATCGCATCGTCCTTTGCGCGGGTCTAGAATTCATCAAGTAGAGACAACCACTCTTGCAACTCAGTTGGAAAGGAAGCAAAGAAATTTTCGTGGACCTGTTTGTAGATATACCTTTGTGCCAAATATTTGGCAGACAATTTAGGGCTTATGTTTTCTTGGATCCAAAATTAACACACCTTCTTGTCAAGCCAATCTTGTAGTTTTTTATTTGTCGGGTTCCACATCAACTATCCCTCAAAATGATCTCGGTCCCGACAACATAACCATTTGATGGTTTGAGGGGTCCTGACTCGGGTTTGGAGTAATCATGTAACCAGCAAAACACTGCAACTACTGGCCCTTTTGGCAGTGATCTACTTGTGCAGATTAAAGTATCACTCGAAGTATTATGGGGGGGTGCTAGAACTAGGTTTTCATACCTCGAGGGAGCTTTTGAAGTGGATCCAAAAAATATAATACCTATTTCCTTGTGTGCAACTTCACAGAGCCAGATCTAATTACAGACAAAGAGTAAAGTAGGCGCGCACCTATATAGTGATAAACAAACTCATCCCTTGCGTATTGTCAGGTTGTTACAGAATAAACCCTTACGTAGATTTATTATTATACTTTAGATCTAATATTTAAGTATAAAAATACTCATGCATAATTTCAATGTACCAATGTGACTATAAATTACGGAACAAAGATGCATTCAACATGACAGATCCAGATATATAATAAGAAACAAATTATGCGCATAAAAAATCTAAGATAGTAACTATAAGAATCACATAAAGTCAAAGTTCACCAAATTTTCCTTCTTTATTAAGATATCTTCAATCAATACAATCTTTCCCTTCTGTGCACACAGCAGCAGAGTCCGTGCACACAGCTTAGGACTAGGTCTCTGTGAACATAGCCAACAGGATCCTTTCTACCATACCGTCACAAAAATTAGATCAAAACATAAGCATAAGCATCTATCATCTATCATATCATTCATGTATATCTTTCTTCACTCGACTATTACATATTTATTTCTTTCTAAATGCACACATACCATGGTCTCAAGCCATGGTTTGAGATTCACAGTTTTCCATTTTTCCCATTACAATAATTAAGGGAATTTGAACCACCCCAAAGCCCCTTGATATCTGCACACAGCGCTTAGAAAAAAAACTTAACCAAAATTTATCCAAAAATGTTTTACCCAGGGGACCCTGCTCCAACAATCCAGATATTCGAATATCTAGATTTTAAAGAAATATCTAGATTCAAATATCTAGGTTCTGATTTTTCCTTGCTATAATGTTTTGACTTAATTATTGGGATATGTAAATCATTCTACTCAGTGCCAACTCTCCCACTTGTCCTCTCACATTTGGCATCACATGTGGCCTATGAAATTTCAATCATATCACCTGGGTTGTCATAAGTTTTTGCATGCTAGGTTATGTGGCACCACAAATGTGAAATTATGTTGTTTTAGATGTATCATCATTAGTCCTGTATGGTCTATAACACAAGTCATCCTATATGGCACCCAAAATTGGGCTATCTAGATTCATTTTTCCTCAACTCATATTATAGATTCAGGATATTAGGATCCTATCTGTAATCCTTCAAGATATCCAAAAGTTCTCTCACCTGACTAGCCTTTAATTACCTGGTATATGTCTTAACATTCAATATTTCATTCTTTATGGCATGTGATGTGCCATTCATATCTATGTATCTAGCTATTCACTTTAATATTTATGATATTCCTTTCTTCTGTATTACAAAATGTACAACCATCCAAGTTTCACTCTAGGAATGATTTTTACCATTTAAATCCCGCTTTCCTGGATTACAAAATGTCCAACCTTCCAAATTTGCCTCTAGGAATGATTTTTACCATTCAAATATCTAGACATGTGGGTATTTGGATTCCTTAGTAATTCAGTGGTTTCAGTTGTTGGTGTTCTATGTTTTTCTGATTCTACTGTTGGCCATTGGTTTTAGACATTGTTTTGTTTTGGAGATGTGGGTCGGTGGTTTTAGTTTTTTTGGAAGCTGTATTTTTTTGTCTCCTATATTTCTAGATCTATTACTCTTGGTCCATATACTCATACGAGAGGTTTTCCAGTAGACCATTGTAACCTATGTTTGATCTTGCATCAATGTTCTTATGTGTATCAACATAGGACCACATAAATTCTCTCAAAATCTAAATGGTCGTGAACACCCTCAACATCACCTGCAAAAAAACATGTCCTAAAAACCCCTTAATAGTGTGATAGCACATCAAAAAACAAAAAAAATAACAAATTTATTCCCAAATAGAAACAACAACCTCAAAATTTCCTGTGACAGCTAATGTCCTTGAAAATGAGCCCCATTGTATCTATCATAATGCTCATGGACATGGACAGACTGCTGCTATAAAGCAACATTCATTTTTTATTATAGCATTCTCTCACATCCTTGTAATTTAATATTTCCCTCCCACCTCTCTGTCAGTCCTATGAATTTTTTTCAGAATCCAATACTTCCCTCAGAGATTGTAGAAATATCTAAATTTATTCAATTGATCTTGTAATGTACTAAAACAAAACACTGAACCAATTGTACAAATTGAAGAAACCAATTTTTATCGCACAATCACATGAAAAAGAAAGAGAAACAATATCAATTGAAAACCACAAATATTTATCTAGGGAAAGCCTTATCTAAAAACCCTGCTATCTTATATTACATAAAGTCAAGAACATGAAACAATACAATACTATTTCCCTTCCCAAGAAACATCTGCACTATCTCTGACTATCTCACTCTGATCTAAGCAAGTTTGGTCCAATATTTAACCACTTCCTTGCACTTTCCTGACCAGCCCTACACACACATTCCTCGGCCAATTTAGCCACTATTAATTAGGAAATTCCCACCAATATATTTTTTCAATACATCCAAGGCATCTTGACGACCTCATGCATGACATGTACAATCTTCTAATTATACAATTGATAGTCTACTTCGCTTTAACTCCAATTTCAACTGTGCCTTCCTTAGAAATGACATGAAAAAAATATTTATAGTGAATCATCAGTTATATTATTGATCACTGCATGTGAATTAAATCAGATTTAATTCATTGGACCTGTCACTAGCTCATCTCTCAGTCAGAACTAGTTAAACCGATTTTAACTCAAATAATAGAGTTAACTAATTACAACTCAAAATAAACTGCAACTAGACCCCCTAAAACTTAGTGATAACTCTACATACCTCTAGTTTGACCCTCAAATCGAATAGACTGAGATAAATAAGTCTTCCTAAATCATTTAAATTGTACAAACTATAATAAGATGTGGAATTATATGATTTTCTTCTAATTTAATTAAGCGAAAAATAAATTAGAAGCCATTTCTTGTTGCCATTTCAACACTCCCTCTCAACAAGAAAGGGATTGTTTGCTACCCTGATCCTGTCTCTATGGAACTTGAATTTTACTCTTGACAGTGCCTTTGTTAATATCTCTACATCTTGCTCCTATGTGGGAATGTAATATTATGACATAATCTGCCTTTACACACAATCTCTGAGATGGTGATATCGAATATCAATATGCTTGGGTCTGTCATGAAAAATGGGATTAATAGAGTTTGATGCAACTCTGGTTATCACAATAAATCATCGTCAGATCCATCTATCTACCAAACAAACCAATAAGTATCTTCCTCATCCAGATGGCCTCACATGCTTCCTGACTGGTCGCCATGTAATCTGCCTCTGTTGAACTCAGTGCAATTACTACTGCTAATCCAATTCTAAAGATGACCTTTGATGTGCTCTTCCTGTCGGATGGACTCCCTGCCCAATCTGCATCTGTGAAGCATTGAAGCTTCACTCCCTCTGTCCGTTTGTACCATAGCCCATACTCCATAGTGTTAAAATTATGTGAATGTGGTCAAATTCCACTATGAATATCTCGAATGGTAGAGATTATAATTCTATTAGATTACTCTTTTCGAGAGGACCAAAATAGACCTATAGATCATCCCAATAGGTTAAGAGAAAGTTAAGTTATGAATTATTTTATTATTTTATTGGTCGTCCTAATCACATGTTAATTCAGTCAAAGCCCCAAGTGGTCCCTCACAACGTTATAAATAGAAGTGACCCCAAGATCATTTGCACACATTCTCTCATGAGATATTATTCATTCCCTCTTCGTATTGGTTTGTATTTTTCTGCCTTGGCTCACAGAGGTAAGTCTGGAGAAGCTCTCTCAAAGGATTAGGATCACATGCAGGGGCTCGCATTTGATATGAGTGTTCTGGGCCAAAGCTGCAGGCAAGCCACAGTGAGGTAGCGAACGAGTTGTGCTAGAACAATGAGAAGGCCCTGTCAAGGCTGCAACTGAGCTAGTATAATTATAGGCAGATATTTTTCAGGGCACAACTAGGGTTTCTGAGTCAGAATGGACTGATCTGGACCTCAGACACAGACATAGAGTGATGAGGTCATGATTAGGGTTGCTATAACCACGATATCACAATTTTAAGGTCGCGGTTGAAGCTTTTTCTGGGAATATATGATTTGGATCATAGTTAGTAGCTTCCACAGTTCTCTCATTCATCTGTTGCTCAGTCACAATCACTTCAGACCAGTCATTGATAACATCCTGGACCTAGATCTAGGACTTGATAGTTGATATCACTTGATGATCTCTTAGATCCGTGCTATTGATGTTGTAGATCTACATATCTGTATATTTTATCTATGTATTTCCATTACAAGAAGTATCTACAGTGTTCACTCCATATCAACAATATTCATTAGTGGGTTTCAGTTGAAAGATCTATTATCTTGATGTTGTAGATCAATAAATCTGTAGATTTTCTCTATGTATTTCCATTGCAAGAAGTATCTGCAGTATTCAATCCATATCAACATTATTCATCAGTGGGTTTCAACCAGTGTCAGTGAATCTCTATCCTGAGAATCAAGTTCCTTCAACAGAAGTATTTTTATGGTTGTATTGTGCATATGGTAGTTTTTTCTGCAATAAAAAGATATGAATCTATGCATCAATGTACTCTTGTTATTGAATCATTTGATGATGATATCATTTGATGACGATCTAGAAGAAGAATTTGCAAGGGTTTTCCCCATAATGGGTTTTGCCTTGGTCTCGGACCAATCCCGGTTTCGCTATGTGTTCATGCTTCTCTTCCTTTTGATCCTTTGACACCCCATTGCTTAGGTGATGATGATGATGATGATGTTATCTCTACCTAGTTTAATTTTTTGATGGTTAATAATGTAGATTTTTACAATGATATAATTATTTGGGGTGAAATTAACATGTTATTGAAGAAATTTTTGGGCTTCCAATTTGTCTTATTTTTATTCATTTCTCTCATGCTTTCGAGTGGCTTAATGATTATTTTTGAAGAATATTTGTTACTTCTTCATTTCAACAAGCTTAAAATATCATTAATGAAATTTTAATAAAGGCTCACTACAAGGAAATACGCTCTAGCGGAGGTTATAAAGGAGGTTTTTAGTGTTATAAAAGTGGCCAAAATTGTCAAGAAAACATTTGCTACAACATTCGTTTATGGATATTCAACATAACTAAAAAAACTGGGCACCCAGAAGTTATTACAGACTTTTTTTTTTTTATCAATGCGCTACTAAGGTTTCAATGCACCGGTGCATGTCATCTAGATGGTGGTCCCGGGGCGGTAGAAGGTGCATGCACCGGGTCGTCAAGGTATAAAACAACACCAGGTGCAGCATTGGTGATAGAACGCATGAGGCCATTCTAATTGGTCTTGGGATTTGTGTGGTGCCTATAGGTCATCTCAACGCACCGGTACGTAGAATTTTAGAAATGCACGGGTGTACCGTATTAGAAAAACGCACCAAAATTTATAATTGGTATTGGTATTTGTACAGTGCCCATATGTTGTAAAAATGTAACGGTGCGTAGTATCACATAATTTTAGAAAATTATATATTATAGAGAAATGAAACACATAAAATATGCGGAAAACACAAGCACACAAAACACATAAAACCAGAGAGACACAGATATACGTGGTTCACCCAGTTTGGGCTACGTCCACCTTGAACAGCCAATCCTTCCTTTCTATTATCCAGAAAAATGAAGAGGCACAACCTACAACAGATTCGTTGTAATATCCTTTGTTCTCTCCCACAGTCTCCCTATCTGTTTCTTGCTCTGAGAATACACATACGATACACAACCGCAATACAACACCCTCATACAAAGTGAGGGGTTTCCTTCTAGGGAAAAAAACCCTAAACTAAACATAACCTCTACTGTCATATCATCTGCCTAATGAACGGCCCAGATTGACTAGAAATTATTATACTTTTACAAGGAAATTTTCAATCTGTTTTTAGCTTCGGGGGCACTGCCCTCAAAACCCCCCGCCAGGTGGGGGCTCCATAAAGTAGCCACCCCCCTGGACCCCCCAGGAAGCATTTAATTATGGGTGGCATTGTCACCACATTAAGGTACAGGGGTCCAACACTGTGATACAAAATAAACAAGATAATTAGGCTCCACACACAACAATAAACACACTAGTGCACAGTATCGCACAAATGCACTGAGATTTTTAATTGGTTTTGGTATTTGTGTGGTGCCCATAGGTCGTTGAAATGCACCAGTGCGCTACAGTATACAAACGCACCGGTGTACAATAACTGACACACATCGGTGTTCATTTTGTATTTTTTAGAAACATTGACCTGTGACAGTGCAATTATTGTGATTTTTTAAAATTCATTATTCATCAAAAGTGGAAACATCTTATAAAAATATTCATATTAATTAAATTTTTATTAATGCGTGTGAATGTGATGTTTGGATTAATTTGTTATATCATATCATAATTATTGTGATTTTTTAAAATTCATTATTCATGAAAAGTTGACACATCCTAAGATGAGGCATCCCTTTCTCTTTTTGCGTGGGCCTGAGGAGGCCTAAGATCCTCTCCTAGTTCCTATTGTTTTCTTCTTCACAGGTGCGCCGGTACCATCACCGTCTTTATCCCATGCGTCCTTCTCTAGATCAATAGTTTCACTCATCGTGGTGGGTTTTGGCTCTGTCTCTGCATCCTTCTCCTATGGATATTTCTATGTGTCCTTGCCCATATATTTTTGCTGATCCTTATCCATCGTTGTGCACCACTTCGTCGGAGTTTTGATAGGCCTCGAAGAGGATGCCCTACTAGTGTGTCGCGCTTCTAACCATAAGGTGATCCAATTTGTCGTCATGCGCACAAGATCATCCTTTGTGACCATGTAGGGTAGTTCATACTAAACACCCTCAACATCCCCTTTTGCGCAGATGTGGATGTAGTGAAAAGTGGCTTTGAAATCGGCTATATGTTTGTAATTCTCATACAATGTCGATGGTAAGTGTGGCTTAGACTACACCACTTGAAATACCTCGAAATCAAATAAGACCCAGAATATTTTATTCTCTGTGATGCGGGAAGGAACCTTGGAGTTCCACACTGTTGCATAGCGTGCAAATTTGCACAGATTCGGCTCAATATATGGGAATTGGGCTTTAGTGGGCATCTTCCAACCGATGAGCATAATAAAAAGAACCAACCATGTGTAATAGAAAATTTTCCCCTCCTCCTATGCCTCGCACACATTCTATAGGAACTCGGTGCACAGGTACTGAGCCTAGTTATAATATAATCCCTTCTCGCATTGCCCAGCTAATGCAATTATGTGGGTTGGGACTTCTTTTTTCCAAAACTTCCTCAACAACTTGCAGGTGAGGATGATTTAATTAAATTGCATCGTGGGGTCATTGATTTCACTGAAAAGGAATCCCCGAGTGTTGTGCGATACCTTGTAATCCTTGTTGACTTTGTTCACCACTTTCTTCTCTTGGCATTTTCCTCGAAAGGTGCCATAGGGTCTGCCCCCTAACTGGGCAGGTTGGTGATCCGATGTATTGAATAAAAATCAATAGGAATGCGCTCTCTAAGCCATAAATAGGTGTCATGCACCAAGGCGAGCAGTTGGCACACATAAATATCATTAACCACACTCTGTCCAAAGTGCAGAACGTTCAACAAATTCAACAACCCTGAATTTTCCAGACCCAACGCCCAGGGCTTTGGCTTGACCTAGATCATGCCTTTGTCATAGGGAACTGGCTCCAAGTATATTGAGGGCACGATCTCTAGGAGCTTCTCCTGATCAACCAGGTCCCAGTCTTCCATCTTTAGTAGGGGGACCTTCATAAACATCTCCATCTCGAATGGCACAAGTTTAGAGAGCAACGAGGAGTTGATATATGACCGGACATTGTCGAGGTCCTTCCGAATTTTTGCAGATACTTTGCGTGGTGCCATATAATTAGGCAATCATGAGATCATATTTACCTCCATGACCTCATGTTCTTCCATATTTTTTTTCAGGCAAGTCAATGCCATGGGTTTCTTTTGGCACTTGGTAGTGGTCTACCGAGGTTTTGGGGCCTTCTAGCATGGAGAATTTTGGGACCCCAAGGATTGCACCTTCTTAGATTTTTGTGGCTGGGGTGTAGGTGCAGGGGTTTCAGCGACTGGTGCAGGGTTTCAGCAATCGATGCATGGGTTTCAACAACCAGCGCAGGGGTTGCAACAAGTGGTGCAAGGGTTTCAAAAACCTATGCAGAGGTCTCTTTGACCGATGTCGCAGAGGGGGTAGGCTCAGTAGTATTCATACTTGGTGTAATTAATTATCCCAACCCTCGATTGTGAAACTATTCATAAAAAAATGGGTTGATTGTAGACATAAGCTTCAGACAACTCACAAATAGTAGGAAGCAAAAATCACATGGAAAGAAAAGGGAACTAATGCGACCCTTCCTATTATATTTATAGTGTCGGTGTGGCCTAAACGATCTGATGTTCATTAATGTAGCCCCATAAATGCTAAAATGGCTCAAAATCTGGCATAATCTCCTCTTTAAATGAAATTTAGTTGCTCCTCCAAATGGTAATAAAGTTGTCTTATCCAGATTTATTACTCCAACGGCTAGTTTTTGGCACCTTTGCGACTTGGTCACCCTCCTAGTGCAGTGTCTACATGGTTGTCACACCTGTCTACGCTTCTGCCATCCTTTTCACACAGATCAACTTTTCCAAAGCTTGATAGACTTTTTTATGGTCTCGCGCCCTCTCACAACTGTATGGGGTGCTAAGACACTCCTCTAGCCATATAGTCATTTTGCGCTCGTAGGGATAGGGATATCCCTATAAGATTTCTACCGACTTCCATTTACATATCCGAGAAGGTCGTTACCTCCTAAAGTGCCTAGCCAGACCGCATCTCCCTCTATGATATCCTTAACCACATAGGGTCCAAGCCAATGCATTTTGAACTTCCCTGGGCGACATGAAAACTTGTTGTCATATAAAAAAACCAAATCATCATCCTTAAAAATATTCTATCTAATGTGCCTATCATGCCAAGCCTTTTTGAGCACCTTTTGTACTTTTTGATTTAAACCTGCAATGAATCATTTCTCTTCCAGCACAACCAACTGTGACAATCATTATTCCATAATATCCTACAACCATGTTAGTGGTAGCTGCAATGCACAAGCTTGGGACAATATACTCCATTGGCATACAACTTCCTACTCATACACCATTCTGAAAGGTGTCTTCCTTGTCAACTTATTGCATGTGGTCCTGTATGCCCATAGAACCGTAGGTACACGCACATCCCAATCATTTCGATTAGCATTGAAAACATTAGTGAGCGCGTTCTCCAATATCTTATTAAAAGGTTTTACTGCACCATTTTCCTGAGGGTGATATGGTGTATCTAGAATTCTTAAGTAAAAGAATGAATTTTTTCATTTAGAAAGTGGGTTCCTTGGTCACTCGTCAAGATCATAGGAAACCCAAACTATGTCAAGATATTTTACAAAAATGAAGTTCACAGTTTTTTCTACACTGTATTCTTTTACAAGTGCAGCCTCGACCCATCAGGTCACATAGTCCGTCACAATGATTGTATAGCACATCTTATTTCCCCGAGGGTTGATGGGTCCTATGAATCCAATGGCCCATTTTTCAAAATATTTTATTCTCATTTGTAGTTACAGGGTAATTTCATCCTTGCACGATGGTTTCCCCATCCAATGACATACGTCATAAGCGCAAAAATATGCATCAGGGTCATTGTGCATAGTAGGCCACTACAAACCAGCTTGTAAGATCTTCTGCGTGGTTGCTTTCCCTGCATAATGACCTCCCGCAATCCCTCCATGAGGTTCTTCTAATATTTCCTGTCTTTCAAATTCCAACACATATCTCCTCAATATTTCATCCGCCCCCATTTTGTATAGTTGGCTAGTAATCAAGGTGAAATCAACTGCACGTGCGACCAACTCTTTCTTTTGTTTCACCATATACTCCATGGGTGCACTTCTAGTGGTTAGGAAATTAATGATATCATTGAAGTGATCATCTACTACCTTAATGGAAAATAGTTGTGCGTCGGGTAGTCATTCTTCCAAGTTAGTAGGATCTTAGTCGTGCTTCACCGTACACGTGTCAATGAAGTTACACATGTTTTTTGAAAGTATAGACGTTTGGAAGAGAGTTATGAAGTCAGTTGAGTCATAAATACCAAATTAGGATGGGATTTTGAAAATTCTTTACTAAATATCTTTTCTGTTGCCTACCCTAGTTCCGGAATAGCACTCATAAGATAGAGCTTATGCCAATATTTTGTATAACACAGAGACATTTTGCTATGGGTATTACCAGGATCCATTAAAATTGGGTCCATATCTTTCTCGGCCAATTCTTCTTTCTCTTTTGCCCTGACATCATGTTCTCACCCAGAAATCAAGGATTTGACATGACTGGGTGTTCCATCTCAGTAAGCCTGAAACAAGTTCTCCATTATTTCTTTCCAATATTCCGTCCTCCTCTTGTTGTGCCCGCTTTAGCCTTCCCCTTGGCTTTTTCATCCTTCCTGTATGCATTCATTTTTTACTGTTTGTTTGGAAGTCGAATTCTAGCAAAAAAAAAAAACGATTCCACAATTTTGCATGTTGTTTTTAAATTTGTTAACACCACCACACAATGCTTCTTAAAAAAATCGAATTCTGGAAATAAAAATTTCTCTTACAGGTCTTTTGATGTTGCCACAACAGAAAAAACCCACAATTGCATTCCTAATACAAATCTCTTATAAACAAATCTTATCAACCTCAAAACTGAGGCCTCTCCATATGCGGATGCTATTTCATTTGTTGATAAATATGGCTACCAACCATATTAAAATATTAACCTTGAAATTTCATATTTCTGACTTTGACTTTGGTTCAAAACCCAAACAATAAAACTTTATAAGCGGAAGCATTATTCTTTCTTCAATCCAAAGTTTAAAACTTTATTGAACCTTTTCCATCCAAACCTCTCATAATCTTCAATTAAATAACTAAACGGAGGGTCTTTATTCTTTTACAAACCCTATTGGATAGCTTGATTAACATTTATTACCCCCGCATATAAATGATATTCTTCAAAGATTAAACTTTGGTTTAGTTCCCTTTATTCATCTTTGATTCTATTATAATACTATTATAATAGAATTATCATAACTCTTTATGAACTTACCATTTCCGCCGATCAACAAGCCCCACATATGTCAAGGCTCAACTTGCATGTTAAATCATATATGGCCCACACTTATTATGACGTACCTTTATACTGATGATCAGATACGTCAGATCATTCCATTTCACGTTCAATGCTCATACATCTGACGGCTGACATTTCTTCCTGCTCCAACTTAACAATCCAATGATTTTAGGAATATTGCTTCTGTGATCCATTAATTGTGAAAAAATATCTTTCGGTAAAAATCACATCCAAACAACTTAACAATCCAATGATTATCGCATAAAAAAGATGCACACCCTTTGATGTTTCAAACTTATGCGAAATAAGTGGCATTGAAGCACCACGTGTCAGCCCACAAACACTATCACAGTCACACAGGAAATTACCACTTACCACTCTAAAGCTGTGCGAAAACCATTTATGGCTTTCAAAACCACCTTCACTGTTCCATCTTGCCGTTGACTCACAGTTCCACTTCTCTTTGATTTCGAATTTCGCCTTTTGATCTCATTCATTGATCCTTCAGATCCAATGGTTTTTGTTCTCTCATTTAATTATGCTCCACAGTTCCATAAGTTATGTTGATAACCAGAGATTTTCGGCTTCTTCCACTATTTCATTGAATGTTACATCGTTTAAATGATTCACCATTCGATTAGAACACCATTCGTCAAACAAGATTCGTTGTGATTCTTTTAAAACCTCAATTTCTCGCTTGAATACACATCTTATGGATTAAACCCCGAAATGATTCCAGATTCTATTTCTGACTTACACAGTGTATTCGGAATATCGATTTAAAATATCATTGTGTCATCGATCCATTCAGTGATCAATGAATTAATTTAACAAATGCAAACTCATCCAATCTTCTCAAGTGTATATGTAAACCCTTTATGCACCTCAGCTCAAGTCATAATATTTCCATTATACCTGACTCGACATTTACATCAAACTTTTCGATGGTATGCAAAACCACAATTTCAAACCCTATACATACATGTAATGTGCCAACTCTGATTCATCACATGAAATTATGAATTCATTTCTCTACACAGAATTAATAACTCAGAAAAAAATCTATTTATATATAAACAAATATTTACAGAGGTTTCTTCTTCTCTCAAGGTTGATTTTCTGATAAATGGCCTTTCCTTTAATTTTCCCGTAGGCTCACAAACTCTATTTGTCTAAAACCTGAATCACTCCTCTCCTCTTTTCCTTCTTTTAATGTCTCGAGGCTTGTCATTTTTATACAAAAGGTTCTGAAACTATTTTTGGTTTCAGATCCTTCATCCTCTCAACAAAACCTTGAATATCCTCTAACTCCTCATTTGCCTCAACTAATCCCATAAAATCATGAAACTGATTCTAACTTAAGATTTACAATTAATTCGTAAATCTCTCAATCCTTATGAAATCTCAACTATCCTAATTCTCTCATGTTCTCCAATCATTCGGGAACATTTACAAAATTCCTCTCAACATTGAATTAATTTTTATTCTAAATCACTCAACATTACATAAGAAACCCACTCTCTTGGAAAATACAAGATCCTAATAAAATAGAAAGAAATTTATGAGCCTAATGCTCTTGCATCAGACTCCCAAGGTTAAAAATAATCATGATCTCCTCATCATGTGCTTTTAATATTTGTCTTCCTGGATCCCATACCTTATTCTATAATTTATCATCTATTTTTGCTGTTGTTTGTTGCTTTTCTCCAGGTTTCCACACTTTATGCTGCTTTGTTCCACTGGTTGTACTTTCACAGTTTGTTATTGTCTTCCTTTTGCTGCTGCTGCTTCTTTTATTTCTTGCTGATATCTTCCTCACTTTCATCATTATCCTTCTTATCAGTTCAATTTATTTGTCCAATAAATATTTTGTCTGTTGATTACCTTCACTTCTTGATTATTGATCTTCTATTTTTACTGCTACCCTGTCATCCTTACCCTCTTGTTTTCTACAATTACTTTCTTCTTCCAGATTGTCACTTATGACAATTTGTTTGTCTCTTTTCTTCGGAAATTCATTGGACTGGTACATAGTATACCCTTTACTTCTATCTTCATCTCTTTGCTTTAGTTTGTTGCTGATGTCCTCTAATTCTTTCACCTTCACATTCTGCACTTCTTCAAGCTCTTTATCTTTCTGTATTGAATCCTGATTCTTCAACATAATTTCCAGTAATTTAATTTCTTTATTCCATGGATTAAAGACTTCCACAAAATTTTCTTCCTTCTCCTTACTTGACTACCCATTTGTGTCAAATTTTCTCTAGCATCTGCAATAAAACCTGCATTCCCAAAATAATTATTAAAATCAAAACCATAAGGCCTTAGTGCCTTTCTTTCCTCTGGAAACATTTCATTATGCTGCTATGAAATTTCCTCCTTTATCAGCACATTAGTATGTTGATTCATTATCCTTAAAGAATTCTCTGAAGAACTCTCTAGATTGTCAACAAGTCTTTCTTCCACATCATCTGTTTCTGTGATGTCTTTCTGTTCTTGTCCACTGCAGTGAACTATGTCTATAACAATCTCTCTGTCATACTCTGAGTTTTCCAACAAATATTCCAGTAATGAAATTTCTTTTTGGCAATCCTTAAGTACTTCATCATCACTAACAATTCCTGCATTTATATACAAATTTTCAGTTTGTAAATCACAAGGTTCAACAGTCTCAATTGTTGCTTCACATATCAGTGCTTCAGACTGAATCTCTTCTCCTTCTTCCACAAGAAATTCTTCATGTGTTGTAACAGTTTCAAATATAAATGCATCACTTCTTCCCTCATTCAAGAGACATTCTTCATCATTCTTTAATTCATAGTTTTTATCTTCTGAAAGACACTCTCACATACTTTTGACAGCTTCAAAATATTGCTCATCCTATCTAAAACCTGTAATCACATCAAAATCATTGGTTACAAAAACACAAGGCTTTAAGTCATCTCGTTGATCTGAACTTGCCCAACAACTCTGGAAATCATCAAGAATTCCCTCTTCAGCAAGGTAAACTTCTTGTTTCTTAAATCTTCATAATGATTCATAAGATCTTCCACAGATCTCCATTTTTCATCTTTTCCCATAACTTCACTTTGTTCTGCTTCACAAATGGAAACTTCCATTTTCAACTCAGCTTTTCTGAGTTCTTCACATCTCAATTGTACACTCATAACCTGTTCAAGTTTTCGTAGCCCTTCTGCTAACTGCATATTCACTTGTTGTTCTCTCTTCTGTTGTAGCCTCTGCCACTTTACTTTCTTCTTCATGATCCAACCATATCTCTTGTTTTCTTTTATCATCATTTTCAATTTAGTAAATTTTTATCTTATCTCAGCTAACTCTTTGTCATATTCTTCATCAATCAACTACTTCCTTATGCCATTTTCCTTGGCATCTTCTTTCTCCTTCCTTCTGTTGTGGTCTCTCTCAGAACCTTTGCTATCTCTTCTATGACTATTAGTAGTCATATTATTCTCTATTTCTATCTTCATGAGTTCCTCACTCATTCATCATGAGCTGTACTAAAGCCTCTGCAATAACAAGTCCTTTTTGTTAAAACTTACCTCACCAATCCCTTTTCTTTGGACTTGGTCTTTTGGCAAGCACTGGTTCTCTATTCTTTGGAACCTCGTTAGCATTCCTCTCCGCTCCTTCTAGGCTTCAACTCATATGCACCTTTTAAGAACACAATTTTCCTTTTTATCTAGCCTCTTGCTGGAATTCTTCAAGGTTCTGTTCGACACTCTTCTTGCACTTAGAATCCTCTACTAGATTCCTTCATCACTCCTCTTAAAGCTGTGATCTTCTTTTGCTGAGATTTTCTTCAATTTCCTACAACTTGAATTCTACAAACATAATCTTCAAACCAAAATTAAAATAAAACTTATCAACTCACCATCAACATCTTTATGTGATCTTGTTTCACCTCTCATCTGCACTGTATCTCTATGTGCTGCAATATATCAATTCAAAATCTGATCTCTTTTTATTTTCTCCATCACACATGCATTCATTCTAATTCCAATTTAATTAAAAAAAACTTGAACCTTCAAAAGAGATGTTTCCTGCTTCGATACCACAATTATGCTGCCACAACAGCAAAACCCCGCAATTTCATTCCTATTAAAAATCTCTTGTAAACAAATCTTATCAACCTCAAAACTGAGGCCGCTCCATATGTGGAAGCTATTTCATTTGTTGATAATTATGACTACCAACCATATTAAAAAACTCACCTTGACATTTCATATTTATGACTTTGAATTTGGTTCAAACCCCAAACAATAAAACTTTATAGGCGGAAGCATTATTCTTTCTTCAATCCAAAGTTTAAAACTTCATTGAACCTTTTCCATCTAAACCTCTCATAATATTCAATTAAATTACCAAACGGAGGGTCTTCTATTCTTTTACAAACCTTATCGGATACCTTGATTAACCTTTATTACCCCTGCATATAAATGATATTCTTCAAAGCTTAAAATTTTGTTTAGTTCCCTTTATTCAGCTTTAATTCTGTTATAATACTATTATAATAGAATTATCATAACCCTTTATGAACTTACCATTTCCACTGATCAACAAGATGCACATATGTCGAGGCTCAACTTGAATGTTAAATCATATATGGCCCACACTTATTACAACGTACCTTTATACTGACGATCAGACACGTCAGTTCATTCCATTTCACGTTCAATGCTCATACATCCGACGAATGATGCTTCTTCCCACTCCAACTTAACAATCTAACGATTATCGTATAACAAAGATGTACACCCTTTGATGTTTCAAACTTATGCGAAATAGCATCACGTGTCAGCCCACAACCACTATCACGTTCACACAAGAAATTACCACATACCACTCTAAAGTTGCACAAAAACCATTTACAGTTTTCAAAACCACCTTCACTGTTTGTTCTTGTCGTTGAATCACAGTTCCACTTCTCTTTGATTCCGAATTTTGCCTTTCGATCTCGTTTGTTGATCCTTTAGATCCAACGGTTTTTGTGCTCTCATTTCATTCTGCTCCACTGTTCCATAATTTATGTCGATAACCAAATAATTTCTGCTTTTGCCACTATTTCATTGAATGTTACATCATTTAAATGATTTACCATTCAATCAGAATACCATTCGTCAAACCAGATTCGTTGTGATTCTTTTAAAATCTCAATTTATCGCTTGAATACACATCTTATGCATTAAACCCTGAAATGATTCCAGATCCTATTTCTGACTTACACAGTGTATTTAGAATATCGATTTAAAATATCATTGTGTCATTGATCCATTCAGTGATCGATGACTGAATTTAACAAATGCAAACTCATCCAATCTTCTCAAGTTTATATGTAAACCATTTATGCACCTCTGCTGAAGTCATAATATTTCCATTATACTTGTCTCGACATTTACATCAAACTTTTCAATGGTATGGAAAACCACCATTTCAAACCCTATACATACATGTACTATGCCAACTCTAATTCATAACATGAAATTATGAATTCATTTCTCTACACAATTAATAACTCAGAAAACAATCTCTTTATATATAAAAAAATATTTACACAGGTTTCTTCTTCTCTCAAGGTTGATTTTCTGATAAATGGCCTTTCCTTTAATTTTCTTGTAGGCTTACAAACTCTATCTATCTAAAACCTGAATCACTCCTCTCCTCTTTTCCTTCTTTTAATGTCCTGAGGCTTATCATTTTTATACAAAAAATTGTGAAACTATTTTTGGTTTCAGATCCTTCATCCTGTCAGAAAAACCCTGAATATCCTCTAACTCCTCATTTGCCTCAACTAATCCCATAAAATCATGAAACTAATTCTAACTTAAGATTTACAATTAATTCCTAAATTTCTCAATCCCTATGAAATCCCAACTATCCTAATTCTCTCATGTTCTCCAATCATTAGGGAACTTCCTGTCAATATTGAATTAATTCTTATTCTAAATCACTCAAAAATTTACATAATAAACCCACTCTCTTGGAAAATACAAGACCCCTATGTCTAATAAAATACAAAGAAATTTATGAGCCTAATGGTCTTACATCATCTTTGAAGAAATCGATTTTAAAAAAAAATTGATGCTACAAGTTCATTGCCTCTGAGAATAAGTTCCCTTTCAAATTCAGCGTTAATCATACCTTCTGGCATAGTAAAGTCAATATTTATGTTTGCTATAGTAGCTTCATCCTCTCTCACCAAATAGTTCCAGGTTTTCTTCTTGCCATAAGTCCACTACAAAATAACTTGTGCCAATCCTTTTTATGGCTAGGCGTTGACTTTCAATTTAGCCATTGTTTTACCCAAGCAATTTACAAAATAGGGGTTGAAAGCACCAAGAAAATATACCAAATAGAAATGAATTTGAGAAAAATTTCCATGACTAGACTAATTGGGCTTGTTCTAAAGAAAACCCATGTTTTTGTTTTTCAAATTTCATTTTCGTTTGCTCAGATAAAACAACGAAAATAGTGGCTTCTTAAAAATCGAAATGCATTTATGGGACTGAATAAAATTTCATGATCATTCAATTCGAAATCAATTTTTGGAAAATTAACCAATGCGTGCATTTCATTGAAAATCGATTTCTGGAGAAACTACTGTATGCATTCATTTTTTACTATTTGTTTGGAAGTCGAATTCTGGAAAAAAAAAACCATTCTGCAATTTTGAACATTTCTTTTAAATTTAATAACACCACCACTCACTGCTTCTTAAAAAAATCGAATTCTGGAAATAAAAATTTCTCTTACAGGCCTTTGAAGAAATCACTTTTTAAAAAAAATTGATGCTACAGGTTCACTGCTTGCTCTGAGACTAAGCTCCCTTTCAAATTCAATGTTAATCATACCTTCTGGCACATGCAAGTTAGTATTTCCATTTTCTATAGCTGCTTCATCCTCTCTCACCAAATAGTTGTGGACATCAGATGTAGATGGAAGATCTACCACATCAGTTTCATATAAGATCCTTTCTCTTCTAATGGCACATAGTATGGTGCAAAAGCTGGAACAACATGTGCATGAGATTGATCTATGTTTTAATGAAAAATGAATTCTTTGTTTTGATGAAAATAAACACTTTCTGTTTTGATGAAAAACTCGTTTTCTGCCTCAAAAAAAAATTACTGTGTGGAAGAAATACTCGTTTTTCAATGGTCATAAGCTCATGCTCGATTTCCCTCTTCAAAACCCTTTCCAAGCATATTTACTGTGCATAAAAATTCTCGAGAATATGCTTCATGCCATATGGAAATACTATTTTATAAATCATGTTCATGATTTCACAAATCAATTTTTTATGGAGAGATTTTGAAGTTTTAAATGAGATACCTGATTTTCATAGATGACTTTGAGTTTCATGATAAAAATTAATTAGAGCTCTTGTTGATTTTTTTTCGAGAATATTTTACAAGTGGCAATCCATTTTGAATGAAGGCACAGTTAAATTTCTAGAAGTGGCAGTGTTATTTTAAATAGAAACAGAGGTCCATATTATAACTAAAACTTCGTTTGACACCTTTAAACACAATCACGATTTCTATCAACCACAAAATCTGCTCAGTCTTCAAAAAAATCCAGAATCTAAATGAATTTCCTTACCTAGCTCCTTTGCATGATCCTTGGAATTTTTTGTAGTGTTTTGGTCTACTCGGCACACAGGGAACTCGACTTTTAACTCTGCGTTACAACCAATGTTCAAATTTCGTACTTATTTCCACATTTCTTCTTCAGCACTGTGCTCTGAGTTTCTCTCAATTCCGATTTCTCTCACAAGGTTTTGACTATATAGAGTGTTGAAATATCTTTCCTGGGCTTACTTTGAGCTATGATGGTTAAAGAAATATTTAATGGAGGTCTGGACTATGCAAAAAAACGTAATACAGAGCACTATAATTGTTTTTCAGAGAATTTGAACTTTGTTTTATTGTTTCAATTATGCCAACTCAATGCTCATTGTACCTACCATGGCTGCATCCTCCCCATGGCTATGTCCTTTGGATTACACGGTGTATAGGCCTGTCTTGTCGCTGCAGCATCATATTTTTATCATGGATACTTCATACATGGCTTTCATTATATTTCATGCCTACTTTGTATTATATTCCCATTAGTTCCTTTTTAATTTTTTCTTTTGCATGTTTTTCATTGCAATTCTTCGCATATAACTTATTGACCATACTTTGATGCTCATAATTTCGCTGCATCATAACTCCATACCTTCATTCCTTTGCATACCCATAATTCCATTGCATCATTTTCAACTTTGGTTATGTCCTTTGTATTAATCATTGCATTTTCACTTAGGTTTGTGTCACAATTGTATTATCTGACATATGAATCATTTTATACCCTTGCATACTAGTGCAACATTCCATCAAATGATATATATATATATATATATTTTCTCATTGTGCCTTGGAACTTTGGTTTCACAATTTTGTTTTGTTTAATTTAATTTTAAAATGACCCTATAATGGTTATGTTTAATTTTTTTTTTTTTTTATCATGACACTAACTCTTGTCGGTTTTGTAGGCAAATCAAAAATACTTCATGGGAAAAATATAAAATCCTCAATCTTTGATCAAAATGCTTATAGGGTAATGTAGGGATATATGGATTAATGTAGGTTAAATTAAAGGTATGGTAGAATAATGGTAAGGAAATTCATAAGATTATGATGATGTATGATGGTGTAATGGATAGGTGTATGATAAATGTAGAATTGTGATGGAATGTAGGCTTATGATGAGGCTAGGGTAGGAATGTAATGTTTGATGTGATGATGTAGGATATAGGTATGGTAAATGTAGGGTGTTAGTAGAATGATAGGATGCATATTCAAGTTTAAATCAGTTTAACAATTCTAAAAAAATTTCAAAATCAAAGGTTTTAAGAACATTTTTTTTTGCTTACTATACTTTCCCTTTCGCAACATAGCTTGATGTTCATACTGATTTGATGATGAATTGTGTTGGTTCGTTGAAATTTGACTCATGATGATGGTTCTTCAAAGATGCATTCAGATGGAATATAGACAATTGTAACTACTTACTTGAACCTCTTGATATTATGTTATTTCATGTTCTTCTTGACATCTTTTATTGATTTAAGTCCCTTCTGATGATTATTGTTCAGGTCCCTTCTACAATGATATTCAATGTTGTTTCAGATCCCTTCTGCAATTATTTTTAACGATGTTTCAGGTCCCTTTTGACATGTTATTCAGGTCCCTTCTGCAATACAACTTATCAAACTATTTGCATAGTTTTATTACGAACTTCCCCCTTGCTTATGTTAAGACTTGTCTTGAAGTCTTACATTTCTTGCAGGATTATTTCTCCAAAATCATACTGAAGTAAAACAAAATAGAGAATTCATATTGGCCAAATAAGTTAGTTTTCCGATATGAATTCGATTTTGTATTGTCCCATTTTCTTGGATTTTCACAACTAAACTCTTTTATTATTTTTTATCTTTTTCTATTTTTTTTCTCTTTTCTTTTCTAGATGGAGGTGGGGTATAATAGAGTTGGAAAATATGGAATGCTTATGAAAGTAAGATAGGTTGAAGTCATCATATAAGAGTAGATAGAAAATAGGTATGGACTTCAACATGCATGATTATGGAACTTATCATACAATATGGTAGATGAATGAAATCATGAACAATATGGCTTATGAAAGGCTTCTTTGACAATGGATGTGGCTTTTCATGGAAAAACTTGACTTCTTCTTCTTATTATTAGCTTCATGTATTTTGCCTCAATCTTGATCTTCTTGTAGGGTTGTTGGTCAGCCACTGAAAGCGAGCATCATGAATTTTGAGTTTCATTATATGAACTCAACATCTTGTGAATTACACTTTGATTTGACTTGAATATTTTCTTTCATATTTTTAAATATTGACTTTGAAAATCCTTCATCCATCGAGTTGACTCCTCAAATCTTCCTATGACCTGCAAAAATATAGCATCTACCTGTAATAAAATCTTAGAAGATGGAGGAAGAGAAGTGTACAGTCTCTCTTCTTCCAAGAAATATGTATAGTAATTTCAAGCAATGCTTAAAAAGAAGTCCAAAGATGATATACAAAGAAATTGCATTTGTTTACCCCTTTGAAGAATAATGGCCATCCTAGACCTCCTAGTGGTAGTTCGATCTTCGTTTTATGTCCAATTAGAGTGATTTCAAAGCCAAGTTAATGTGAATTTTTATGGCTATCTCTAGTATAAAAAAGTTTTCAAAATGTTTTAAAATGATATGCCAAAAATGATGAGAAGTACCATGTTTGATAGAGCTTCTTGTGAATTTGTGACTTAACCAGCAATCACTTTTTGTAGTGACACTTTTTCATTAAATATCGATTCGATGTGATTCCAATTGGAGATTAAAGTAGATTCTTTTTTGTATTTCTAGTAGAAACAGGGTTTTAAAATCAGTAATTTTGATATCACAAAATTGGTGATGAACAAACCTAGGAGGTAGACTTTGACTATGTTGATTTTAAGACACGCAGTCACTAAATGTGGAATAAAATTTTCACCTCACCTCCAAATGGGATGATTCAAATTGTGTCTTGAACTAGAATTCAATATGTATCTCCATTAGAGACATTGTTTGAAAAGAAGATTATTTGATATGTGAAATATGCCAATGAACTGTCAGGACTAGAATTGTCACCATGCAGATTTTTCGAAAAACAATTAGTATCTGAGAATATATTTTTCATATGATGTCGGATTGAGATGATTAAAATTTATTTGGAAACTAGATTCCAAGGGCTATCGTCCCCATAAATATCAGGTTAAAATGTTTCGATTATAACCCTCAAATCATTGTTGTACTAACTCTGCCCTTAAAATATTGCTTGAAATCTAGTGTTTATTTTGACCACATTTTATTTGTGATCCAAATTGAAATTTTCAAAATGGATTTAAAAAATAGATTTCAAGAGATACCTGGTTTAAAAGCATGCTTTTAAAAATGATCCTATATGATTACCCAAAATAGGATTGTCCTTAGTGCATTTTGTCATGAAATCCTTTCAAATGAGTATTGACTAATGATGTGAAGAATTATTTATGAGAAAAAGCCTTATTGTGAAATCGTTCCACCCATTTATTTATTTTATTCTATTATATCCTACTCTATTTTATAAAAATAGGTCATTCCCTCAAGTATAAGAGAATTTCCAATGCATCCATTTGCGTGAAAAGATCGTAAGTAAAATTACATCCAAGTTTGAAAATATATACTTTAATGAATGCTTGGACATGAAAAAATAGTTGATAATAACGATTTGATGTTAAAGGATGTTGAATAATGGAGTGGTTTTGTGACCTAATGATTAGTTGAAACTAATAATTGAGTTGAACAATAATTTATTCTAGGACTGTGCGTTGATCCTCGGTCGCTCGACGCACCTCCTCTACATTTTGTTGCTCCTTTTGCATCATCGCTACTTACTACTGAGACTTTGTAGCCACTTTGGAGGCATGGACCTCTCAGTACTGCAACTCATCCATGATCACCGTGTGTATGGAATGGAGTTTTCTTGCATGCAACATTGCTAAGTTGATGCCAACTTCTGTGCAAGATTGCAAAGTAGCACACACGTCAAGCTGCTCTACTATAACTGCAGGTCCCAGATTATGAAACACCCGGTTGTCTATAGGGGATGGTAGCAAAATGTTGATGGGATGCACACTCGCTTGCCTGATGCTAGATTTTTGCAGGCTCGATTACTTTACACTCTCTTGAATCACGTGCACTTGTACCTTTAGCTCCTAAAGACCCAATTGTACATCTATGAGGACCGATTTGTACTGTGCTTCCACATCATTCCAGAGGTCCTCAGTTGCATTCTTGACGATTTTTTCAATTTCATTGAGGTCATATTTTGTGAGGGTCAGGGCCTCTATCCTTGTCTTCTTAGATCCCTTTCTCTTTTTGCGTGGGCACAAGGAGGCCTAAAATCCTCTCTTAGTTCCTATTTTTTTCTGCTTCGCAGGTACCCCAATACTATCACCATGATTATCCTATGCCTCCTTCTAGATATCAATAGTTTCACCCATCGTGGTGGGTTCTAGCTTTGTCTTTGCATCCTTCTCCTGTGGATATTTCTATGTGTCCTTGCTCGTATATTTCTACTGATCCTTATCCATCGTTGTGCGCAGCTTCATCAGAGTTTTGATAGGCATCGAAGAGGATGTCCCACCAGTGTGTCGTGCTTCTAACCATAAGGTGATCAAATTTGTCATCACGTGCACAAGATCGTCCTTCGTGACCATGTAGGGTAGTTCATACCGAACACCCTCAACATCCCCTTTTGCATGGATGTGGATGTTGTGAAAAGTGGCTTTCAAATCGGCTATATGTTTGTACTTATTGTACAATGTAGATGGTAAGTGTGGCTTGGACTACACCGCTTGAAAGACCTCGAAATCAAATAAGACCCAGAAGATTTTGTTCTCTGTGATGCGGGAAGGAACCTTGGAGTTCCACACTGTTGCATAGCATGCAACTTCGCACAGATCCCAGCTCAATATCTGGGAACTGGGCTTCAATGGGAATCTTCCAACCAATGAGCACAATAAAAAGAAACAACCATGTGTAATAGAAAATTTTCCCCTCCTTCTATGCCTTGCACACATTCTCTAGGAACTCGGTGCATAGGTACTGAGCCCAGTTATACTATACTCCCTTCTCGCATTTCCCTGCTAACGCAATTACGTGAGGTGGGACTTCCTTTGGCCAACACTTCCTCAACAAATTTCAGGCGAGGATGATTGTATTAAATTGCATTTACGAGTCATTTATTTCACCGATAAGGAATCCCAGAGTGTTGTGCGATACCTTGTAATCCTTCTTGAATTTTTTCACCACTTTCTTCTCATAGCCTTTTCCTCGAAAGGCTGCCATAGGGTCTGCCCCCTGACTGTGCATGTTGGTGATCTGATGTATCAAATTGAAATCAATAGGAATGCACTCTCTGAGCCATAAACAGGCATCATGCACTAGGGTGAGCCGCTGGAACACACAAATATAATTAACTACACTGCATCCAAAGTGTAGGGTGTTCAATAAATTCAGAAGCCTTGACTTTTGTAGACCCAACTTCGAGGGCTTTGGCTCGACCTTGATCACGCTTCCATCATATTGAACTGGCTCCATGTATATTGAGGGCATGAGCTGAGGGAACTTCTCCTCATAAGCTAGGTCCCAATCTTCCATCTTGAGTAGGGGGACCTTCACAAACATCTACCTCTCAAATGACACAACTTCAGAGAGCAGCGAGGAGTTGAGATATGACTGGAACTTGTCTAGGTCCTTTAGAATTTTTACAGATGCTTTGCTTCGTGCCATATAATTAGGCAATCGTGAGATTGGATGTACCTACATGACCTCATCTTCTTCCATAATTGTTTCATGCAGGTTGGCGATAGGTCTCTTTTGGCACTTAGCAATGGTCTACCGAGGCTTTGGGGCCTTCTGGTGTAGAGAGTTTCGGGACCATGAGGACTGCACCTTCTTAGATTTTTGCAGCTGGGGTGTAGGTGTAGGGGTTTCGGTGACCGGTGCAGGGGTTTCAAAAACTGATTCAGGGGTTTCAGCAACTAGCGTAGGGGTTGTAACAAGCAGTGTAGGGGTTTCAAAAACCTCTGCAAGGGTCTCTTCGATCGACGTTTCAGAGGGGGCGGGCTTAGTATTAGTCATACTTGGTGTAATTAAGTATCCCAACCCTTGGTTGTGCAGCTATTCGTAGAATAATGGGTTGATTCTAGACATAATATTTAGACAACTCACAGATAGGAGGAAGCACAAATCACATGGAAAGAAAAGGGAACCAATGCGACCCTTTCTATAATATTTATAGTGTCGGCGTGGCCTAAAATATCTGATGTTCATTAATGTAGCCCCATAAATGCTAAAACGGCTCCAAATATGGCATAATATCCTCTTTAAATGAAATTTAGTTTCTGCTCCAAATGGTAAAAAAGTTGTCTTATCTAGATTTATTACTCCAATGGCTAGTGTTTGGCACCTCTGTGACTTGGTCACCCTCCTAGTGTAGCGTCTGCGTGGCTGTCGCACCTATTTACGCTTCTACCCTCTTTTTCACACAAAATAGCTTCCCCAATGCTTGATAAATTGTTTTATGGTCTCGTGCCCCCTCACAACTGTATGGGGTGCTAAGTTACTCCTCTGGCCATATAGTCATTTGGCGTGCATAGGGATAGGGATATCCCTGTAAGTTTTCGACCGACTTCTATTTACATACTCATGAAGGTCTTTACCTCCTAAAGTGCCCAACCACACCACACCTCCCTCTATGATATCCTTAACCATATATGGTCTGTGCAAATGCATTTTGAACTTCCTTGGGCAGCATGAAAAATTGTTGTCATATAACAAAACCAAATCATCATCCTTAAAAATATTCTATCTAATGTGCCTCTCATGCCAAGCCTTTTCACGCGCCTTTTGTACCTACTGATGTAAACCTGCAATGAATCATTCCTCTTCCAGCACGACTAACTGTGACAATCGTTCTTCCATAATATCCTGCTCAAACATGTTAGTGGTAGTTGCAATGCACAAGCTTGGGACAATATACTCCATTGGCATAACAACTTCCTGCCCATACACCATTCTAAAAGGTGTCTTCCTTGTCAAATTCTTGCATGTGGTACCTGTGTGCCCACATAACCACAAGTACGTGCACATCCCAATCATTTTGGTTAGCATTGAAAATATTAGTGAGCACGTTCTCCAATATCTTATTAAAATCTTATATTGCACCATTTTCCTGAGGATGATATGGTGTACTCTTCCGATGGTGTATCTTGAATTATTCAGTAAAATATTGAATTTTTTCATTTAGAAAGTGGGTTCCTTGGTCACTCATCAAGATCTTAGGACACCCAAACTATGTCAAGTTATTTTTCGAAAATGAAGTGCATATCTGTTTCTACGCTATAGTCTTTTAAAGGTGCAGCCTCGACCCATTGAGTCACATAGTCCGTCACAGTGATTATATAGCACACACCTATCTTATTTCTTGGAGTGTTGATGGGTCCTACGAAGCCAATGGCCCATTTTTCAAAATATTGTAATATCATTTGTGGTTGTAGCGGAATTTCATCCCTGCACGATGGTTCCCCTTTCACTGACATATGTCACAAGCACAAAAATATGCATCAGGGTCATTGTACACAATAGGCCAACATAAACCAGCCTGTAAGATCTTCTGCATGGTTGCTTTCCCTGCATAATGACCTCCTGCAATTACTCCATGGGCTTCTGCTAATATGTCCCGTATTTTGAATTCCAACATACATCTCCTCAATATTTCACCCTCCCCCATTTTGTATAGCTAGCTAGCAATCAAGGTGAAATCAGCTACGCGTGCGACCAACTAATTTCTGTAGTGCGTAGACCATAACTACTCCTTCCCTCTCCATGGTTGAGTAGTTGTGATCTGCACTTGACAATTTCCTACTCGCAAATTCAATAGGGTGGTCAATATCCCCTACTCTTGGCTTTGCTAAGACAACGCCTAACACGATGTAGGATGCATCGACGTATACATGGAATTTATTTGTCCAATTTGGAAAAACCAACATGAGGGTAGTGACCATCTTCTCCTTAAGAAATTCAAACCTATTCTAGAAGTCCACGTCCCAGAAAAATGAGGCAACTTTCTTTAGAAAATTCTCCATTGGTGTAGTGATCAATGCATAACCTTGAATAAACTTCATGTAATGCCCCGTGTTCCCCAAAATTGAGTGCAATTATTTTACATTTGTCGGAACCTCTAGGTTCAAAATAACAACAATCTTTGTTGGATCCACCATCAATTCTTGTTGACAAACGATATGACCGAGAAAGATCCTAAAAGGGCTGCAGAATATACACTTCTCCTGGTTGAGTGAGATCTGGTACTTCTAAAAAGTGTCCAGCATCAGGTGCAAGCTCAACACATGATTATTTAATGATACAGATACAGTCTAGTCATCAAAGTATACTTCTAAGAATTTGTGGATGTATTCCTTGAACGCAGCTACTAATAAGAATGAGAATATAGATGGCACATTCTTAAAATTGAATGGCATGACTGTGTATTGAAAGGATCCCCACTCTGTTGCAAAGGTTGTTTTTCTTCTATCCTCTAGCACGATTTTTATTTGATGGTATCAAAAGAATCCATCTGTGAATGAGTAGACCTGCTGCCCACTCACATTGTCTTGTATTTCATCAGAAAAAGGGAGTCAGGAATGGGTCATGCACACAAGCATCATTCAATTTGCGCGAATCTACAAAAATCCTTATTCCTCCCTTACTCTTATTATCGTGAACCAGCATAGGGCTTACCCAATTAGATTCTTCTTCTGGTTCAATGATCCCTACAGGCACCATTTTTTCCAAGTCAGGCTTTGAATTTTTGCTTGTATTTTGGATTCAACCTATACGGGCACTGCTTCACGGGTCATGCATCTAGTTTCAATGTGATCATCATTACCCCCAGGTCTCCTATAATACCATTTAGTTCAGAAAGCTTTTTAGGAAACAACTCTTCATATTCAGTAAATATATCGGCGACCTTTCCCACAATATCATAATCCTATTAGTCCCCTACTTTTGCTAATTTTGGTTGTTCCTCTAAGGCAATATTGGCTTGTCTAATATTCAGAGGCTTAGTTACGTCAGATAACTCAACTATATGCCCAGCCACTATACACTGTCCTTAAGACTAAGGAATATTAATATTTCTTAGGTCTTCTTCGTTATCTTCAATTGAAAGAGTTCGATAGTCCACGATGTCGCTCATCTATGCATCCCATGCTGGCAAGGTGCATTCCAAAAATGGCTTTGTGGTGTCAAAAATGACTTCCTGAATATCATGCAGTGCCTCATCAAGGCATTCAAACCCAATTTCAAAAATAAATGTTAGGATAAAGCTTTCTGTTAGCACGATTCATTCAGAAGTTCCTCGTCATAGCTCAGTTTCTAGGTACCAGTCTGTAGAAACCTTCCCCAAAGTGTGGATGAATATATGAAACCATTATGGATTTAGCTCTTTGCCCCATGCTTCAGTCCATCTAGCCAGATGCTTGCACAGATCACCATGTCTAGAATATATTTCTCCTATTCTGGTATTGGAATGCTCAAATAATAGATGCATCATGTGGGCACATTATCCCTAGTTATCCAGTTACCTTTTTGTGTCTCCCACCAGCATGTTGGGGTCGAGCACAAAGTTATATAAAGTGCATGGAACCATTATGCTTATGGAAATTTTTTTTTCAAGTTATTCTAAAAATAGATTAACATTACTCAAACCATCATACTAAGGAAAATATTGTACCTCTGAGGATATGCACCAAAGAAATTTTGTCACCCGATTGCAGCACAGTGCAGATACTTTGTGCAAACGGCTTTACAAGTTTTCCATCTCCTCATATGAATCTGAAAATAATGAACTATCCTTCTCCCAATTAAGCCGACCATTTACTGTTGGGTTGATCTAGTCTTCATCCCACATAGTTAAGTTATAAATATGTTCAACATCATCATCTGTGCGCATCGGCTCAGTGTATCTTTCTCCTTCTGTAGGGTCCAGAGGGACCACAACCCAGGTTCCATTACTTTCAAACACCATAATTCTACGCTTGAGGTTAATGATGTCTTCCATATCGATAGCCCAATTTAGAACCAACAACATAGGATATGGGTCAGTATCGTTAACAATTTGGATAACTTCAAAGTCTCTGAGCACTTGGACTCCTTCAATATCAACGACTACCTGTGAGAGTCTTCCTAATGGGATAATATTTTTCTGATTCTCCATGTGCAACTGAATAATGTACCACTCCAACTTTGGCTCTCCCATTTTTTGCCAAGTTTTCTTTGGTAATACATTCGCATCAGACCCTAAATCCAAGATAACTTGATCCATTTCATATGCACTGATCTGAGCAGTTAAGTGTGTTAGTCATCAGTATTTTTTACCTGTTAGTGATGACTATATCCATAGCTGAGTTTTCTAGAAGCTGAATTCCATGTGTCAATCTGTCATCTAGAAAACCCTCATAAAATTTTTTTCGCCCTTTTACTTTTCAGTCCGCCCTTGTCAGAATTAAAATCCATTGTCACTATTTTTCCTAAGCTTCAGCCCTACTGGTCTGCCCATCAGCTCTAAAAGAAAAATCCAAATCTGTTTCAAAAGTCTCCCCTATGTTAGGAAGTGGCGCTTTAAGACATTTTGCCCTTGGCAATCATCAAAAAGCCAAAAAGCCTCCATCTGATACAGACCAACCATGACTGACCTCCCACTTTGCAAATGAAATTGACAAACAGCTCTAAGTCGCGCCACTTATACCCTTAGGTCTTAGCACTGCATGAACCACAGTCTCAAGCTGATTATTAGGTGTTTCACAGTGTTTTATGGATTCTGCAAAGAACAGGAAATACAACTTCATCTCAGGAGTAAATTCTTGAATCTACAGTTAGAAGAATAGCTGCTTCTAAATGTATCATGAGCCTGAGATATGTCTACAAAACAGAAAGTCACTCATCAAGACCTTGCAGTTTTCCTTCCAGCATGAAAATCACAGTAAGAAAAGGACACCACTGTCTCAACAAACTGGTAAATTGTCATGGCCCAGGACCTCCTTCATTTACAAGCAGAGGGTTAGGGTGCCTCCTTCATCTACAAGCAGAGGGCACTGGCCAGCATTGACTTAAAGGATTGCAGAAGCCCAGACCAAATTGAAGAAATGCTGACAGATCAGGTCATCACCCAGGCAGAAGGAAAGCTGTTTGTTTTTCAAAAGGTGCTGACCTCCATAGTCACAGAGATTATCTTTCAAAAATTTGTCATTAGTTGACTAAAGAAAATGATAACATTTCAGTCACCCTCAGAGCAGTATAGTGAGACAATGACACTTTGGCTAGGGTTTTTCTGAAACACAGTGATGACTGCAAGCAGAGGTGCTAGTATTGATGTTTTTCAAGTTGTTTTCTTACCATCACATCCAAGGAAAATCTGTGTCAAACAAATTTGTCAAACAATCTTCAGATACTTTTCCTGGTGAAAGGCCTCCTCCATTTATGAGCAGATGGCCAAAGCATTGGATGTTGTTGAAGACTGATTGGTCTAAGGTGCAGTGGAAGGATACAAAGAAAGTAAATAGAAGTCATTGCACAGGAAACAATATGAATATGCATGCATTGATACCAAAAAGGAGCAGTTTCTTTAAAGGAAAGGGTTAAACAGCACCCCACTGTCACCTGCCCAGAAATATAAGGGAGCTCCTTTTGAGTAAACAGAGAAACATAGTGTGAAAGCATGCAACCAAAAGATGGCGCTTACAGCCTAGGGAGAAGCTCCTAAATCGCCTGGAAGCAAAAATTATCATACAAGTTGGAAGAGCACAGGCCATCTCCTGTTAAGTAATAAAACAGCTTTCAAGTGCCTTTGACAAATTTTGGATGATTTTTCTTTGTTAAAATCTCACCTAAAGTGTCAAAGCAGGGGTCAGAGTTGAGCTTTGAAATGTTTCTCTTACAAAAAGACCAATGCACTAGTCAAAGCAAATGGTAACTGTGTTTCAACATTGTAAATAAGAAATACCAGTTATGAATAGACAAAGAAGTGGTTTTGATGGAGTGTCAGTGTTTTGGGAGTTTTTAAAACAAATGCAGTTTTCTCATTTATTCAAAAAAGGGACAGAAATCTCATAAATGATACAAGCAAAGAAGTATGTTGAAAGGAGGCACCTTTTTTCAAAACAGAGGACCGTGATCAAATCCGAGAAGACCAGCAAGTTTGACATCTACAGTAGGAAAAGGGTTGAAGGAGCATGCAAACACCGAGGCAGTCAAATCGAGTTGACAATGCAAAACTTACCCTTTCAGAAACAAACCAGTATTTAAGCATTCTCTTGACAGTGTTAAAGAGGGGTTGTTTTACATCATAAGTATTACCAGCATCTTTAAAAAAGTGGCAGAGATGATGTGGAAGTTATTGAGTTATTTGTCAAAGTTTGAAGTTCGGTGTTTATCACCCAAAGAACAAAAGCTGGAAATCACTTTTCAAACACCTATGCATAAAACAGAGTTCTGGTTTTTTTTTAAGCCATTTTTTTTTTCTATAAAGAGGTTGGTCCATCATTGACACGGTTCAAAAGTGTAAAAAACCTCCAACGCATGTATTGATTGTAAATCCAAATTGCAAATTGCACCAAGGTTATTGGGGAAAAGTATCAAAAGAATCGTGGAAATATTGCAAAAGCCAAACATAATCTTCACTTTACATTCAAAAACCAAGGTGGCCGTTGAAAATATTTGAAATGACATAAGGGTGAAATAGGAGAGTGAAAGTTTCATTTTAAAAATTCAAACAGAGCTCCATGCCTCCCTAGCATCAAAGCAAGACAATTCAGGTCGATTTGCAGAGTTTTGCACTGTTAAAGGCTAAGCGACGCGCCTGGAAACCCGCGCGACGCGCCTGGGAGCAGTTTTACACAGGCGGCCAGTGTTGGCGCGACGCGCCTGTACACGGCGCCCGACCGCCCGACTGCCCGACCCGACAGGCCACCCGGGTGGTATGTTTTGCACGCCGTGTCGACCTTAAAGAGTGCCGCGCTAATCTTCAGGACCTCCGGTGCTACTCCAGCCCTCTCAAAGGATTTTCTCATCAAAATTGAAGGTATTCTCATATATTTTCCCCCTCGGTTTCAAAGATTTGCCGAGTAACATGAAAGTTTAAACTCAAACTGTGGTGTGAAATTAAAGAGTTGGAACAAAACTGTTGAGGTGGACCTTGTTTATATATCAAACATATATGTTATTCACCCTGTGATTAGTCAAGAGCAAGGGTGTCATTTCTTTAAAAGCACTGTAGGGAAAAGTTACCCTACTCAACCACCGAAAGACATTATTCTCTGAATACTCTGTGACTGTTTCTGTCCTTCAAAACCTCACTGCCAAGTGGATTTTCAGAAATCATAAAAGCTTTCTTCCAAGGATTACTGATATTCCACATTGAAAGGGCCCTTGATTATTGTGGAAAAGAGAATCTCTCACATCCTCTGCTTAAGCTTTTGGAAGCTTTCCTAAAAATCTGTTACCTCTGTTTTAACTGTAAATTTGCCTATATGCTCACACCAGGGTTGACTTAATGAGCATGTTTTTGTTTAAATGAAGTGACCTGCATAAAGAACAGTGAAATTTAGTGGGAGAAGGGGTTCTTGGTCAAGCAGAAGTTTATAGGTTAAAGCTCCGGAGAAAGTTTGTTCACACTACTCATAAAGAGACAGTATTCACTGTATTGTTGGTTGACTGTCTTGTGTTGTTTAAAGCTTATGTGACAAGTTGTTATCCATCCAAGCAGAGATTTTTCTAACATAACCAGAGGGTTACATTCATAAGGAACCCTTGATTGTCTTGAAAAATAAGTCTTACACAGTTTCTGCCTAAAAAACTTTGTAGTCTTCTAAACCCTGTCATTTTTGCTCCAGTCCTGTGTATTGACTGTCTAAACATATTTATGGTGGTTTGCAATAGATGCAAGATCAGTGGACTGTTGGCGCACTTATACAAGGCAGGGTTGTTAATCATTGAAATTCTTCCTTGAGGCAGAGATACAAAGAGGTGTTGTTAACTTCCAAAAATTACCAAGCAGGGAAACTTTGACATTGTATACATCCTACCTTATACAGTCTGTCCTTTATTTCCACTATATTATATCATATTGAAGAATTGTTGACTGTGATATTTTCAAAGTGGAAGACCATTTCTGAAGAGCAGGGTTTTAATGATTGAGATTTGTCTTGGAGACACAAATACAGGTGTGTTGATTGGCCTCTAACAAATTCACAAGAAGAGTGATTTTTTAACACTGTATACATGAAATTTACACAACAGTCTGCTCTTCTCTTTACTGTGTTATTTCCTACAGAGAAATCTTCTAAAGGTGAACAAGAATTTTTCTTAAGAGAACAGGAGGTTGTGTATTACAAAGACACTTGTTGCAAGCCATCCACCTCACATTGTCTCTCTGTCAAAGCAGTAAAGTGACACAGTTTGTTTCCAGCAAGGCATTTTACACACAGTGAAGGCAGTTTACCTCTTCCAAAGCATATTCAGGTCAAAATGCCTCCAAGGCAAGACCACAGGAGCGGTCCACATAAAAGATATGAGCCCATCTCTACAGAAGAGATTAATGCTCATCCATCTGTACTTTTCAACTTCCATGAAGTAGGCTGCCTTGATTTATGCCAGAAGGTAGAAGAAGTCAAGAGTTTTTCGCCATTAACACACTTGTGCGCCCTGAGATTCAAAGAAAAACACTTCCAAGTGGCGGGTCTTGATTTCAAAATTTCTCCAAGGTATGTGTCCAAGGCCACCAAGATCCTGTATCATGGCGAAAAATGGTTTAAACAAGCTCATCTTGACTTAGAGGATTACAAACCTTTCATCAAGCCTGAACAAAGAGAGGCTGTCACTGCTATCTTCCCTTTTTCATATCTCCTTGACAGCTATGCTCCGCTTATGAAGGCCATAATGAAATATTTCACTTGTGAAGGGAGGTTTGATCGAATTTATGCCTACCATGTCTGTTTATTGATGAATTTTACCAGAAACAGGCAACTGAACCTCCCTTACTTTTTTTTCAAGAGCATAGAGAAAATGGCATCCACTGTCCAAAATAAGGCCCCACCTCAGCAAATACCTTCTCTTTTTCATCATTCTTTGATCAAGATTATCTTCCTATACCAGCTAGAGAAGAAAGAGGTTTCATGGGATTTATTCATCAGCCATCCAGATTTTGCCACTGTTCCTCCTGCTCATATTTCCCCTACCCAGCCTGTCCATCGCCCAGTGCCTTTGTCCAGTAGGCCTACACCTAGAAGGCTCAGAATGACTACTGGACAACCAAGTCAACAGGAGGAAGGAGAGGGCAGTAGACAGCAGCAGTTAGATAATGAGGGACATCAGCAGATAGTTGATGAAGGACAGCAGGTCCATGATGAGGGACAGCAGCAGATAGTTGATGAAGGGTAGCGAGTACAAATTGAGGAACAACAGCGGTCAAATGATGAAGAACATCAGGTTAGGCAGGAAGTTGAGACATCTCTTGAGCCACAAATTGAACAAAGCCTTGATGAAGAACAGCAAGCTAATATTGGCGAGCAGGGGCAGCCAAGTGAACAGCCAGAACAAGATATCCCTCAGCCTCAAGAAGAGCAACCAGTTCAAAAGGATGTCAAAGGTAAATCAGTTGTTACTCCTCCTCTCAAAGTAACAAAGCTCAGCACAAAAAGGGAAAGAGGGACTAAAGCTGCCACCCTAACAGTGACAAAGATTGTTCCTAACAAGAGGAAATTGCCCAAAAAGACACCTTCTAGCATGCCAAGGAGGAAAAGCGCCAGATTGGCTTTCAAAGGTAAAAGCAAAGTTGGGGAAAGTACGAAGCATGGAGGTGAATTAGCTATTATCCCTATCCAAAGCGATGATAGTGACAATGAGGCCCGCCTTCTTGAAAATCTCTTAATCCATAAGGAAGGGAAAATTGAGGCATTGGAGCAAGATCTTCAAAGGGAAAGGAATTTCAACCACTTCTTGGAGATTGAAAACAAACAAATGAATGTGCACACAACTGTTCATGAGGCACGGGCGATTAAGTATAAGAAAGAGGCAGCTAAGGCGCAAGCAAGAATTGAAGAACTCATTGGTGAGTTTGATGATGAAGAGGAGGAAGACCAGCCTAGGCGGAAGAGGCCTAGGACCATCAGGCTTAAAAGAGCCTTGGAAAAGCAGAGAGCAGAAGAGCAAGCCCAGCTCCAAGCCTTTCCTCTCACTGCACTCCTTGAACAGGAAATTGAGGAAAACAAAGAGGCTTGGCTTGAAAGAGCTAACAAACATTTGGAAATGAAGCTTGAGAGGGAAAATAGAGATTTAGAGCTGCAGAGGAAAAGGACACACCACTTCCAAAAGCTGAATCAGTTTGCCCGGTGCAAACTAAAGGCAGCACAAGAGAAATTGAAGAAGGTAAAAGGGAAGCGCCTAGCACGGAAAGAAGGGAAAAGCATATCAGCCCTTGATATTTTGGCCTCAGCTTCAGAGCATGTTGCTATGGACCCTTGAGGGTCATGCATGCCAATTTTGGGCCTTTTTCGACAACTTTTTGTTTTTTGGCATTTTTTGGGTTTTTGGCCGAAAACTCATAATTTCGCCATTTCAGTTTGATGAGTTTTCAAGGGAGGAGGATGATACCGATGGATGCCATAATTCTATGATCAGGTCTCCAGCGATTTTCAGAGCATTTGGAGATCATTCGCCCCCTCAAATTGGCGAAAAACGCCCTCTTTTTGCACATTCTGCCTGCCATATCAGCAGTCTGCTATTTCCTGGTTTTTTACACACAGGTACAGTTTTGGATGACTTCCAGGCCTCAGATTGAGATGGTTTCAGTTGCGCTAGAAAGTAGACAAAGTGAGCTTTCCAACGAGCCATCATGAGCCTCATTTCGACATCGGGAAGGCTGCCAGTTTCCTCCAGCAAGTCAGGGGACCTTTTTCAGGCATAAATATGAAGTATTTTTGTAATTTTTGAACCTCAAAAATCTGCTTTTCCCAAATGTGCGTTAAGCTATTTTTATACTTGGGAAATGATGTAAAGTCAATATAATTTCCATTTTTAGTAGTTTTTTAGATATTTTATGGGATATTTTGTGCCTTGGGCTTTGCAAAGCCTCAAGGACAAGTTTAGATATTTTGACTTGGCCAATGGGATAGCTAGTTGCTCCATGAGGTTTTCCTCCCTCAAGCCTATTTATTCCACGGGTTTCATTGTAAATCAGAGGCTGAACTTGAGAGAAGAATTAATACATTGGTCATATGAGCTTTGAAGAATACATTTGTGTTATGATTTTTGGACTGCCTCTTGGATGCTTTTGAGAAATGATGAAGGATTGTTGATGGATTCCATGACATGGTAGAATGGTATAGTGTTTCTTGCTATGTTTTTGTCTTCTAGTTTTCATCCATAATACATTCTTCTTGCTGCTATAGATCAGTAGAGATTAGTTTTGAGATATGCCCATGGAGGCACCTCAAAATTCCTGAATCTTCATAGCTTGATGTTTTCTTCTTCCTTAGTTATGCTAAAGAATTCTTAACTGCTCTTTAGTAACTTAAGGATAATGTTTGCTAGTTTTATTTACAAGTTCTATGCATGTTGAGTACGATGTATGGTGTGCCCTTCCTACCTATAAGCTGTCCATAGTTTTGTCCATAAAACTTTCTCTTTGACTGATTAGTTGATCATCTTGTTGAACCAAGGAGGCCTAGTTCCGATCTAGCCCTTTGCCTAAAACTATGAAAGCTTGTTTGTCAAAGTGCCCAATGACTTAGAGACTATGTTTAGGCGTTTTGGCGTAGATTATGAGTTGTTAGTTTGTCTTATGTGTTTTCCCCAAAGTCTGATAGCCATTTCCCGAAGTTAGAGGGTCTTATACCTCTATGTATGGCTGGAATGTTTGATTTAAATGTTTTAATTAGCTCATAGTTACATTTAGCATGATTAATGGCTTGCTATAACATGTTTATGACTGCTATCAACTAGTTACACTTGAAATCCCTTGTCTTTCACCAACTTGTTGTCCATTTAATCCATTTTTCCCAAAGATCCCTTCTACCGTGAATCAAATCGGCCCTACAGCAGCTTTACATCATCACCTCATAGCTTCCTTGACCTGTTTGACCCCATAGCCCAATTTATCTACATCTTGTTATCCAGTTTATGTATTTGATCAGTTTTATCCCTTACAAAATTAAAAAACCAAAAATCAAAAAACTCACTTCATAACTAGCCTAATATCAGAACACCATAAGCAAACACACCGATATCTTTTACATATATAGAGAGAGCCCTCTCTGAGTCCAGGAAGGCTAGGTCCTCGGGCTCCAAAGCTTGGTTTGATGTTACATCGTCATTTGGCTCGCCAATCGGCCGAATCACGAGACCCTAACAAAGTGCATTTCCCATCTAGCTCCCATTTTATTATTGTAAATATTACTGACAAATTTCTTCTCTATCAGGGGTTATTCCTTATTTGCGCAGTTGTTTATTAATGTTTGGAGGTTCTTGATTGCCTTCTTATTACACAAAAATTTAATACAAGCCTGCAGGAAGGGCTTTAGCTCTGCATCTCCTTCGACCATGACCAAAGGCTTTCTTGATGATTTAGATGTCGATGCACCCTTTTTTTCGAAATCATTCTTCACTTCTACAATGGTCTCCTTTTCCCTCTATAATTTGAATCCTTCCTTTCTTTTCAGGTGCCTTTCGGATCTAAAGATCAGTATCAGGCTTTTTTCCTTTGTCTTCACCTATTGCTGGACCATTCCTAGCAATAATATTCACACTTGGTTCTTCTTCACATAGCTCAGCTCTTACCATATGAACATTTTGAGTGGGATCCCGTGGTTTCTTTTATTTCATTCTCGCAAAAAATACAGGGCAATCTTCAATAACATGATAAAATTTTCTACAATACCTACAAGATTGTTGTGCTGGGTTTGGAAAATCGCACGCATAATGACCAACATCCCCGCAGTTATAGAAAATGAGCTAGCCCCTTCCTCAACTAACTCCTCTTCCTTGGTCTTTGCCTTGGAATCCACCACATCTAGATGGAGATGTAGGTGACCTTGGTTCCTTTCCTTTTGACTGCATCCTATATAAGCCAACTCGGTCAATCATCAAATTGAATTTGTGAAAGTTCTGCTCATCATGTCCCACCAATCGGTAAAATTTTCAGAGAGGTTGCCTAAGCTCAGGGATATATTTACCAATCCCAGGGCAGAAGTCTGTCATGTGCATACCATTTCCTTGAATAATCGCGCACCATAATGTGGGGGTGACACTTGGTCCTACAATGCTCTTAATCGGGCTTGGTACTTTTTTTGTTAGATAGTTATTGTATACAGGACACTGATATTTATGATTCCCTTCAACCTTACAACGTATGCACCATACACCTGCACATATTTCCTTCCCCTTCTCTTGGCATAGGATTTGAATCTCTAAGTTTAGTGCAACTAGTTGGTTTTGAATTTTCTGAGCCCTAGCCTATGCAGCTGGGATAGGTGAGGATTATAATTTCATTGCAATCTCCATAGCTTCAGCCTGCATCATGATCTTTTGTAGATTTAATGACTGGCACAGATGTGAAAGAAACATGGCAATGAACCATTTCAGTGAGCGTAGGAACTTACCCCTAGGGCCGTTGAAAAAAATACTTTCGACTTCATAATATGATATAAATGTATTAATAACGAATTCACTCACAAATCCTCACAAAATATTATCAATCCAGTGATCTACTATGCAAGTAATCTTGTTGCTAGAGTTTTCCAATTTTTGTACCAACTTTGGGATCCACTTGGTGATCACGTCATCCTTTGTGTGGGTCTAGAATTCAGCAACTAGAGACAACCACTCTTGCAAATCGGTTGGAAAGGAAGAAAATAATTTTTTCTTGGACTTGTGTGTAGATATACCTTTGTGCCAAATCTTTGGTAGACAATTTAGGGCTTATGTTTTCTTGGATCCAAAATTAACGCACCTTCTTGTCAAGCCAATCTTGTAGTTCGTTCTTTGTCGGGTTCCACCTCAACTCTCCCTCAAAATGATTTCGGTCCTGGCAACATAACCATTTCATGGCTTGAGGGGTCCTGACTCAGGTTTGGAGTAATCACATAACCAACAAAAAACTCCAACTACTGGCCCTTTCGGTAGTGAGCTACTTGTGCAGATTAAAGTATCACTCAAAGTATAATAGGGGGGGTGCTGGAACTAGGTTTTCATACCTCGAGGGAGATTTTGATGTGGATCCAAAAAATATAATACCTATTTCCTTGTGCGCAACTTCACAGGGCCAGATCTAATTACAGACAAAGAGTAAGGTAGGCGCCCGCCTAGATAATGATAAACAAAATCATCCCTTACATATTCTCAGGTTGTTACAGAATAAACCCTTACGTAGATTTATTATTATACTTTATATCTAATATTTAAGTAGAACAATACTCACACATAATTGCAATGTACCAATGTGACTATAAATTACGAAACAAAGATGCATTCAAATGGACAGATCTAGATCTATAATAAGAAACAAATTATGCGCATAAAAAATCTAAGACAGTAACTATAAAAATCACATAAAATCAAAGTTCACCAAATTTTCCTTCTTTATTAAGATATCTTCAATCAATAAAATCTTTCCCTTCTGCACACATAGCAGCAGAGTCCGTGCACACAACTTAGGAATAGGTCTCTGTGAACATAGCCAACAGGATCCATTCTACCATACCGTCGCAAAAATTAGATCAAAACATAATCATAATCATCTATCATCTATCATATCATTCATGTCTATCTTTCTTCACTCGACTATTACATATTTATTTCTTTCTAAATTCACACATACCATGGTCTCAAGCAATGGTTTGAGACTCATGGTTTTCCATTTTTTGCATTACAATAATTAAGGGACTTTGACCCGCCCCAAAGCCCCTTGATATCTGCAAGCAGTGCTTAGAAAAAAAAACTTAACCAAAATTTATCCAAAAATGTTTTACCCAAGGGACCCTGCTCCAACAATCTAGATATTCGAATATCTAGATTTTAAAGAAATATCTAAATTCAAATATCTGGGTTCTGAGTTTTCCTTGCTATAATGTTTTGAATTAATTATTGGGATATCTAAATCATTCTACTCAGTGCCAACTCGCCCACTTGTCTTCTCGCATTTGGCATCACATGTGGTCTATGAAATTTCAATCATATCACCTGGGTTGTCATAAGTTTTTGCATGTTATGTTATGTGGCATCAGAAATGTGAAATTATGTTGTGTTAGATGTATCATCATTAGTCCTGTATGGTCTGTAACACAAGTCATCCTATATGGCACCCAAAATTGGGCTATCTAGATTCATTGTTCCTCAACTCATATTATAGATTCAAGATATTAGGATCCTATCTCTAATCCATCAACATATCCAAAAGTTATCTCACCTGACTAGCCTTTACTTACATGGTATATGTCTTAACATTCAATATGTCATTCTTTATGGCATGTGATGTGTCATTCATATCTACGTATCTAGCTATTCACTTTAATATTTATGATATTCCTTTCTTCTGTATTACAAAATTTCCAATCATCCAATTTTCACTCTATAATTTTTACCGTTTAAATCTCGCTTTCCTGGATTACAAAATGTCCAACCTTCCAAATTTTACTCTAGGAATGATTTTTACCATTCAAATATCTAGAAATGTGGATATTTGGATTCCTTAGTAATTCAGTGGTTTCAGTTGTTGGTGTTCTTGTTTTTTCAATTCTTCTATTGGCCATTACTTTTAGCCATTGTTTTGTTATGGAGATTTGGGTCGGTGGTTTTAGTTTTTTTGGAAGTTGTATTTTTTGTCTCCTATATTGCTATATCTATTACTTTTGGTCCATATACTCATACGAGAGGTTTTCCAGTAGACCATTGTAACCTATGTTTTTTCTTGCACTAATGTTCTTATGTGTATCAACATAGAACCACATAAATTCTCTCAAAATCTAAATGGTCGTGAACACCCTCAACATCAGGTGCAAAAAAAACATGTCCTAAAAATCCCTCAATAGTGTGATAACACATCAATAAACAAAAAAATTAAAAAATTTAATCCCAAATAGAAACAACAACCTCAAAATTTCCTGTGACAGCTAAAGTCCTTGAAAATGAGCCCCATTGTATCTCTCATAATGGTCATGGACATGGACAGACTGCTGCTATAAAGAAACATTAATTTTTTATTATAAAATTCTCTCACATCCTTGAAATTTAATATTTCCCTCCCACCTCTCTTTCAGTCCTATGAATTTTCTTCAGAATCCAATACTGTCCTCAGAGATTGTAGAAATATCTAAATTTATTCAATTGATATTGTAATGTACTGAAACAAAACACTGAATCAATTGTACAAATTGAAGAAACCAATTTTTATCGCACAATCACATGAAAAAGAAAGAGAAACAATATCAATTGAAAACCAAAAATATTTATCTAGGGAAAGCCTTAGCTAAAAACCCTGCTATATTATATTACATAAAGTCAAGAACATGAAACAATACAGTACTATTTCCCTTCCCAAGAAACCTCTGCACTATCTCTGACTATCTCACTCTGATCTAAGCAAGTTTGGTCCAATATTTAACCACATCCTTGTATTTTCCTGACTAGCCATGCTCACACATTCCTGGGCCGATTTAGCCCCTATTAAGTAGGAAATTCCCACCAATATATTTTTCAATACATCCAAGGCGTCTTGACGACCTCATGCATGACATGTACAATCTTCTAATTATACAATTGATAGTCTACTTCCCTTTAACTCCAATTTCAACTGTGCCTTCCTTAGAACTGACATGAAAAAATATTTATAGTGAATCATCAGTTATATGATTGATCACTACATGTGAATTAAATCAAATTTAATTCATTGGACATATCACTAGCTCATTTCTCAGTCGAAACTAGTTAAACCGATTTTAACTCAAATAATAGAGTTAAATAATTACAACTCAAAATAAACTGCAACTAGACCCCCTAAAACTTAGGGATAACTATACATGCCTCCAGTTTGACCCTCAACTCAAATAGACTGAGATAAATAAGTCTTCCTGAATCAGTTAACTTGTAAAAACTATCATAAGATGTGGAATTATGATTTCCTTGTAATTTAGTTAAGGGAAAAATAAATTAGAAGCCATTTCTTGTTGCCATTTCAACACTCCCTCTCAACAAGAAAGGGATTGTCTGCTACCCTGATCCTGTCTCTATGGAACTTGAATTTTCCTCTTGATAGTGCCTTTTTCAATATCTCTACATCTTTCTCCTATGTGGGAATGTAATATTATGACATAATTTGCCTCTACACACAATCTCTGAGATGGTGATATCGAGTATCAATATGCTTGGGTCTGTCATGAAAAAATGGATTAATAGAGTTTGATGCAACTATGGTTATCACAATAAATAATTGTCAGATCCATCTGTCTGCCAAACAAAGCAACAAGTATCTTCATCATCCAGATGGCCTCACATGCCTCCTTACTGGTCACCATGTAATTTGCCTCTATTGAACTTAGTGCAATTGATCTCTATTTCCTGTTGTATGAGGAAACTACTGCTGATCCAATGCTAAAGATGACCTTTGATGTTCTCTTCCTCTCGAATGGACTCCCTTCCCAATATACATCTATGAAGCATTGAAGCTTCACTCCCTCTGTCCATTTGTACCATAGCCCATACTCTATAGTGTTAAAATTATGCAAATGTGGTCAAATTCCACTACGAATATCTCGAATGGTCGAGATTATAATTCTATTAGATTACTCTTTTCGAGAGGACCAAAATAGGCCTATAGATCACCCCAATAGGTTAAGCGAAAGTTAAGTTATGAATTATTTTATTATTTTATTGATCGGCCTAATCACATGTGAATTTGGTCAAAGCCCCAAGCGGTCCCTCACAACGTTATAAATAGAAGCGACCCCAACATAATTTGCACACATTCTCTCATGAGATATTCTTCATTCCCTCTTCATATTGGTTTGTATTTTTCAGTCTTGGCTCGCAGAGGTAAGTCAGGAGAAGCTCTCTCAAAGGATCAAGATCACATGCAAGGGCTCGCATTTGATATGAGTGTTTTGGGCCACAGGTGCAGGCAAGCCACAGTGAGGTAGTGAACAAGTTGTGCTAGAACAACGAGAAGGCCCTATCAAGGCTGCAATTGAGCTAGTATAATTGTGGGTAGATCTTTTTCAGGGCACGACTAGGGTTTCTGAGTCAGATTGGACTGATATGGACCTCAAACGCAGAGATAGAGTGATGAGGTCGCGATCAAGGTTGCTGTAACCACGGTATCACAATTTTAAGGTCACGGTTGAATATTTTTATGGAAATATATGATTTTGATCATAGTTAGTAGCTTCCATAGTTCCCTCATTCATATGTCGCTCAGCCATAGTCACTTCAGACTAGTCATTGATAACATCTTGGACTCGGATCTAGGACTTGATAGTTGAGATCACTTGATGATCTCTTAGATCTGTGCTCTTCATGTTGTAGTTCTACATATCTGTATATTTTCTCTATGTATTTCCATTACAAGAAGTATCTACAATGTTCATTCCATATCAACAATATTGATCAGTGGGTTTCAGTTGAAAGATCTGTTCTCTTGATGTTGTAGATCTACAAATATGTAGATTTTCTCTATGTATTTCCATTGCAAGAAGTATCTGCAGTATTCAATCCATATCAATAGTATTCATCAGTGGGTTTCAACCAGTGTCAGTGAATCTCTATCCTCAGAATCAAGTTCCTTCAACATAAGTATTTTTATGGTTGTATTATTCATATGGTAGTTGTTTTCTGCAATATGAAGATATGAATCTATGGATGAATGTACTCTTGTTATTGAATCATTTGATGACGATCTAGAAGAAGAATTTGCAAGGGTTTTCCCCGTAATGGGTTTTGCCCTTGTCTCGGACAAATCCCAGTGTCACTATGTGTTCATGCTTCTCTTCCTTATGATCCTTTGACATCCCACTACTTAGATGATGATGATGATGATGATGATGTTATCTCTACCTAGTTTCATTTTTTGATGGTTAATAATGTAGATTTGTACAACGATATAATTATTTGGGGTGAAATTAACATGTAATTGAAGAAATTGTTAGGCTTCCAATTTGTCTTATTTTATACATTTCTCTCATGCTGTCGAGTGGCTTAATGATTATCTTTGAAGAATATTTGTTACTTCTTCGTTTCAACAAGCTTAAAATATCATTAATGAAAGTTTAATAAAGGCTCACTACAAGGAAAAGACCCTCTAGCAGAGGTTATAAAGGAGGTTTTTAGTGTTATAAAATAGGCCGAAATTGTCAAGAAAACATTTGCTACAACATCTGTTTATGGGTACATAGGTTTTGGCGGAGATTTTAACGGATATTCAACACAACTAAAAAAACTGGGCGGCCAGAGGTTATTACATATGTTTTTTTCATCAGTGCACTACTAAGGTTTCAACGCACTGGTGCATGTAATCTAGATGGTGGCCCCGGGGCGGTCGAAGGTGCATGCACTGGCTGTCAAGGTATAAAACAAAACTGGGCACAACGTTGGTGATACAACGCACGGGGCTGTTCTAATTGGTCTTGGAATTTGTGTGGTTCCTAGAGGTCATCTCAATGCACCGGTACGTAGACTTTTAGAAATGCACCAGTGCGTAGTATTAGACAAATGCACCAAAATTTATAATTGGTATTGGAATTTTTGCAATGCACATATGTTGTAAAAATGCAAAGGTGCGTAGTCTCACATAAATTTTAGAAAATTATATATTATAGAGCATTGAAACACATAAAATATGCAGAAAACACAAGCATACAAAACACATAAAACCAGAGAGACAGAGATATACGTGGTTCACCCAGTTTGGGCTACGTCCACACTGAACAGGTAGTCCTTCCTTTCTATTATCCAGCAAAATGAAGAGACACAACCTACAACAAATCCATTGTAATATCCTCTGTTCTCTCTCACAGTCTCCCTATCTGTTTCTCGCTCTGAGAATACACATACGATACACAGCCACAATACAACACCCTCATACAAAGTGAGGGGTTTCCTTCTAGGGAAAAAAACCCTAAACTAAACATAAATTCTACCATCAGATCATCAGCCTAATGAACGGCCCAGATTGACTAGAAATTACTATACTTTTACAAGGAAATTTTACATCTATTTTTAGATTCAGGGGCACTACCCTCGAAACTCCCCGCCAGGGGGGGGGCTCCATAAAGTTGCAGCCTCCCCCCCTAGACCCCCCAAGCAACGTTTAATTATGGATGGGATTGCTGCCACATTAAGGTATAGGGGTCTAGCACTGCGATACAAAATAAAAAGGATAATTAGTCTTCACACCCAACAATAAACGCACCAGTGCACAGTATCGCACAAACGCATTGAAATTTTTAATTGGTTTTGGTATTTGTGTGGTGCCCATAGTTCTTTGAAATGCACCAGTGCACTACAGCATACAAACGCACCAGTGTACAATAATTGACACACATCGGTGTTCATTTTGTACTTTTTAGAAACATCGACCTGTGACAGTGCAATTATTGTGATTTTTTAAAATTCATTATTCATCAAAAGTGGAAACATCTTATAAAAATATTCATATTAATTAAATTTTTATTAATTCATTTGAAAGAAATGTTTGGATTAATTTGTTATATCATATCATAATTATTGTGATTTTTTAAAATTCATTCTTCATCAAAAGTTGACACATCCTAAGATGAGGCATCCCTTTCTCTTTTTGTGTGGGCCCGAGGAGGCCTAAGATCCTCTCCTAGTTCCTATTGTTGTCTGCTTCATAGGTGCGCCGGTACCATCACCGTCTTTATCCTATGCTTCCTTCTCTAGATCAATAGTTTCACCCATCGTGGTGGGTTTTGGCTCTGTCTCTACATCCTTCTCCTATGGATATTTCTATGTGTCCTTGCCCGTATCTTTCTACTGATCCTTATCCATCATTGTGCGCAGCTTCATCGGTGTTTAGATAGGCCCCAAAGAGGATGCCCCACTAGTGTGTCGCGCTTCTAACCATAAGGCGATCCAATTTGTCTTCATGCACACAAGATCATCCTCTGTGACCATGTAGGGTAGTTCATACCAAACACCCTCAACATCCCCTTTTGTGCGGATGTGGATGAAGTGAAAAGTGGCTTTGAAATCGGCTATATGTTTGTCCTTCTCATACAATGTCGACGGTAAGTGTGGCTTGGACTACACCACTTGAAAGACCTAAAAATCAAATAATACCCAGAAGATTTTTTTCTCTGTGATGTGGGAAGGAACCTTGGAGTTCCACACTATTGCATAGCGCGCAAATTCGCAAAGATTTGGCTCAATATATGGGAACTGGGCTTAAGAAGGCATCTTCCAACTGATGAGCGCAATCAAAAGAAACAACCATGCGTAATAGAAAATTTTCCCCTCCTCCTATGCCTCACACACACTCTCTAGGAACTCGGTGCACAGGTATTGAGCCTAATTATAATATAATCCCTTCTCACATTGCCTAGCTAATGCAATTACATGGGTTGGGACTTCCTTTGGCCAACACTTCTTGAACAAATTGCAGGTGAGGGTGATTGCATTAAATTGCATCGCGGGGTCATTGGTTTCACTGACAAGGAATCCCCGAGTGTTGTGCAATACCTTGTAATCCTTGTTGACTTTTTTTGCCACTTTCTTCTCCTAGCCTTTTCCTCGAAAGGCTGCCATAGGGTTTGCCCCCTGACTGGGCGGGTTGGTGATCTAATGTATCAAAAAAAATTCAATAGGAATGCACTCTCTGAGCCACAAATAGGCGTCATGCACTAGGGCGAGCAGTTGGTGCACATGAATATTATTAACCACACTCTGTCCAAAGTGTAAGACGTTTAACAAATTCAACAACCCTGACTTTTGCAGACCCAATGCCCAAGGCTTTGGCTCGACCTTGATCAGGCCTTTGTCATAGGGAACTAGCTCCAAGTATATTGAGGGCACGAGCTCTAGGAACTTCTCTTGATCAACCAGGTCCCAGTCTTCCATCTTCAGTGGGGGGACCTTCACAAACATCTCCCTCTCGAATGGCTCAAGTTCAGAGAGCAATGGGGAGTTGATATATGACCGGACCTTGTCTAGGTCCTTCAGAATTTTTACAGATGCTTTGCATGGTGCCATATAATTAGGCAACCACGAGATCATATTTACCTCCATGACCTTATCTTCTTCCATAATTTTTTCAAGCAAGTTGGCGCCATATGTCTCTTTTGGCACTTGGTAGTGGTATACCAAGGTTTTGGGGCCTTCTGGCATGGAGAATTTTGGGACCCTGAGGATTGCACCTTCTTAGATTTTTGTGGCTGAGGTGTAGGTGCAAGAGTTTCAGCGACTGGTGCAGGGGTATCAGCAATTGACGTAGGGGTTTCAGCAACCAGCGTAGGGGTTGCAACAAGCGGTGCAGGGGTTTCAAAAACCTGTGCAGGGGTCTCTTCAATAGACGTTGCAGAGGGGGTGGGCTTAGTAGTAGTCATAATTGGTGTAATTAAGTATCCCAACCCTTGGTTGTGCAGCTATTCATAGAATAATGGGTTGATTCTAGACATAAGATTCAGACAACTCATAGATAATAGGAAGCACAAATCACATGGAAAGAAAAGGGAACTAATGCGACCCTTCCTATTATATTTACAGCGTCAACACAGTATAAACGATCTGATGTTCATTAATGTATCCCCATAAATGCTAAAATGGCTCCAAATATGGCATAATCTCCTCTTTAAATGAAATTTAGTTGCTCCTCCAAATGGTAATAAAGTTGTCTTATCCAAATTTATTACTCCAACAGCTAGTTTTTGGCACCTTTGTGACTTGGTCACCATCCTAGTGCAATGTCTGTATGGTTGTCACACCTATCTATGCCATCCTTTTCACGCAGACTAGCTTTTCCAAAGCTTGATAAGCTTTTTTATAGTCTCATGCCCTCTCACAACTGTATGGGGCACTAAGACACTCCTCTAGCCATATAGTCATTTGGCGCTCGTAGGGATAGGGATATCCCTGTAAGGTTTCAAACGACTTCTATTTACATATCCGGGAAGGTCATTACCTCCTAAAGTTCCTAGCCAGACCACACCTCCCTCTATGATCTCCTTAACCACATAGGGTCTGAGCCAATGCATTTTGAACTTCCTTGGGCGGCATGAAAACTTGTTGTCATATAACAAAACCAAATCATCGTCCTTAAAAATATTCTATCTAATGTGCCTATCATGCCAAGCCTTTTCAAGTGCCTTTTGTACTTGTTGATGTAAACTTGCAATGAATCATTTCTCTTCCAGCATGAACAACTGTGACAATCGTTATTCCATAATATCCTACAACCATGTTAGTGGTAACTGCAATGCGCAAGCTTGGGACAATATACTCCATTGGCATAACAAATTCTTGCCCATACACCATTCTGAAAGGTGTCTTCCTTGTCAACTTCTTGCATGTGGTCCTGTATGCCCACAGAACAACAGGTACGTGCACATCCCTGTTAGTATGAATCTTTCATCAGGAAAAGATCACTTTAGCTACGCATAAAAAATAGCCCTAACATCAATTATGGCTACCAATATCTTTAAATCTATAGTTAGTTGATCCAAATAAAGCTGCACAAATCCAGATCTAAGCATAAAAGTCATTAAGGAGTGAAAATAAAATGTTTCTCCATGCTTCCAAAGACAAGACAAGAACAATTTATTTGAAAGAATTTTTATATTAAAGGGGCACCTGAGAGGAAAACAAGAAAGGTGTTTCCAATTCTCCTCAATGGGATGGGTTCTTGAAAGTCCTCATCATTTCAGATCTAAAATTTCTCTCTCTTGTTGGTGTAGAAAGCCCAGACAAACATAGAACTCAAAGGGAGCTCACAAGACAAATAATGGAGAATGTGACAATGGCAATGGCTCAAAGTTAGACTAAGAGTATAGATCCAGAGTGATCTAATGCAATGAAAGGTGAATAATGAATGGGGAAACCCTTCTATTTATAACAAAATATTACGGCGGTCTAGAACTTGGTGCATGAATAAAATATTATTAATCAAATTCTAGAACCACCCTTTAGGAATATTTTATTATATTTGTTGGAGGGAAAAGGATTTTTGACTTGGGTCAATTCCTTTATTTATAAATAATAAATAAATAAATGATTTATTTATTATTTTAAGGAAATGGAGGGAATATAATTAAATAAATAGTGATTTATTTAATTATTTATAAATTATTTAGTCAAATTTAACTAGGAATAATATTTAAATAAGGATTTAAATAACTTATTCCTAGGAAATAATCAAATAAATAAGGATTTATTTAATCGATTTCCTTGTTTTGGGTTAAATATGACCAGGAAATATAAACAAATATAGATTTGTTTATTATCTATTTTTCGGGTTTCCTGTTTAGACCATAAACAACTTAATAAAGGTGTTTTACTAAGTTATTTCACATAGTGAAAGCAATTTTACTTAGGGTAAAATTGGTCTTACATGATGTACTTAGGTTCATCTAATGATAATAGGTTAGATGACCAAAAAATGGTGTAACAGATTTCCCCCCAACGTAAGAGTGTTAGGAGCAAATCATATGACCGAAGTACGTTGTAAGAACTCGATCACTAGACATCAAGAGGGAAGTCAGAGAGAGAAATGTAAGGTAGTCTAATGTGCTAAAGGACTAGACCCTGAGGAGACGAGATTTACAGGTGTAAAAAGTCTCTAGTTTATGGAGTGGTACCTATGCTAAAGGCGGCGGGGGAGGCATACCTATGCCCGCTGAGACAAAGTACAAAAGGATAGTATGTCTAGTAAACAAGGAACCGAACGATAAATTACATATTGGCATAAATACGAACCAAAAAAATAGAATGATGAATCCCACATACATGATGTGCCTGGAATAACATCCAGGACTTATATAATAATATTTGAGTACATGAGATACAAATACAACCCAAATTCCCCCTATACACGGGGAAGGGCTTGCAAAATATGACTGATACATGCAAATTGAAAAGGCGCTACAAGCGGCTGAGACCGACATCATCAAATGTAAGGAGCTGCATCAAAGGTTGAAATGAAGAAGTCATCTGGGCATGTGGGGGGCTACCTGCAGGGCCACCCCCTCATGAGGGTTGAGACATCTCACACACACCCGGGAATCACCAATAGCTACTGCTGCATCACTGGACCATCAACTATACAGATCATGATCATGCTGAAAGGAGCTCGAACCAAGGTACACCCTCCTCTAGACCTAGCTTTTGGAGTAAATGAGCTGATGTCGACATAAGGAGGTCCGCCATAGGTGAGGCAATAAGGGATCCCCAACTAAGGCGTGAGAGAAAATAGTAGAGTGACTAACAGATGGACACTAATGATGATGATGAAATGGGGAAAGCTCCAAAGGGGACCATAAAAACATGCGTACAAAATATTATCTCATGATAGAAATAAAAAAGAACAAGAGTAAGTATGGAGGCAAAGCGGTGCCCCAAGGAAGAGTGTTGTAAGTGAGAAAATCCGATTTTGAGGAGAGGTGGAGTAAGACTTTGTGGACAACATGTGCCCTGGTGAAGTAGAAAATTATGAAAACAAACAGATGCTAGCTATCTAAAAGAAAATAAAACATGCATTTCGAATGGGAAATGCTAAGGGTAATATCTCTTAAGATAGAGTGCATTGCGAGGATTAGGAAAGGGATGGCCTTCAAAGTCCTCTAAAAGATATTCCCCCTTACCAAGGTCTTTACTGATGATGTAAGGACCTAGCCATAATGATTCAAACTTCCCATGACCAAGGGTATCGTGGGCTTGGTCATGTACTAGAACAAGGTCACCTTCATGAAAGGTATGAGGGTGTACTTTTTGGTCATACTGAGCTTTGGTGCGCTTTTTGGCCACTTCAAGAGTTTGCAATGCAACACGACGGTCTTCAAAGGTGCGCTCAAGCATGATAATTCATTATTCTAGAGGTTGGGTGTCAGGGAGAAGTTCGACGGCCAAGTGAAGGGAAGGAATTTCACACTCAATCGGTAAGACTACCTCCTCGCCAAAGACAAGGTGGAAGGGAGTGAAACCGGTGGCGGTTTTAACAGAAGTACGATAAGCCCACAAAGCAGGGAAGATCATAAGATGCCAATTGGTTTTGTGCTTATTCACCGTTCGTTGAAGAATGGTCTTAAGAATTTTGTTGACCGCTTCAACTTGGCCATTACCTTGGGGGTAATAGGAAGATGAATATTGGTGCTCAAAACCCAATAGTGAGGATAGCTCATGCCAAATATCATCTTCAAAATGTCGACCATGGTCAGAGACCAATTGTTTTGGAACTTTGAATCGAGTAATGACGTGGTTAAAGAAAAAGAGGGCTGTAGTGGCTACCGTATTGTTCAATGTTGGCATAGCTTCTGCCCATTTAGTGAAATAGTCAACCGCTACGATGATATATTTGTGGTTACCAGTAGATGGAGGTCGACATTCCATAAAGTTGATGGCCCATTTACAGAAAGGACCGGCTGTGACAACGGGATGGAGGGGAGCAGGAGGAGCTCGTGCCTTAGGGGTGAAATGTTGGCAATTGGAACAGTGTTGGACTGCTTCAATGAAATCGTTGAAGAGAGAAAGCCAAAAATACCCAGCGCGCATGATTTTTTGGGCGGTGGCGAGGCCGGAGAGGTGGCCGCCACAAGCGCCGCTATGACAGGCATTGAGGACTTGCTCTGCTTCAGTGTGTGTGAGGCAACGATGAAGAACAATATCTACTCCACGATGATAAAGGTCGTCACCAAGCAGAAGATAGCGAGGGGCTTGGTTTCGGATATGTCATCGAGCATCACGATCAAGATGAAGGGCGAATTTTTGGGTTTGCAAGTAAGTAAGGATGTCACCGTACCAAGGATCGTCGGTGGTGATGGCGAATAAATGTTCATCGGGAAGAGCATCATTAATTGGAGTATCTTGTGTGAGTGGGTAAATCAAAAATGAGTTTAATGAGGACTAAACCTTTTCTTACTTTTTGAGGTGACAAATGAAATTCAGGTCGAATTCTTGGGGGATAACGACAGTAGGCGTACTTCCCACGAGGATGTGTCGACTCAATAGGAAATTCATTAGGTTGGAATTAGTCACAACTTGGTGGAGCGCATGAGGATATAATGGCTGAATTTTGGACCGAGAACACGACAGCTAGCGCTAATTTTTCTTCATGTGAGTAGGATACAGGCGGACCGACAAGGTTCTTACTGACATAATAGATCACATGTTCGATACCGTTATCATCTTCCTGGATAAGGACACCAGCTACCGAATAGGTGGAAGCAGAAATGTACAGGATGAAGTCCCGATCAAAGTCAGGGGGACGGATCAAGGGAGCGGATGTGAGAGCATGTTTGAGGGCATCAAAAGACTCTTGGGCATAGGTATCCCAGACAAATGGGGTGTTAGATCGAAGAAGTCTAAGGAACCCATGTGTAGTAGTGGCATAGTCAGGAAACGAATCGGCAGAAGAAATTAGCTTTTACCTTGGAGACTTTGTAGCTAGCAACGTAAAGGTACAAGGGACGAGTTTAAGAATGGCCCAGACCTTGAAAGGTCAAGGTTATCCTATCTTTGGACACTGAAGCGGGAGACGGCCAGCGGGCGTGAAGAGGACACATTTGTGGGTTAAGGTGAATATTATACTTGTGACATCGAGAGGAGAAAATGTTACGTAAATCATGGAGGTGTTGCCGATGTTTAGAATGCGCGGTAAGGTCATCTAATGAAACGCGATAATATGAGCTAAGTCATGGAAACAATAATACATGGCTCGTTGAAAAGTGGCGCCGGTGTTTTTAAGGCCAAATGGCATGACTCGGTATGAAAAAGTGCCCCACGGACTAATGAACGTAGTTTTAAGTTGATCAGCACGACGGATAATGATTTGGTTGTATCCGGAGAAGCCATCCATAAAGGATAGCATCTCGTACCCCAAACAATCATCAATGATTTGGTTAATAAATGGTGTGGGGAAGTTGTCTTTGGGACAAGCTTTTTTCAAATTGCGAAAGTCAGTGCAGACATGAATAGTGCCTTGTTTTTTGAGTATGGGAACTGGGTTGGACACCCAAGTGGTGTACTCGATGGGATAAATGAAACCAACCTGCCTGAGCTTATCGATTTCGGCTTTGATGGCTTCACGTCTGGAGGGATGAATGGGTCTCAACTTTTGACGGACTGGAGTGGCATCAGGCCATGTGTCGATATGGTGTTCGACAATGGTGGGATTGAGTCTGAGCATTTCTAAATAGGACCAGACAAAGATATCGCATAATTATTTGAAGAGTTTAGTGTAGGCGTCAATTTCTTCCAGAGTGCATTGGGCGCCCATGGTGATATTTTCTTCAATTCCTGGTTTGACAGAAATGTCTATTTTGATGGTAGGAGAGATATTGGCCATATTACCTTCTTCGAAAGCGTCAAGTGCAAGGATGGGATTTTTAAACCAATCGACCTTATCAGGAATGAAGTCTTTAGATTCGACAGCATATTGGTCATGGGATTGATGTGGGAGGAAATATGCACGATGGTGCATATCGTCCCATGGAAAATCAGGTTCGGTCATGGCTTCCATGATGTCTTCATCTGACTGGAAGATGAGAAGAGTGGATGGAATAGGCTGACCTGATGAGGTAGAAATATGAGACTCCTGATTGTGATGGGAAAGGCTCACATGCACGAAATCATGCGGGGTGACAGAGTAAGCAGATGAGTGGTTAGGCGAAACATCGGGGGAAGGCACTAAGGGGTTGGTTGCCAGGAATCGCAGTGATGAGGAAAGGTAAGAAATGATGGCTGAAGGTTCGGTCATTTCAATATCAGGATGGGAAATGTTAATGGGTGTAGAAATGTCGTTTGGTGCTAATGAAGAAGGTCTATGGTCAAGCGTGGTTTTGAATTGGTGGTATGAAGCTAAAGAGGAACGATACTCATCAAGGCGGGGGCAGAGGTGGGTATAATGTCCATGGAAATCGCACAAACAACAAGGGTGATTGGTGTGCAAGTTTTTAAGTTTCGGGATGGAATCTGGTATGGTGACATAGACCTCAGGGATATCTAATTCCGGAAATGTCTCATTGACCATGGTCTTGAGATGTGGTAATTCAGGACAGGTATGGGTGGCGTGACTGACAACATCACAGAAAGCACACTGGATGGTATGCTTTGGAGGTCGAGGAGGGGTAGGTTTTGTTGGGGTAGCCTTGTCCTCTGATTCCCCCCTGTGAGCTTTTCCATTCTTACCCGAAGCGGTCGCAACAGGAGGTGGTTCCTGTTGAGGTGACTGAGGTACTGTTGCAGCGGGAGAAGTCATGGGGATTGGTTGAACTGGGGTCAAAGAAAGATATGGTTTGGGTTGACTAGGCAGGGTAGTGGCTGGAGGGTGAAGGTACCAGACGGGTATACCCAAGGTCAAGTTGGGGAGGGATAGGGTGGCCAAGATAGGGACTGAATAAACTCTGGGAGGGGGAGCAAGGAAAGGTATCTAACCAGCAGGGAAATGGCCAGGAGGAATGGTGTAAATGGAGTTGATATTGGGTGGAATCGACGCAGAAGGGTAAAGAGGCGCGTGGGTACTGTTTGTAGAAGAAGGATCATAAGGAAGAAGGCTGGCTAGCGTGGGTGAAGGGCTAGGAGTTGGTTGGGGTGGGTGAGGTTGAGGTTGCTGACTAGCCAAAGTGGGCTGCGTAAGGTCAGCCCAAAATGATTGCATCATGAAAACGTTCGCTAAGCTAGGATTAGGTATAGGAGGAGGGTCCAGAAAGGTTCCAAGCAAGGAGGAGTATTTATAGACACGAGGGGAAACACTGGTCAAAGAATCAATGGTTGGCTTATTGGTGACAACAGAGATGGTGGACTCAGGGGAGGTCTGAGATTTTGGTTCATGATATGTCAACTAGTTGATGGTGACAATCTTTCCATTATGAGGGAAAAACATCTTGTGATGGACTATGGATGGGACGGCAGACATGGAATAGGTGTAACTATGCCCCAAAATAATGTTATAGTGAAGAGGGGCGTCGATAACTTCAACATCGACATAAACAGTTTTGCCCGCAAGGGTGATAGGACAATTACGGAATAGGCCAATGGGTTGGGAGGCATGGCCATCCCACGCATGAAGGGTGATTGTGGAAGGGGCCAGCTCAAGATATCCAAGTTGTTTCCAAACCAAAGCTAACATCACACAGGTAGATTCCCCTTCATCAATAATACACCGAGCAGCGTTGGCATTTCAGATTTTGACTGGGATTTGGAAAGAAACAGAAGCAGGAAGGGGGGGATGGTCTGATTGACGGGCATCAAAAACAATCAATTGGTCATCAACAGGGTCTACAGTTCCCGTGGTAGATAGTAGAGCCTTCTTTTGAGAAGGACACGACTGGGGAAGTTCTAGTGTTGAAATGGAAGCAGGAGATTGTGCCAGATCATCTACTATGCTATATGAATGGGCAACCCGACTAGAGGCAACATTTCGGCGTAATGGGCCCTTAGGAATCTTGGTATGAACCTCAGCTTTGGGTGGAGGGATTTGTAAGGGACCATTGGGTGTCGACAGAGGTTTTGTAGAACCTGAATATGGGGACTCGAGGACAGACGGAGCGGGAGGTGTGGAGTACTGACGAGACCGAGTTTGAAAGTTAAGGTCGACAGTGAGAGGTTGGTCAGAGCCTATCCTGAGAATATGGTAATCGGAGGAACCAGAAGGGGAAGGTTGAGTGGTTACCGGGGCATGAGGTGGTTGAGTAGCCACGAATCCTTGTTGAGGGAAAGGATTGGTAAACACAGCGGGTTGATAAGTAGCCGTATTGGGAGGGATAGTAGGGGAGGAATGTTGTGCCCACACGGTGGCCTGAGACTCCCACATTTGCCGCATCTGTGGTAATAGGGGACAATCGTGAGTGTAATGACCATAAACACCACAACACGAATAGGGATTATTGGTGTGAAGTGGCCTGTCTGGCTTGGGCTGAGAGCCATGTGGATGGTTGGAAGTGTTAGAATCAAAACTTGAAGGATTGGATCCACGATTACCAGAGGCAGATTGATTTCCTTTCCTCTTTCTTTGAGAAGGAAGAGAATTAGTCGTGCCCTTCTGCGCAAATACTTGCCCTGGAGGGGGTGGTAAGTGTGGTTGCGGGGGTTGAGGAGGCAAGGGAGTGAGAGGTCCAAATGTTGGAGGAGATAGGACACCAGGCTGTGGGTAAGGATAAGGGTTAGGATGGGCAACATTGAGGTAAGAAGGAGTGCATTAGGGGAATTTTGAGGTCTAAAATGGGCCTCCTAAGGAAATTATAAAATAATAGTGGAAAAAATCTAATAAGATTTGATGACATCATCAAATTTTAGAGGGAAAAATCAAAAAACTACTTTTTCAATTCATATTTTCAACTTATCTCCCAAATTTTTTACTCAAATTTCGAGCGGAGTACTTGTTGGATGCAAAATTTAATTCCCCATCCAAGGAGTACCCATGTTGGATACTTTTGATGGGTCCTACTACACGAAAAATGAGAAATACATAAAAAAACGTGATTACAATCACATTTTTTTATGTATTTCTCATTTTTTGTGTAGAAGAGTTCATCAAAAGTATGCAACATGGGTACTCCTTGGATGAGGAATTAAATTCCGCATCCAACGAGTACTCCCGCTCGAAATTTGAGTAAAAATTTTGAGAGATAAGTTTAAAATACGAGTTGAAAAAGTAGTTTTATTATTTTATTATTTTTTAATATTTTTACCTTTTTACTCCAAAAATGGTGACTCATCCATTATGGATGACATCATCATCTTGAATCCTATTGGTTGTTATAAATTTTATTTTTGTTGTACATTTTTCTTATGAGGCCCATTTTAAACCTCAAAATTCCCCTAATGTGGGCAAAAGGAGGAGGCATGCCATATCTTGGATACATGCTACCTGGAGGGGGAAAAGTGCTGGAGGTGCTGGCCCCTCCTGGAGGGAAACCATAGCCCATGAGAGGTTGAGCAGAGGTATGTGAAAGAGCTCCAACAATACGCTCGGCAGAGTGAGATGCCCCCGGGGTGTTAGCACCAACAGGTTTGGGGAGGTCGGGAAGGACAGTATAAACATAACCAGATTGAGCATAGATAAGGTCATATTTCAAGGCTGCTTGGAGGGCGGCTTCTTCGGTCTGAGGGAACTGGGATGCAACATATTTGCCGATAGGAGGTAAGAGAGAGTGAAGGAACTAGTCCATATAAACCTGATCTTCAAAGGTGGGAGCTCGACATAAGCTCCTTCTTCTCTACCATTCCTGGACATGAGCGAAAAGACGGCTTGAAGAGGATTGACGGAAAGAAGTCAAGAGTTCTATACTAGTGTCGTATCAGAGAGGGAGCTGGAAATAAGATAAAAAGGCTTGGGCAATGGTCGCAAAGGTGGTATGGGAAGAGGTGGCCTGATTAACATACCATTTAGAAGCTTCGCCGGTAAGCGTGCATTGGAACAATATAAGACAGATGGAGTCATCAGTAATGGAATTAGATGAACACCAAATATGGAAAGATTGAATATGGTTGGAGGGATCTTCACTAGCAAGGCCTTTGAACTTGGGAATGTCAGAGGGGAGCTTGGTTGGCATAGTAGGCCAACTAACATTGTGGCAGATAGGATCATTGATCAACTGATTGAAATCGGGGAGACTGAGACTGGCTATATAAGGGAGCAAAGGGACAGTCAAGGTATTTTCGGTAGTGGTTCCACTGGAAACAGACCCAGCAGTAGAACTGGGGTTGCCGCTAGCACTAGGCCCTGAATTAGACATGGTGAAGGTAACAGGGAGAGAACCAGGAGTAGGGGGAGAACCCAAACAATCAGAAGAAGAGTTAGAGTGCGGACTCGGGGGAGGAATTACTCGATGACGACGGGAAGGAGGAAGTCGACCAACCAGAAACTGAGGGTGAAGGCCAAGAAGTCTCCGGGATAAATGCCTTGAAGGTGCAATGATGACGGGAAGAAGAAAAACCGACAAGGGCAGGGAGGTGCAAAATCAAGTGAGGTCAATGTCGAAACAAGGGCAGAGAGGTGCAGAGTCAATTGATTTTAAAGTCTTTAGCAGGTGGTGTTAACCAGGCTCTTCTTCACTTAGGGTCAGTGTCTAGTGTGTGTTAATTTTAAT